>OW240913.1:289717848-289806727 GCA_933207985.1 Pelobates cultripes
TTGAATTTTCCCACACTGTGTAAAATGACACAGAACACTGTGATTGGATGGATTTCAAGCCATCCAATCACAGTGCTCTGTGTCATTTTACACAGCGTGGGAAAGTTCTTTTGAATTTTCCCACACTGTGTAAAATGACACAGAACACTGTGATTGGATGGCTTGAAATCCATCCAATCACAGTGCTCTGTGTCATTTTACACAGCGTGGGAAAGTTTTTTGAATTTTCCCACGCTGTGTAAAATGACACAGAACACTGTGATTGGATGGATTTCAAGCCATCCAATCACAGTGCTCTGTGTCATTTTACATAGCGTGGGAAAGTTCTTTTGAATTTTCCCACGCTGTGTAAAATGACAAAGAGCACTCTGATTGGCTTAAACCCACCAATCAGAGTGTTCTTAGCCTAATTGCAGGGCGGGGCAAGGCTTTATAAGCCTTCCCCCGCCCTACGGAGCTCAGTCTGCGTGGAGCCCTCCATGGGTGAAGATGGATTATTTTTTTGCGCTCGGGTTTTTTCTTTTGCGCTCGGGATTTTTATTTTATTTTCAATTCGACGGTTATGATGGTTTTTTTATTTGGCCTTTTTGGGGGCTGAAAAAAGAAGATTTGAGAAAAAAGAAGACGTCGAATGGCAAGTTTAATTTTATTTTACAGGTTAGTTATTTTATCCCCCCTCACTATTTTTTAGGGCTAGGGGGGTAGGTAGGGACTTTTTTTTTTTGGATGGGGGGTTGGTGACTAGGGGCTTGGGGACCCCTAGTCACCTTTGGGGGGGGTAATTGACTTAGGGCCCCCACCCGCCGCCCAGGGGTGGGGGCCAGGGGGGAGGACAGTAGGTCCCCCCCCTCATTATCTTCATGGCCCCCACCCGCTGCCCAGGGGTGGGGGCCGGGGGGGGAGGACAGTAGGTCCCCCCCTCATTATCTTCATGGCCCCCACCCGCCGCCCAGGGGTGGGGGCCGGGGGGGACAGTAGGTCCCCCCCCATTCTCATTATGGCCCCCACCCGCCGCCCAGGGGTGGGGGCGGGGGGGGCAGTAGGTCCCCCCCATTCTCATTATGGCCCCCACCCGCCGCCCAGGGGTGGGGGGAGTACTGCCCCCCCCCCTCATTCTCACTGTTTAGGGGTGGGGGCCAATAGTTGTTGTTTTTTTTTTTTGTTTTTACAGTGAGCAGCCACAGGCTGCTCACTGTTTAGTGGACATGCCCCTACTCGCGGTATAGCGAGTAGGGGCATTTGGGAGATTTTTATCTCCCTTGTGCTATTATGGGGGTCATATTGACCCCCATAGAGTGAGAGGGGGACCTGGGGGGGCTTATGAAGTGGTGGGGAGCACTGCTCCCTGCCGCTTCTATAGTTACATATTACAAGGAGGAGCTGCATGCCGGTAGCTCCCTCCTTGTAATAAACTGCACGAACAAACAAACACTGATACATTGTGTTTGTTTGTTTGTTCGGCTGATATTTCTATTCACTCATTCGTCTGTCTGATGAATGAATGAATAGCTGAAATTCCCGTTCGCATGTCCAGGTGTTTCACTGGGCATGTGCGGGAATCTCAGTGTCTGCCTAGTGTGGGCTGATGACGTGTCCCACAGGGACTTCATCTACCCACACAAAGATGGCTGCGCCCTGAATATAGATCGGGGCAGAAAATAAGGATTAAAAAATAGGTAATGCTGGGGGCTTAGGGGCATTTGGGGGTGACTAGTGAGTCAATTGGATGTAGTGGAGGCGGGAGAGGGGTTAAAAAAAAAAAAACAGAATTCGGCATGACAGTGCCGCTTTAAGCCACCACTGCTCACTGCTGTAGTTTATTGTATTTGAAATAGAAATGCATAAGCACATCTCTATATGTACCGTTCCTTAAAGAATAGTGCTTATACACACTAAATAAAAATGTACTGCACAGCATTCTATATGTGGAACACACTTTCTGGATCACCTAGCAACTTAGTTCTCACAAGCTATGTATTAATCTCTCAGGAATTAGAAAATAAATCACATGAATCCAGTAAAGATTATCAGACATCTCTGTGAGTTATAAATAAGACCTGGGAGCCTATTTAAATGAAGCAGCAAACGTTACAAGAAGCACTGTTATCAGTCTCACAGTGAGGTAATAAACCTCTGAATAGGGAGGGGATTAAACATACAGACCTTCCTTTAATTTGTTTCCATGGATGTGTCCCACTGCTATCTTTGGCTTTTTTCATCAGGCGCGCCATGATCCGCAAGAAAATGAGGTAGCTGTTATCAGTCTTGTACAGGTCAGCATTTTGTTCATCAGCACAGCAGCATTTCACTACTTCCAACATGGAATAAGGGGTTTTACTGACACTGGCCAGTACTTTCACGCCAAGCCAGGAGATATTAAATGAGCTGTTCTAAAGGGAGAAAACAAGAACTACAATTGTATATATCTCACCACGTGCTTTAACCAAGAACTCTTAAAACTCCAGACACCATCATATTATGTGCAATGTAGAGGTAAATTGCAATTAGTTAAAGGACCACTTCAGCTTAATGAAGTGGTCTGGGTGCCAGGTCCAGCTAGGTTTAACCCTTTTTTCTATAAACATAGCAGTTTCAGAAAAACTGCTATGTTTATAATAGGGTTAATCCAGCCTCTAGTGGCTGTCTCATTGACAGCCGCTAGAGGTGCTTCCGCGCCTCCTATGGACTGGCTGAATGCGCGCGCAGATGCGCATTCAGCCGAGGAGGAGGAGAATGCCCGGCGCTGGAGAAAGAGGTAAGTTTAACTCCTTCCACCCCTGATGGGCCCAGAGGAAGGGGGGCACCAACAGGGCACTATAGTGCCAGGATAACTAGTATGTTTTCCTGGCACTATAGCAGTCCTTTAAGCTGTGTTTTTCATTTTTACAAAAAAAATGTTTTTGTCTTCTTCCTCATTTTCTCTGACCTTCACTACAAATCTTTTTAAACTGCTATGGTATCTATTAAGCACTAATAGATTAATCCATGCATTTTTTCCTCAATAAAACTAATTGCTGGTGTGTGAAAAGGGATATACATATTCTCATCTTTTATTTTATTAAAACTGTAAAATTGTAGTTCTGACAGTTGTACTTCTGACAGTCTCCACTTCAAAACGAAGACTATATATTTTAAAGCAACTGTCACTTAACTATAATTATTTATGAAATACTCATATTGGCCCATTGAAATGTAAAAGGAGTAAGAAGAAGATCTTTGTGTTGTACTTTTGCACATGCGTGCAAACAGTGAAACAGGCTCCTGGTGGATATAACACCAGGAGGTGTTGCAGATTAACCCCAGAATGAAGATATTGGGGAACAAAAACGAAACAAACTAAACCAAACATTGGTTATGGGGCATCCAGACCAGGCATTCTTCAAACGTAATGCAGCTGGAGCCAGCCTGAATTGAGGAACTTGTATTTAAAAAGCATATCTCCACATGCCGACACAGAAATGTTTTAAGTCATTTTCAAACAGTCTTTTAAGACTTATTAAGAGCACTTATGTTATATGCAAAATATAGGTATTTAGTCACACTGTATGGCCATATTTAAACATGGAAGAAATGTTCACTGGAAGCTGCATCATTTCCTAGCTGAAACAAACTCTCCTACAATTTAAGCATATTTCACAATTAATACTGAACACCATGCAGTGTGGAAGAGTGAGGTACAACTTGCATTAAGTGTGGCAAAGGCAGTATATTTAGAAAAACTTGAATAAAAAAAAAAAAAAACACACCAAACTAATATAGTTTAGGATATATATATATATAGTGAAAGAAGCAAAGCAGGCTGCACTCACGGACTTCTGAATATAAAGTGTAGTTTATTCCATCAAAGAAAAGAGAACAATCAACGTTTCGGTCCACACAGGGACCTTCCTCAGGATCAAATAGTGTAGACCAAAACATTGATTGTTCTCTTTTCTTTGATGGAATAAACAACACTTTATATTCAGAAGTCCGTGAGTGCAGCCTGCTTTGCTTCGTTCACTGCATCTAACATCCCTAAAGACTGGCACCCGGCAAGCCTAATAAGGCATATTGGACTACATTAAGCGTGAGTGCAAGGAATTCTGTATTTCACACATATATATATATATATATATATATATATAAAAATATAAATAAAAACACACACACACATACATATACATACAAGCTTTAGACCTTCCCCATTTTCAACAGGTACATTTTTTATTTTTTTCCCATAACTAAAGTCCTCCTTTCCTTCCTGGCCAAGAGCAGTCTAACACTATCTGAACAAATGCATTTAATTGGACCACAAATGATGTGTGGTGTGTCGACAGACAAGGCGTGGAATCAAAGAAAGGAGGACCATGCCCAGTGTTGGATTAAAGGCAAGAGTTAAATTAATTTAATAATTTTTTGAAAGAAAATAAGGGGGTGGACAAAATCAGTAGTGCCGAAAAGGGTATAATAAAGAAAGAAAGAGGGAAATAAAATGAATCATGAAAAGTATAGTAATGCTTTAATCTCTATATTATGTGAAATGTATAATTTTTACTTTCCTCTTTTCCTAGCTATATTGATCATAAGTTATTTATATTTTAGCAAATCCACCGTCAGTCTTTTACAGTGTTTCTATTTGCAACATACAGTTAAACATTTGTTTAAATTGTGCAAGATGCAAGACTTTCCCCGCCTTATTTCAGCTGTATTACAGATGGAAACACACTATTAATCTCCTCAATGATCAATTAATTTTTTTAGATTATGTAATTTATTGACCTTTCTGCGACATAAGTATCCTTGAATGTACTTTTGCCAGGTCAGAGTATTACTAGAATATATAAACATGTGGTACTCACATAGGGTAATGTTGGCTGAATGCCATAGCAACAGAAATATAATCTTAAAAAAATCTGCGCTGCTTGTTTGAACTCTTTACAAAGAGCAAATTGATATATTTGCTTATCTTTCTTCATCGTTTTAGACTTTAAAGCACTATGTGAGGCTACATGGAATTGCATTATTAAATCACATAAAAAACACTTATATTGTGGTTTGTATTTTGAAATGGGAAGATGCCACAACAGCGGAACTTAGATCAAGTGTTTTTAGTAATGACCCAGTAATCCAGTGTGCAGGGTGGCCAAGTTTAATATTGTTTGCACAATCACATAGCCAGATATGTGACATTGTAATCACACAAGAGATAGAGTCTAGAGTTCTTGTCCAACAGCTGTAGGTTTGAGAGAGTTCACAAATGTCTACAGTCGGTCTAATGTGACAATGAAAATGTAAATATAACTTTTTATTAAGGTCATCACATTTTTCTGTTACAGGCCCATGCTGCCCTAAATCCAGCACTTGTGAAAATTTTGGGGAATTTAAAGTGAGGTGGGTTTATTCCTAGTGCTCCTGGTCCATACAGGGGCAATGACACTGCAAAATCCAGAAACTGTTCATAAGAATTATCAATGTCTGGAAAACCTCCATAAGTACTGTTGTGGAAATAAAATATGGACATATACACATATATCTTTGTAGTTAGTAAAATGTCTATTTACCCATTGCACTGAAATCAGTA
This sequence comes from Pelobates cultripes, assembly GCA_933207985.1. Taxonomy (NCBI): domain Eukaryota; kingdom Metazoa; phylum Chordata; class Amphibia; order Anura; family Pelobatidae; genus Pelobates; species Pelobates cultripes. The sequence continues at coordinate 289,723,409 of OW240913.1, forward strand.
GATAAGCTATTCACGCATATTTAGACAAAATGGCTGCTAGAAGTTTCTAACCCCTCCCTCCTTATAACCTCGACTAACTACCTCGTGTAACAAGATGGCGCTGAGATCTGGGGGAGACCCTCATGGTCTCAGTGACATCACCTCTAGTAGGCAGAGCACTAAGATAACTACTTAACACCTAACCAATTGATACCGTATTATTCCATGTTATCTCTGACAATGCTTATGATGTAATTTTGCTTTAAAAGGGACTTGCCGTCCCCTCTGAATAAACATTCCTCAAGTTATTCAACTACCTGAAACTTGTGTCTGGTGTGAATTACTTCAGGGAGCGTGCACGCATTGTTTCATTAATTTGGTCAGGGGCAGATACACAAAGAATAATCAATTGATTGAGTTGATTTCCACTTCAATTGGCGCCCAACGTGGGGCACCGGATTTGCCGGCTCGGAGGGCCGGAAAGCAACGGACCGGAGAGGACCTCCGGAAAGTGGGACACCCGGAGCCTGATCACCTCCACCATACAGCCGTTGTCTGTATACTCCTGTTTTGTGTCGGTCTGTCTCCGGCATCCAGAAGGCTACTAGACAGGTAACATCTTATCCGGTGCTCTTTTTAACGGACCTGTCGATTGTCTATCTGCCTCCTGAGTGCTTATGTGTGTGTGAGTGACGGGCGGTGTATGTGTTTCTTTTAAAATTTTTAGCTTGACTGCCTAGCGGGCAGGGAATGCGACAGCCGGTAAAGGGCTGGGGACCACCCTTGTAGAGGGTTGGGGAATTGTGACAGCGCTGGGGACCACCCGTGAGATCGGGTTGGGGAATTTTTTTGACAGCCTGGAATAAGGGGCTGGGAATGTTATTTGATTTATATTGCATTGTTTGATTATGTACATGGCCATATTGCTCTCTGTTATTTTGTGGATTTTGTTCAATTGTTGCTACAGTGTGGGTACCCTTGGTGTCTGTGTGTGTTGTATGGTTTGTTCTTGACTCCGGAGTGTACACTCATTTTTACGTTTGTGACTTTTGCAAATGTTTAGTACTTAGTGTTGCTACCTTTACCTTCTCCCTCATTCTGTATCTGTCCTGTCTTTGTTGCCCAGAGCTGTGTTAGTCACCCACGCTCGCACCCTCCGGTCTGTGGCCACCACCCCCGGGTGTACAGACCATCGTGACTAGTCTACGTTTTGGGAAGACGCACGGGTCCCCCGTGGCAGTCGAGCACTGTAGACTTTCTTACTTTTTCTTCCCTCTTACTCGCTCCCCTCTACTTGGTAGACCACGCTTGGTCAAGATGGGGCAGGAACATGCTAGACCAGCTAAGGGACTGCTAGCTTGTGATATTGTGAAAGAGAGAGCAGGGGAGGATGCAGTGTTAAAGATCAAGAAAATTTCTAAGGTTTGTGGTTTCCAGTTGCCACCTGGTGGTAGATTGTAGCCTGAGTTTTGGAGGAAACTGCTTGTGGATAAGGAGGGGTTATTGTCTGATAACGGGTTAACCAAAGCAGTGGAGGCTTGGTATCGAGTAGCTAGGGGATTAAAGCGGGAGGGTTGGAAGGAGGAAGAGCTTGAGTTTGAGGGACAAACGCTGTATGTGTATCATCGAAATGATTGTAATTCTAATGTTTCTCCTGACCACCTCCGGCCACCGCCCTATGATGGCGCCCAGACCATGCTGAACAGTACCCGCCCATCTTCCCCAGTCCATACACAGACGTCACCTCCCGGTGGCGTCACACATGGTCCCACTCCTTTGTGTCCCGTGCTTGGAGCCGATGGTACCTATTACTATCCATTGCCATTGCATCCCTTTCCCCATGCCCCTTTGGCACGGCCGTTCTCCTCCCCAGATCCGGTCCCTCCCCAGAACCCAATGCCAGTCCCGCCCCAGCCCGGTTACCAAAACCAATCCCAGCCTCTAGTACCTCCCTCTTTACCTCCTTGTTTGCCATCCCGCCCCCAGACGCCTCCCACTCCTGTTGTCCCGCCTTCTGTCCGCCCTATGTCGGACCATGACTCCGCCCCACAGCTCCCGATCCTCGTCACTCCCGACACTCCCCTGGACCCGGCTCCTACAGTAACCCCTTCCGCTTCCCTCCCTAACCCTGTTACTAATGCTTCCGGTTCCCCTACCAGCCTAGTGTCTTCCCTCCTCACAGCCCTCTCCGCTGCCCTCGAGCCTCCTCCTCCTCCCTCACTTCCTGAATCCTCCCCTATTGTGGACCCACCTTCTCTCCCAGCTTCTCTCCGCACTGAGCTGTCTCCTCTCTTCTCCGCCCTCTCTATGTTGATCCAGTCACCCGCCCAGTCTCACGTCACCCCCTCTAACCCGGCCCCTACACCCACCCAGATAGCTCCTAACCCAAGCCCCGCCTTTCCCCTCATGGTGGTTGGTTCTGAAGAACCTGCTACGTCAGCCAAACCCCATGCCGTGGGCGTTTCTCCCGCGGCCTCAGGTTACCACCCACAACGTCACAGCTGGGCAGTTCCCACAACACGTCACTTGCTCCTCAGACTCCCATTACCCCGGTTGTTCCCGGTCCGATTTCCCTGGGCGCCGCCTCTCACCAGGACGACCATGTCGCTCCATGTGACGATGACCCTGATGAAAATGGCCTATCCCCACCCCTGGGTAACAGGTCCCTGACACAGCCTGCAGCACGGATGCACCTCCATGTTCCCGCTCCTGCTACTGGGGACCCTCCCATGTATGTCACTTTTAACCCCTCACAGGCCGCCACCCTTGTCACCTCTCTTCCTGATCCTGAGAAACAACCCATGCCCTTTTACCGCAGAATGGCTCAAATTCGTAAAACCTACTCCGCAGCTTGGCGGGATCTTTATAGTTTATGTGAAATCAAAGCAGGTGATGCCTATTGGCCTATTATGGAGAAAAGTTTTACCGATGCTTCACTTACCACAGATACAGATTTCCAGTCTGGTATCACATTCTGTGAACAGCTCCGTGCTTGGCCACAGGATAAACTGGCAGACCAGGCTACTTGTATTACAGACATTGTTCAAGAAAAGCTTGAATCAGTAGAGAAATATCACTCACGCCTTACACAAACCTTCTCTGACTTAGGGTTTAGTACTTACAATAAAGCACATACTCAGATGTTATCTGCTGCTTTTGTATCTGGTTTGAGGGAATCCATTCGCAAGGGTTTAATCATTTTCATGCCCCGAGTATCGTATCATTCCCCTAGACACACTTCTGCTGGTTGCTAAGGGGTTAGAGTCAGTGGTGCAACCTACACAGAGAAGGTCAAACCCGATGATGTTTAATGCTCCCACCATAGCTCCAGGGTAAGTGCCAGCAGTTTCCGGTTTCCATACATTCCCAACTGCACAAACCCCTAACCGTGCTCAATTCCCGACTGCCAGGACTTGTTATAATTGTCATCAACCTGGCCATTTCCGTAGGGACTGCACGCTCCCTAGATACAGTAGACCATCGCCCCCTCGGTACCCTGGTCCTCCCTCTGCTGCCCATGGTTATCCTACACCAGGTTATCCTAGGTTCCCCTCGCATTCCCCAGCCCCCTATTTTCCTCCTCCTGAGTACTCCCGGGTTCTCCCACTGCCTACAGAGACCAGCCCCCAAGCTCCTGCCCCCGATATGGAGGAGGACCACCAAAGATCAAACCTTATTTCGAGACCCACGCCTCCATCAACCTCTGCACGCCGTTATACCGGCCCAGATCAGTCCCATTTAGACTTATTCCAATAGGTAACCGGCAAGCCTGTGTCAAACATCCCTGTTATGGCAGTGTCTTCAGGGGATGAGGAAGGGCCCCTAGCTACTGTAGTTCTTCCCGTTGAGGGCCACCCCACTACTTTCTTAGTTGACACAGGTGCAGCCCGTAGTGTTCTCAGAGAACAAGACCTGCCTGATCCCTCCTTTTTGTCTGACATTGATGTCTCTTGCATTGGTGTTGATGGTACTCCCCGCAGTAACCCCCTCACTAAGCTCCTCTGTGTGGGTTCTGACATTCTGTCCCGATTTGTTTTTTCCTCTACCTGCCCCATTAACCTCTTGGGTGCTGATTTTCTGTCCCGTCTCCAAGCATCTATTACCTTTACTGCAGATGGCCAAGTTCAGCTAAACACACCTTTATCACGAAAGGACACTTCAGCGCTTTGCTCCCTCCCATTACTGTTACACTTAGAATCTCCTGCAGGGGAATCAAGGGTCCCTCATGCCCCCAGTGCTCTGGACAGGATCCCCATCAAGCACTGGTCTACTGGCCATGATGATATTGGCCGCCTCAAAGTTCCTCCTGTTGTGGTCTCGCTCTTGCCCGGAGTTACCCCTCCCAGAAGGCCCCAGTATCCACTGAAACCTGCTCAAGCCTCTGCCATCTCCAAACAAGTGGAAAGCCTCCTGGCCAAAGGGGCTCTTGTCAAATGTGTGTCACCATGTAATACTCCATTATTTCCTGTCAAGAAAAGGGTCAGCCTGACCAGTACCGTATGGTTCAAGACCTACGTGCAGTTAATGATGTCACTGTCAAGGACTCAGCTGTTGTTTCAAACCCCCATACATTACTGTCACAGGTTCCGCCCTCTGCCACAGTTTTCACAGTTGTGGACCTTGCTGATGCCTTTTTCAGTGTTCCCCTGGACCCATCTTGCCAATATCTTTTTGCTTTCACTCATGAGGGCCAGCAATATACTTGGACTGTTATGCCCCAGGGAGCTCAGAATTCACCTACTCAGTTTGCCCATGCCATGTCACTGGTCCTGGAACCCTGGCAAAAGAGACACACTGATGTGGTGTTGCTCCAATATGTTGATGACCTACTTCTCTGCGCTGATGATCTCCAAACTGCTGAATGAGTTTCAGAAGATCTCCTCTGTTTCCTGGCTGAGGCAGGCTGCAAGGCCTCGAAATCTAAACTCCAATGGTGCCGGCCCTCGGTGGTCTTCTTGGGACATTGTCTTTCCCATGGCACCCGTCACCTTACAAAGGATAGGATCCTAGCTATCCTGAACTTACCTATCCCTTCTACACACCAATCTCGCCATGCCTTTTTGGGCCTGATTACTTATTGCAGATCCTGGATTCCAGACGCCTCTCAGCTCATGCAGCCACAATATGATGTCTTGAAACATGATCCTTTCTCACTATCACCACATGCTCTTGATTGTTTCACTTCTCTGAAGAAAGCTATTGCCTCTGCACCTGCCCTGGGTTTACCAAACTACCAGTTGCCCTTTAAACTATTTGTGTCTGAAAAACTGGGCCACGCTTCTGGGGTTCTCACTCAACAACATGGCTCCAGACAAAGACCTATTGGCTACTTTTCATGCATGCTCGATCATGTTGCCAGAGGCAGCCCTTCTTATCTCAGAGCTGTATTTGCTGCCAGTGCACTCCTGGACAAGACTAATGCCTTTGTTCTTGGGCATTCTCTCACAGTCCTGGCTCCGCATGACATTTCTGCAATTCTCCAACAAACACAACCTCGACATCTTTCCTCTCAACGTCATTTGAGGCTGCAAACCTCGTTGTTGCTACCAGACAATGTTACTCTTCAACGCTGCTATTCGCTAAACCCTGCCACTCTTCTGCCACTTCCCAAGGGGGGAGTGGCATAACACTGGTACAGCTTGGACATCAACCCAGATGCCCGAATGGAGTTCCAGCTACCCACTTTTACAATTCCTCATGATCAACAATCAGAAAATATGTTACATTGCACCTTATGGTTTAAAGACACTCCAGGCCCCGATGTGGACTATGAAGAAGAACTATTCCAACTGATTGAAATTCACATCACATTGACAGACCTGTTGTGGGACTCCAGATGCAACATGCTCCTATTGGTACATCTTACAGCAGGGGTGTCTCATCTCTACCGCCATTGGGAAACGGCTGTTCCCCATATTTCTCTCACCAAGTCCCCTGACACCCTATGGCAAGATCTTGGCACAATGGCCAAATCCTGGAGCACTATGACCCAAGAACAACTTGAATCATCGGGAATCACTAAAAGAATCATCAATTGTAATACAACAGGGTTTCCTCGACATCACACAGAAATCTGTGAAGACCTCCCACCTATGGAACAGGATCCAGAGGCCCCTCATGATTGCTTCGAACAAATGAAGATGGAAACTACCCACTTACCAACCGTACATGAAGTAGCCCTACCAAATCCAGACCAGACATTGTTTGTAGACGGTTCTAGATTTGCTGATGAACAAGGGCAGTATCACACTGGATATGCAGTTACCACAGAATGCCAAGTACTGCAAGCAGCCGCACTTCCATTAACCAAGTCAGCACAAGAACCTGAATTGATAGCTCTCACAGTGGCCTGCAAATTATCCGAGGGCCTCCGTGTTAATATCTATACGGATTCAAGATATGCTTTGGGAGTAGCACATAACTTTGGCCTAATTTGGAAAACCCGAGGATTCCTCACAGCTGCTGGAACCCCAGTGAAACATGGCCTAGCCATCAAAGAACTAATGGACGCCTTGATACTACCAGCAGAGGTAGCAGTGCTTAAAGTAAAGGCCCATGGAAGACTCAACTCAGAAGAAGCACGAGGCAATCATCTAGCAGATCAAGCTGCCAAGGATGCAGCACGACAAGGGTGGGAAGTGGGCAGAAGAGTGGCTACTGAAACAATACCTGTCTATACTATGCAAACACTGCCTACAGATCTCAACCTTCTGAAGGAACAGCAAGCTGCTGCAACTCCTCAGGAAAAGCAGAGTTGGAAGAGCAGGGGAGCCATCCTTCAGGATGATGTTTACACCCTTAATCTTAACTTTTGTCTACCCAAAAATATGTACCCAGCGGTACATATATGTAGCATGCCCTGGCCCGAGAGTCTCCCATTAGCACTATTCAGTGTGAGGTACACCCCTAGGGGAAAATGTAATTTATCTCCCTATGAGATTCTGTTTGGCACTGCACCCAGATTAGGTTGCTATTTCCCCCAGCAGCTTCAGATACAGTCAGATGCTATGGTAGATTATGTTACTGCTCTCTCTCGTGCCTTGACCAAAATCCATGCCCAAGTGTTTTCTTCTATTCCAGATCCTGAGTCGAATACAGGTACACACAAGTTGCTTCCTGGTGATTGGGTTATGGTCAAGAAATTTCTCAGAAAACACACTCTTGAGCCGAGATTTGATGGTCCCTACCAAGTACTTCTAATTACAGCTACCTCTGACATATTCCTGGGAAGAGTTCCTGGATACACGCCTCACACTGCAAGAAAGTGCCTGCTCCAGGAGAAACCACCCTCTCTGAACCATGAATTTGTTGTGTCTCCTGTGTTTCTTTATGCTGCTAAAACTTGCATGGGCCCAACAGGTGGCCATAACCAAAGATAATGTTTACACAGATGTAGCCACGTTCACCTTTGATTGTGATATTGTTACTTGCACCTTCCCACAAAAACAGTATGCATCCATATACAAGGACATACCCAGTAAAAAAGATCCATATATTTGTGTGACGGGGGGATCTTGGGGCCATCATTGTGGTTCATGGAAAGCAGCCGGGTGGAACACGGGCAGACCATGGGGATATAGACCACAGAGTGCCCTTGACAGACTTGACCAGGACGGGAAACCCTTACTCTCTAGAATGACTTTAGCCAAACCTACTGGGTCAACCCCCATCAAACTCACACTAAACATAGAGCATCCCAGTCCTGGGGATGCAGGCGAATATGTGATGGGCATGTATTGGAAGGGGGGCGGCACACACAACAAGCTGGGGACATTCTACTTACAAGACATGTTTAACTCATCTGACTGGGTAGGCACCACGCATAAGACTATAAATTCACTTAAACCTCACATTAAAACTTTACATGACATGGTTGCTATCGCTAACCCTACCTTTGAGGACACCATGGCAGTCGAGACAGGGTTTTCAGATACTAATTTATGGCTGGAATGGATGAGGTACAATGCTAATTCACATAATAAGACTAACTGTTATGTGTGTGGGGTAGCTAGGCCTCACCTAGGCACAGTACCTTTAAATCTACCTCCCGAAGTTGAGACATGTGTCTTGAGTCTTTATGCACAATCCACTACTAACTCTTCCATGTGTGAGTCATGGAAAAAGGTTTATCCTGTTATCCAAGGACATGTTAAGCCACCTGATGGAGTCACTGTGTATCCAGGTAATTACACTTGTTATTCAATATCTAAGAACACAGGGTCGTACATGGGTAAATTTCCATCAGGTTATTGCTCCACCTATCACACTCCACCCGTAACATTATTAATGAATCATGTAAAGACAGTTGGAGACATATACTGGCTGTGTGGCGATAAGCAACTAAGATCCCAGCTAGTGGGGCTGTGGTGGGGTGAATGTACACTAACAAAAGCCATGATGCCCATTCATATTATCCCTGATGGCTATCATGATGAGTCAGACCACACACATACAAGCCATAGAACTAAAAGGGAGGCCCTAATCCGTGGTAGTTTTGACCCACATGTTTACATAGATGCCATAGGTGTGCCAAGGGGGGTGCCTAATGAATTTAAAGCAAGAGATGAAGTAACAGCTGGGTTTGAATCCTTAATTCCAATGATCACAGCCAACAAGAATGTCAACTGGATTAACTATATCTATTACAATCAACAACGATTTGTTAATTACACCAGGGATGCCCTACAGGGCCTGGCAGAACAGTTGCAAGCCACCACACAAATGACATTCCAAAATAGAATGGCCCTGGACATGATATTAGCAGAAAAAACCATGACATGTTGCACATTCATTCCAGACAATACTGGGCCCAATGGTAAGGTAACTATGGCTATAGAGAAACTGGATAGTCTCTCGGATGAATTGAAGAAGAATTCAGGAGTCATGGATACTTGGGACAGGTAGTTTGGATGGATGAATGGTTGGCAGAGAACTTTATTCCAGATTGGGACTGCGGTCCTTATAGTGCTCATTGTCTTGTTCTTAATCTGTTGTGTGTTTCCTTGCATACAAAGGTACTTACAGAAAGCAGTGGGGAAGACTATAGATGACGCAACTCCTACCTTCCTACATCAGGATGTTACGGAACTAGACTATGACACACCACACACACCCCTTCAACCTCACCAATTCAAACAGGCAACTGCACTCCTGTAGGGATAGCGTAGGGAAAGCGTCTGTCTCTACGAGCAAGTCTCACGTGTGGAGATGTGGTGGATTAGCCACCGCGGGTTACCCACGGAGTGAAGAGTTCGATGCTCGTTAAGACAGATGAGCTGCAGGCAGCTAGGGATGTGTAAGGGACAGCTGCAGTTGTTATGGTAAATAGCCATTTTAAGGGGGGACTGTTGTGGAAATAAAATATGGACATATACACATATATCTTTGTAGTTAGTAAAATGTCTATTTACCCATTGCACTGAAATCAGTAGATAAGCTATTCACGCATATTTAGACAAAATGGCTGCTAGAAGTTTCTAACCCCTCCCTCCTTATAACCTCGACTAACTACCTCGTGTAACAAGATGGCGCTGAGATCTGGGGGAGACCCTCATGGTCTCAGTGACATCACCTCTAGTAGGCAGAGCACTAAGATAACTACTTAACACCTAACCAATTAATACCGTATTATTCCATGTTATCTCTGACAATGCTTATGATGTAATTTTGCTTTAAAAGGGACTTGCCGTCCCCTCTGAATAAACATTCCTCAAGTTATTCAACTACCTGAAACTTGCGTCTGGTGTGAATTACTTCAGGGAGCGTGCACGCATTGTTTCATTAATTTGGTCAGGGGCAGATACACAAAGAATAATCAATTGATTGAGTTGATTTCCACTTCAAGTACAATAGGTTTTAGTCTGTCTGAATGTATCTGAAAGGCTGAAACATGCATCACACATGGGCATCTGGTCCAAAATGATTCTGCATGAGATTCTCCAGGATGAATGTGTGGGAGGAGGAGCGGGCAGCAGCACAGATGCATTAGGAAAGCAAGTTTGTATGTCTAAACGCTATAATGCTCCTTTAACCACCTGCCAGGCATGTCATCAGTAGGTGCACATCCCCTAAACAATTTTCTCTCCTCTGAATGGGTGGTTATTCCAGCCAAGTTCCGGACAATCAAAGAGCAAAATATAACTAACAATAAAGGGCATGCTACAGTGAAACTTGTGCATGTTCTGGCTATCAGACAAAGAGGTAATTGTTTTGCATAGGTGGCAAATACTCTTTTTCTTTGTATTTTTTTTGTGGAGCTTTTTGTTTTTTAAATTTGGGAATACCCATTTCCAAGGGCAGCAGATGAAAATATTGGGGCATTGGTTGAAAACATTGCATTTGAGAAGTACAACTTAATTTACTCCCTATAACTATGGGTTATGCCTGGCTAAGTATCAATAGACTTGTATTTCTAAAACAGCTATGGGCATAACAGTGTTTAACCCTTGTGTTTAAAAAAGAAGCCCCCATGCCAAAATGTGAATGGGGGCATACAGGGAGACATAGCTCATTTTTCAAGTAGTGCCAGGTGGACATGGCATTCCCTGGCACTATGGAAGGAGGTGGGGAGGGATAAGGATGTGAACAACTGGCATCTCTTACACAAAAATAAGTCCTGCTCTAAGACTCCCACTACTCCTGGGTGGCACCAATGACTATAATGCACATCAGTCCAAATATGTACAATAAAAAGCAAAGAAAAGAGTTGTTTGCGCACTAGCCCAAATCCTTATGCATATTTAAATAACTGGAGGCTTTTAGTATCACTCCAATGGCCATTAGATGAAAGCCCACCTGCCATGTCAAGGCAAACCTCTTAGGTGGGTCCTACACTAACAATTCACCTTGCTTTCTTCAGCTAAAAAAAAAATTCTAATGAGACATAGTAGGGTATGAACTGGCTGTGTGAACTGGCATCTCTTACCCACCTATTAATAGAGCCTCCTACCGGCCGATGGGTGGAGACAAAGGGGGTGCAGACGGAGGACAATGGCAGGCATCTCCCCTCCATTATTAGCTCCTTCACCTGATGAGAATGGGTGGGAGTAGACAACATGCCTGGAGGACTATTTAAGGAGTCCAGGGGTGGATGGGACGGCACTGAGGTTATACAACAATAACTACCTAGTCATTCTTATTAAACTCCTCAACTGCTGAGCAATGCAATAGGGAATAAGGGGAGAGCAGAGCCAGGTACCCTTTATTCTTATATTAACCAAAATTCCAGATGGTCCTGAACGACCAAGGCACATTCTGTTAGGGTAAGTACATTTCAATCAGATTTGCTGCATAAGTAGAAAGGCCAAAATAGCCAAAGTGAAAACTTAGAAGACTTTGAATGTTCACAATGTAGGCATTATTGTCCTAAAATGTGAAATTCAGTTTAAAATCCCAACAGTACATACTTTGGGAAATAACCATAAGAGTACATTTACTCAAACCCATGCAAAATAAAAACTACATATTTTGACAAACATTCACAAAACATTCACCAAATTCACCAGGTTTTTCTTACCAGATTCTTGCTGTAATACTCCCACAGTATGGTTACAGTGGGCAGGTGTGGTTCCCAGATGCCACATAAAAACAAGCAGCACTGAAGGTGCATGCGAAGCTGGTCTTCTAAGATAGAACTCTTAAAAAAGAAAAATTAAATATGATTACCATATTTGCACTACAGAAGCAAAACAGCAAAATTTAAGCCATTTGCATTTATTTGGAAGCATAAACAAAGAGCTAGTATTCCATTTATGCAAAACTATTTTTTTAAAATGTCTGTAGAGGGGGCATTGGAGCAAATGTTACTTCATGTGCCAGGCATTTCCCAACTGAACTTAATCATGTCATATGTTAATCAAAACAGCTCTCACATTCCCAGTACTGGTATCTTTGATTTTTATAACATGACAGGAGGCTTCGTATTTGCATCAACTTTCTTTACTAGCTCCATAGCAGCAAAGAAAAAAATCATTAAAGAAAGAACCAATCAGAGTAGAACAGAGGATATATAAGTCCCAGCGTAGCCATCCATTTCCTCTTTCTTTGCTGCTCCATCACAAGTCAGGTCAGAGTACTATTTCTTTAAGATTCCTGTCAGGTTTCTTTTAGATGTTATTGATGCTTGTTTTTCTCTGCTCATATATAGTTGTGTTTTCTACTATATTTCTTTTATTCTTTATTTGCTTGGGTGCCAGGGGGACAAACTGAGAAGGTTCACCTTCCCTGTCAGGGGAGCTGCGTTCATTTTGATGCAGGGTACTGGGCTGAGGCTGTTCTGGTATCTGGGAACTGCCTCTCCCAGCGCCCCCCCTCCCCCCTCCCCACTTCAGTAGGGGTGGTGTTAGGTTAGCCTACCCCCCCCCACCCTATTTCCCCCCCTTTTTTTCCGGTGGCTACGCTCGCCACCTTTCTATCCCGACCGTTGCGCTCTGCTCGCGCTCATTCAAGGGCTCCATTTTCGCGGGCTTTCCGCCCGTTAATCTCGCGAGACCCTGGCGGCCATTTTGTGGGTTATTAGTTGTGGAGTATAACACCTATCAAGATAAGGCTCTGAAGCTCGTTTGCTCTAATTCTGAGGTGGAATTCGTTGGGACCTTCACAGGTTGGTGTCATTACCCCCTGGGGAGTGGGACTGCCAGTAGGGTTTACCCCATTATCCTGGCTAGGGGTGAGCCCCCATTGAGTGCTGCATAGCGGGGACTGTCCAAGCAGTTCCCTGTGACCCTGGGTGAGCCCCAGCGATTAGGAGTCCGGTACCACGCCACTGAGCGTTTTAACCTGAGTCCCTCCCGCACGGTCCCTCACCTCTCATACCTATACCTGTGCCTGTTAGTCTCTGTTGGTGCCCACAATGGAGGACACAATACCAGTAACCTTCAAGCAATGATCAACGCAGCGGTAGCTGCGTCTCTGGAGAAGGCGCTGGCAAAGGCGGCTCCTGCCCCCGCTGAATCTAACGCGCTGTCTAACAAGCCACACCAGGCTCACGAAGACTCTGATGAGTCAGAGGACTCCACTAGAGAAAGGAAACGCCCGGCGAAACGCCACTGGAAGGGCGAAGGTTCCAAGAAAGCCGCCTTCAAAGGCAAGGCCCCTATGAAGCGTGATAAACGCACTACTCAGATACCTCCCGTGTACACTGGGGAGGTCTCCTCAGATGAGGAGCAAGACGTGCCCCACTCTCTCTCCGTTCTGGATGAGTGGCAGGCTGGATCCTCCGACTCGGACGAAGGCGGTTGGGGCTCCAACGCCTACGTCACCGAGACTTTTCTGGGTGAGCCCCAGCAGAAAGGAGATGCGGAACCCCCCGCCACGGCCACGGAGGAACAGGAGATATTCCTGGACTCCACTGGCCAGAGAATGTTTGATCCCAGGAAGATTCGCCACCCTCGTTCGAGTGAGTGGGCCCCTCCGGATCATCTCCTCCGCTTCATGCATTTTTGGATCAGGAAACCTTTGGAAAAACACGTCCGCAAGAGGATGCGGGCAGAGTGCCCGAGACCTACCCTGCCAGATAAAGTGGCCTATACGCCGGAATTTGATCAGCTTATGCTGACCTTTATGGAACAAGGGGGCCGCGACCCGCGGAGGGGGATTGAGAAGAGTTTCAAAGGAGCTCAGGATAAACTCCTAGACACAATGGGCCCTTTGGCCCGAGTTATGTACCTGGCAGACGAAGCATACGCCAGAGCGGACTCCTTCACGGCAGACATGATACGAGAATGGGCACATGATATCCGAGAGTGGGCCCAGAGGGGCTTTTGTTTCCTCGGTAATACAAATGCGGCCCTCTCTACGGAGCGGCGCCGGGCAGCACTTTTTCGTATCGACCCCAAATTAGTTGACCTCGGGGTCAAAGAATTGGGCCCACAGGCACAGGGCAAGCTCTTTGGTGAAGCTTTTATGAAAGAATTGAACAAGCACGTAAACGTCTTTACCTCCTTGAGTAGAGCCCGCACGTCTATGCGTAAGGTATTCCGAGGTACCTCCGCAAAGGGTGTTTTTTCAAGGGCTGGTCGGCAGCGGGGCCGTGCCGCCAGCCGTTTCTGGCCTTCAGGCCCCCGTATGGGCTTTCAGCACCAATTCTTCCCTCAACAAGGTTACCAAGGCAGCGGAGCCAAACAACCATTCCCCTACTACCAGAGGGGTTCTGACAGAGGACGGGGCGGTCGAGGACGAGGCCGTGCACGATTCCCTACAGGTAAGAGACCACCTTTGTTCGGTACCTCTTGTAACTGTGATTGCAGGCCGTGTTTCACTTTTTTCCCAGAATTGGGCCCTGCTGTCCACGGACGCTTGGGTGCTACAGACCGTCCAAGGATATCAAATAGAACTCCGATCACAGCCCATTCAAAGGTTTCCCCCTTATCCTTTGCGTCTTTCGGCTGCGGACACTCGCCTCATACATGGGGAACTCCGCGAGCTTCGCGTAAAGGGCGCTATAGAACCAGCGCACACAAGGGGAGGATTCTTCAGCAACATGTTCCTGGTCCGCAAAAAGACCGGGGATTTCCGGCCAGTGATCAATTTGAGAGGGCTAAACATGTTCGTGACCTACCGCCACTTCAAAATGGAGGGCATCCATTTATTGCGGGATCTCCTCCAAGAAAAGGATTGGTTTACGCGGCTAGACCTCAAGGACGCTTATCTCACAATTCCAATCCACAAAGACAGCCGCCCATTTCTCCGCTTCCTGTGGAACGGCACACCATGGCAATTCACGTGCCTTCCGTTCGGACTGAGCTCAGCACCGTGGTGCTTCACAAAGATGCTAAAACCGGTGGTTTCCCACCTCCGAACACGCGGGATCAGATGCATAATTTACCTGGACGACATTCTCTTGTTCTGCAGAACAAAGGAACTGGCCATCCGGCACACTACGTATACAGTGCGACTGTTAGAATCCTTGGGCTTCGTTGTCAACAAGGCCAAATCCGCAATGACGCCTGCTCAACGAATCCAATTCCTGGGCTTCGAGATCGACTCCAGGTCTTGCACCCTACATCTCCCCTCAGCCAAAGTGACGGCCATCAAGAAGGAGATCCGCAGGGTTCTCAAATTGGATTCCATTCCGCTCCGCCAACTGGCGCGGATTGTGGGTCTCTTATCATCTTCAATACAAGCCATATTTCCGGGACCCCTTCACTACCGAGCGATGCAACGGCTGAAGGCCAACCTCCTCCGCCAAAATCCCACATACAACCAGCCAGTCCCGCTGTCGGAGGAAGTATACCAAGAACTCCAGTGGTGGCTCCACTGCATGCAGGCCTGGAATGGTCGGGCCATATTCGGCAGTCAACCGGACTTCATCCTGGAGTCGGACGCGAGTCGCCTAGGATGGGGCGCCACGGATGGAGAAACGGCCACAGGGGGCACGTGGACACCACAGGAATTGTCGATGCATATCAATTGCCTCAAACTGCTAGCGGGCGCCTTTGCTATCCGCAGCCTCACAAAAGGGCAGTCCAATTGCTGTATACTGTTAAGAATGGACAATGTATCCGCGGTACGATACATCAACCGCTTGGGGGGCACCCGGTCGAGAACCCTGGCGCATCTGACGAAGGAAATCTTCGACTACTGCCTCCCGCGCAATATCTCACTACGGGCAGAGCACCTGCCGGGGGAGACGAACCTCACGGCGGATTGGTACTCCCGTCATTGGAGGGATGCCAGCGACTGGCAGCTGGATCCGCGAATATTCGCACACCTACAGGACCAGAAGGGACCCTTCATACTGGATCTTTTTGCCTCACGAAACAACCGTCAGGTCCCGCAATTCTACAGCTGGCTACCGGACCCGGATTGCTTAGCGGTAGATGCCTTCACTCAGCACTGGCCACAACAAGGGGCATATGCCTTTCCCCCATTCGCCATGATTGCCAGAGTTCTCAATCACCTTCGCAGACGAAGGGTTCGACTGACCCTGCTGATGCCCCTCTGGCCGAGTCAGCCTTGGTTCCCGGACCTTCTCGAAATGTCTTATCAGGACCCGATCCTCCTACCGAACGACAACATGTTACTCAGGGACCCGGCGGGGAACGCACATCCGATGGTGTCGGACGGCCGTCTGACCTTAGTGGCCTGGACTCTTTCAGGGGAACCTGGCGTACCGACGAGTTATCGTCAACGGCTAAGGACCTCCTTTGGGATTCCTGGGCCCCAGGAACACGGAGAAGCTATCTATCCGCATGGAGAACTTGGACCAGTTGGTGCGTGGGACGGGACTTGGATCCCTTTACAGCCCCTGTTTCCGAGGTCATGAATTTTCTCTCGACCCTATTCGAGGATGGGAAGTCATACCGCACCATAAATGTCACGAGGTCAGCTATCTCGGCGGCGCACGTGCCGTCTCAAGGACGGGCAGTCGGACAGGATCCGCTAATATGCCGCCTGCTGCGGGGCATCAAACTAAGGAGACCACCAGCACCTAAATACCAACATCTCTGGGATGTGGAGATAGTCCTTCGTTTCCTCAGGAACTGGCCTCCCAATGACCAGCTCTCATTGAAACAACTGACGGCGAAGTTCACCTTCCTGTTGTGCATGGTGTCCTTCCGGAGAGTGGCGGACGTTCGGACTTTCGATAAGGACGCTTTCTCCATTGGACCCGAAGGAGTCACGTTCCACATATCGCAACGTAATAAATCCAATACAGCATCAGTATTCTATCCGTTTTTCAATTCGGACCCCCAGCTATGCGTGGTCCGGACCCTCCGAGCCTACGTGTCAGCAACGGAAGGCTTGCGCTCACCGTCCGCACGACAACTCTTGGTGTCATATGTGACTCCACACGGCCCGGTCTCGGTCATCACATTGGCCAGATGGGTCAGATGGATTCTCACTCTAGCCGGGGTAGACCCCTCATTTGGCGCACACTCCGTTCGAGGGGCAGCGGCATCATCGGCATTTTTAGCAGGCGCCTCTCTGACGGATATCATACACACGGCAGATTGGTCCCGGGAATCTACCTTTCGGACCTTCTATTTCCGACAGTCGTCCAATGCCGCTTTCGCTCTCCTTCCTAAGCGTTAAAACTGCAAATACGAAGCCTCCTGTCATGTTATAAAATTGAAGATTATGCTAGCGCAGTGTACTAATAATCTTAATTTTAATAATGACAGGAGGCGAGTATTTCCCACCCTTTTCATTCTCATAGAAGTCCCCGCCCAGATGGAGGTAAGTAGTTGGTGGGAGTAGATTGGTTCTTTATCTGGACTCATTTATTTGGATTAGCTTTTTTATACAGATATATTTATTATAGGGCTATTGCTCTAGTTGGTATGGTGACCTTTAGACGTCTTTATTAACTAGTTGATTCGTTACAGACAATTGGTTTTTTCCTTGGTCATTCCCGTATCAGTGATACTACTCTCTCTCTATTTTCAGTTTGACAAACCACAGGGACGATGGAAAGGCTGAAGAGGCCATTGTTATGACCATGTTGGATTTCGTTATGACAGTTGGAATTAAGTTACTACGGACTTCTCACTACATTTGGATCTTGTGATGTCGCAGTAGTCAAGAGGAAATGGATGGCTACGCTGGGACTTATATATCCTCTGTTCTACTCTGATTGGTTCTTTCTTTAATGATTTTTTTCTTTGCTGCTATGGAGCTAGTAAAGAAAGTTGATGCAAATACTCGCCTCCTGTCATTATTAAAATTAAGATTATTAGTACACTGCGCTAGCATAATCTTCAATTCATTCATGTCACTGTGACATGATGCCATAGCAGTTTCTGTGTCCATTTTCAGTTCCATGAGTTTCATACCCAAACACTGCTGCCTGTGTTCGTGGGAACAAGATGGCCGCCACCTCGTGGTCGTCCATAGGAATTGCGGCCACCCAGACAAACACTTAGAACACTGCGGTGGAAATTGCTACAAAGTAAAAATTAGGCTTAACAAGCTCCAGGGTGGCCTCCAGTTCGTACGGTTGTTTGGTTTCAGAACCAAATATAAAATCCCATGAACCAAGTCTGTTCACATAGTCTTTTGGTAAGAGGCTGGCCAGCAGGACCCTCCAGGAACATGTGACGAGGCTCAGTTTGTCACATTTCTCCCCCAGGGAAGACTAATTAGGTGCCTGATTTTGTGATTTTGCACTTTTACATGTTATGTATGTATATATTTTTTGGTAATAAAGTTTATGTCATATTGACTTTTATTTAAGAGGTAATCTTAGTGAAGCTGGTTGGCTTTCCTAGTTTGAAACTAACAATCCTCACTATCTATTTTCATTGTTTAACCAGGTACCTGACCTTCTGTGGGTCGGTATCGGAGTTAGTCGAGTAACCCACCCATAAGCAACCACTTGACCTGGTGGCCTCTGGTGTCCGGCTCTGTCCTGTATGTCCCAGGTTGCTGAGTGGGTGTCCGTCACCCCTAATCTTCCTTGTGCTCCCAGGCATGGAGTTGTGGGTACTTGGTGGGCAGAGGCCAGCGGCGCTCTGCCCTGTAGTCAGCGTTACAGCTGGGTAGTACAGTGGGTCATCTGGTACCAAACCACATGAGCCAGTAGGGCAGAGGCTGACTGCACTCTGCCCTGATGCCAGCTCCGCTGCTGGTATGGGGTCAGTAGCTATTGCCGTCTCCTCCACTACCCCCAGGACCAGGTTGGGCAGCTGCTGTTAAGAGGGGGAATCGTCCACCTCCTCCTGGTATTACTCTTGTAGATCCTCGGTCTACTTTTCCGGTACTTATGGCTGCCTTTGGGGAGGGGGACCAATTATCCCCTCTCCCTGTCCGGTATGCTGCCACTGAGGAGTAGGACCGACTGTCCTCCCTCCTGATACTTCCAACTGCCCAGCATCCCTGTAGGGGCCGGTGGACAGACCTCGGTCCCATCGCCACCTACCAGTTGGACCAGTCTATGAGGTCCCCCTGTAACTGAGAAGAGGGACCAGCTGTCTTCTCTTCCAGTATCTCTGACTGCCACTGGGGAGAGGGTAAGCTGCTGCTGGGGAGTTGGACCGACTGTCTCGACTCCCGGTAACGCTGCCTGGTGCTAGGTAGTGGGACCTACCATCTCCACTCCCAGTGCTGCTTGTTGCTGCGGAGACGAGGGACCTACAATCTCCTCTCCCTCTTTGCTGCTGGGGCGGGGGTATCCCCCAGCATACCTCTTCTGTTTGGTACTGCAGGTCCTCGGCCACGTGGGTCTCAAGTATCCTGACCATCCTTACCGGAACATCAGGGCCAAAAAGAGCCTGTTGCCATCGCGTCTCCCGAAGAAACTCCTCGTTTGTGAGACTAGCTCGCTCCATCTTCTGTTCCTTTGTAAATAGGGGCGCTGTACGAATACTAGCGTTGCCCTCAATTATAAATCCAACGATACCAGTGTCTCCAGGATGCTTCTATAATCCTAGGAAGCCATCCCACCGCTGCCACCAAATGTGACAGACCGCCTGGCACCCCAACCTGGTACCTTCATCAATCGCTGCTTCCTAGTACTTGCGAGCACCATAAGCACTGCACTGGAACACCATAACCACAGTAATCACCACAAACCGCCGCAGCTTGGTTGGGGTCTCGCTGTCCTCCACCCACCCTGGACCCAAGACCAATATCCAGCTTCCAGTGGGTAGACCTCTCCTAGTCCAGAGAGCGAAGCAGGCTGCTCTTATAAGAGCAAGTGTTGTGATCCAAGAGATTATAATGATTATATGACACTATAGTCACAACACAACTTTAGCTTAATGAAGCGTGAATATAACTCCAATCCACAAACATGAGTTTTGACTTCATGAAGGGTAAAACAAATCTCTTTATTGGCAGCCACAACTGCCCTTATATGCAGGTCCCGATGCAAGGGGCACTCCCCCCTGTACCTGAGAGTAAACCAAAGTAAAAACATATACACAATTACATTGGCTCTTAGGTCCAGGACACTTCCATACAAAATAGGTCAATCCCTCCCTAATGGTTGGGAGATAATTGAGTCAAGCACTGTATTTACCTCAATTATCTCCAAGCTGAAGATGTTCAGGTGAGAATTCCCAATGTATTCATGACCTTTCTGATGGAACATGATGCGTTTGTCTGAAGAACAAAAACCTCCTTCTAAATTTTTTTTTTATATCTTGATGAGTGGAAGACCGAGAAAAAGACCTGGAATCCACTTTGAGACCTAGAAAAATTTGTTGTTGCAGGAGATACATGGGACTTTTCCCAGTTAATCGGCCATCCATGAACTTGCAACATCTGGAGTGTGGTTTGAATATTTCTTTAAAGTTGAATATTCGCGTTATCTAGACGATTGGTTTCTTTGAGAAACCGATAGCCTAGATAAGGGACGACTGAAATACCCCGTTCTCTAAGATCGGCTGCCAATAGGAGAACAATTTTTCTAAAAATTCTTGGGACTGTAGTTAGGCTGAATGGAAGGGCCTTGAATTGAAAATGTCATGTCTCTCTTCCCGACCTGAAAGCGAATCTTAAATATTTTCTTAAACTTATTGCCATGGGGACATGAAAGTAGGCATAGGTGACCATGTAAACTCCTTCGTGCAACATATAGGTAATGATAAAATAATCTCCATGTAGAATAATTGATACTGTATGCACGTGTTCACATTCTTTGTCTAGAACAGGAAGAAAGGACTTGTCTTGTTTTGGTATGAGAAATAGCCTTAAATAGACCCCTTGAAATTGTTCTTGTTTAGGAACATTCTGCCTTGTTGGAGAAGAATGTGTGCTTCGGTAAATAATGCCTCTGCCTTAACCGGAGAGGGATAGTTTGAACTAAAGAATTAAACAGTGTTTTTTTTATTAATCTGATCTTGAATCTATTTTTGATCATGTTTAACACCCAGAGTTGTACGTTCCCTTTGATGAATGAATGCTTGTAATCTCCTCCCACTTTATTCCTGGCATCATAATTTTCTCTGTTTATTCTGCCGGTTTCCATGTTTATCAGTTGCCTGGAGAAGTTACGAAATTTATCATTATATTGGAATGATCAGTGTTGTCTGGAGAAGTTACGAAAATTATCATTATATTGGAATGATCTTTGGCTGCAAGACGAAAACCTTCCATTGTATTTATACATTTTATTTTGAGGAAAGGGTCTTGTTAGTGTTGGACATTTGCTTTATACGTTCTTCTAGTGAAGAACCAAACAGAGTGTCTTTTAAAGGGAAACTCACACAAAGAGGATATAAGCCATATTGCCCTTCTCGCAGGTGATGATAAACCCATGTACTGGGCTGACAGCTACTTCTTCAATCATGTCACAGAACAATTCATTGGCCAATGTGATCCCTCTAACAGACAATCTTTTGCAAAGATTGCAACCAGATCTTCTGAGCGCTCACAAGTAAAGCTCCGGCAATAGAAGCTTTACTCTATAAGGTCAAAGCCTGAAATATTCTCCTGCATGATGTCTCAGCTCGCTTATCAATGGGATCTTTGAGACCAGTCACTCAACCAATGGGAATTATAGTTTTCTTAGATAGTGGAGCTACCTGTACATCTACCTTAGGCAGTTCTTCCAAAAACCTCAGGGACTTAAAAATTTGCTTAAAATGTTTAGCTCAGGATGCATAGGAACACCTTTCCATTTGTAGTCTTCATAGGGTCCCCTTTCCCCCAATATTGCCACTTCCTTAAGTTCTTAAGACAGAAAACCATAATCAAAAAGAGATTTGTGGCTGGAGACTTTGGAGAAAGTAGAGTGGGAGCATTCACCTGATGACAGCTCAGAAGAGGTACATCTCTTTCTTCTTTTGACAAATCTGTCCTGGACAGATACAAACTGCCGATTACTTAAACGTTTCAAAAGCTTGGAAAAGATTCTCTGCAAAGATTTCTACATTTAATTTTAAATTTCACACGTCATAAATACATACTTGATAAGTAAATGTGATTAAACTAAAATAAAAAATAAAGAAGAAGAGGGTTGAACTCAATCACAAAAAAACACAGGGTGCTAACTGAGCATGGGTCAGCATACCTCATAGAATATACATAAAAGAAAAAATCTCAGGCATTCACTGTGATACGTTCAAAGCAGCTTTAATGGATCTGCAACGTTTCGACCTGTACCCAGGGCTTTAACAAGTTTGATGCAGACCTGGGTACAGGTCGAAACATTGCATGTTTTGCACGCTGGTTTTAGATAAAAAAAATGCATAATAAAATACATGCATGTTTTCATTGAGGGTATATCTACTAAACAGTGATTATAATTTTCTTCTATTTGGCAAATTAAGTGTCCCATTAATGTTGTCAAAGACTTAAATCTCAAACATTGAATCTGCAGATTGCGCTATACAAATTGCATTTACATGCATGGATGAAAATATAATTCCTAGTCTTTGACTCATGGAGCCACGCTGACTATAAATAATATTGACATACCACAATGTATGCTTAGCATGTACATAAACCATACATACTGTATTACTAAGATCTACCTGCACATAACTGGATTTCTTCAAAAGTTCTTCAACAAACTTCCAGTTTGAGACAGTTTGAATCTATAATAAAAATGAAAAAGTAAATGCTTAATAAAAATACCAAAAAGAAGCATTTCTTCTTCAAAGATACAATATTAACATTATTGCAGACATTAATTATAAATGTAATTAGTTGATCTCAGTTATGAGCAAAAGAAGATGGAGGGTGTGAAGGCCTATTTTTATATGCCGTCTTAGATCTTGTTACCTTTTCCAACTCCATGCATTAAAGGAACAAAGTAGATACCATTGCCACTTAAACAGGTTGAACTGCTTATTGTGTTTTGGCTCTATGGGCTCTGGGTTCTGCATCACTGCTAAAATAATCAACCTCATAGATGGGATTGGGGCAGTGATTGGCCAAGAGAGCTCAGCTGATGCCAAGTACCAGTTTCAGCCAATCACTGCCCTCAACCTACAGCTCTGCATTGGTGAGTAAATGGTGATGTAGAACCTGGCACCCGGGAGCTCTAGGCACCATAACCACTTCAAAAAGTCGTTATGATGCCTACGGTGTTCCTTTAGTAAAATTTAATGAGCAAAATACCTTGCTTTACTGCTTAAAACAAACACATTAATTACAGGTACAAATACCACAGATTTGCTAGATAGCAAACAGACTTGCTAGTATTTGTACATAGTACAATTGCCTGAAAAGGAAAAAAAAATAATTATATTGTCAATCACTTATTTGTCAATCACTAAAGGGATTGGTCAGCTTTTTCATCGGAACAGGACCACAACTGTCTTTTTTTGTTTCTACAAAGTGTAAAGCTACTATGCTTACCTCATGGTAGGGAAAAGAGATATAGGGTGAATTGAAAAGCTTACCAGCTCTTCTTGACTCCCATTTCTGTCAAACTTATAAAGTGAGGAGAGGTGTGAAATAAACCACCAACAGAGACCCAATGAATCTTTACACTGCACCACACGGAAGATCTGATGGGCTTCTGTACCACTGGATTCTTGAAGAAGGTTCCTTAATAATTTATTTATCAAGTCCCAAAAACACTAGCAAAGAAAGGAAAAACTCAATGAACTTTAAATACTGCCCACAGATGCAATTAACATTTTGACAATAAAAGTAAACGAGTACAAGACTGAAAGATTAAAAGAGCACCTTTATAAAAGCCCCAATAAATGCTGTTCAAGTGCTTATTGAGGCTAGGGAAGCAGAGGCATGTATAAAATACACTTCTCTCTGCAGTATATCCAGATCTGAACACTTAAAGAACTTCTTCTTGCATATATTTCTGGTTGTGCATGGACAGTCTGCCATACAATATAATTTGAAAAATGAAAACACCACGGAGGTATCCAAGAAGTTTGAAATAGTCTTCAATGCATAAAGTAAAAACAGCAATTACCTGGGAACTTTATTGTCTTAAATAATTTTCAAAACCAAAACATTGCAAAATGTAACTTTCATGAATATTTAAAATAAATATTAAATAATATGTTTGTGGTGTCAACTAACCAGCTCAGTTTGCACGTGTATGTTAAAGGACCACTATAGGCACCCAGACCACTTCAGCTTAATGAAGTGGTCTAGATGCCAGGTCCATCTAGGATAAACCCTGCCTGCTGTAAACATAGCAGATTCAGAGAAACTGCTATGTTTACATATGGGTTAATCCAGCCTCTAGTGTAAGTGCATTTGCATTAGGGATCGACCAATATTGATTTTTTTTAGAGCTGATAACGATAATCTGTAAACTTTCAGGCCGATAACTTACCGATATTCTGTACATTTACCATTTTGAAAAAAAATAAACTATTTCTAAACTTAAACGCACAAAATCTACATGCTATGTGTAGTGGATACAGTGTGTTTAGACAGGGGAGCTGTGTGTATTTGTGTAGTGTGTATAGTGAATGCAGTGTTTGTGTAGTGTGTATATAATGAATGCAGAGTGTGTGTTTGTGTAGTGTACGTAAAGTGAATGCAGTGTGTGTGTGTGTGTGTTAGGGATCGACGATTATCGGTTTTACCTATATAATCGGCCGATATTCGGTATTTTTGGCAATATTGGTATCGGCCAATTCAGATACCGATATTGCCGATAATATATAACAGGACCACCAGGCCCATTACAAGCCTGGCAGTCCTGGGGGGGCCAGCAGCAAGTGTTTACTCACTTCAAAGCAGCTCCTCCAGCTCCCCAGTGTAACTCTCACGAGACCCGCGGCCATCAGAGCGTTGCCACGGGTTACCATGGCAACGCTCCGCGCGGCAGGCTGGCCACGAGACTTACACTGGGGAGCTGCTGGGAGGTGAGTAAACGCTTGCTGCCGGCCCCCCCAAAGTTCAGCCAATACCACTAGACCACCAGGGAATGCTATATCCCCCCTCCCAGGCCAGGTAACAAGGAGGGAGGGAGGACTAAAAAAATAAATAATAATAATAATAATAAAAAATATTTAAAAATAAATTAAATGAAAAATGCCCCCTCCCCGCAAATTACATACCTAGAGAAACACACACACACTGCATTATATAAACACACTACACAAACAGACTGAATATAATGCAGTTTGTGTAGTGTCTGTATAGTGAATGCAGTGTGTGTATATAATGCAGTGTGTTTGTGTAGTGTTTATATAATGCACACTACACAAACACACTGCATTATATACACACACGGCATTCACTATATAAACACACTGCATTATATAATGCAGTGTGTGTTTAATGTCTGTATAGTGAATGCAGTGTGTGTGTTGTGTGTGCGTGTATAAAATGCAGTGTGTTTGTGTAGTGTCTGTGTGAATATAGTGCACAAACACACTGCATTATATACACACACTACACAAATACACACAGTACACAAACACACTGCATTCACTTTACGCACACTACACACACTAGGGATGGACTGTGCAGTGGGGACCCGCAGCAAGCGCTTACTTACCTTCCCAGCAGCTCCCCTGTCTAAATCTCGCGGCCTGCGTGCCGCGCGGAGTGTTGCCATGGTAACCCATGGCAATGCTCTGATGGCCGCTGGACTCGCGAGATTTAGACAGGGGAGCTGAAGGGAGCTGCTGGGAAGGTAAGTAAGCGCTTGCTGCAGGCTCCCCAGGACCGCCGGGCTTGTAATGAGCCCAGCGGTCCTGTTATGTATTATTGGCAATATCAGTATAGGCCGATACCGATATTGCCGAAAATACAGAATAAAGGTCGATAACAGCCAGACTGATAATCAGTTGATCCCTAATTTGAAACTACATTGTTTAAAGCAATTTTGCACGATCTTGTTGCTTTGTGTCTCAATACTTTGAATGGTATATTAAAGAACACAGTCAAACAGTTGTAACCCAGTTGGGGAGAAAAGCTTGATAAATCATTCAGTTATGTGAGTGTGTTATATACCTCTCACCTTTCTTTATGGTTTATACAGTATTACACTATGTGGAGTTTAAGCTCCCACCCATAAAACTGTATGCATTTCGTTTTGTGTTGGTGATAGTGTTTGATACCATATAGACCCCTCTATATTTACATATTTGTTTTCAGCCAATGCAATGCTTCCCCAGAAGCACCAGGAGGTTAGGGCATATGTGCAGCAAATTGCCACACTGCACCAGTCAGAATCTCATCATAGAGATGCACTGAGTCAATGACTTAGAGGGTGGAACGTTATTTTAACTGGCAGCCCACTGTATGATAAGTTGACCTTAAAAGCAAAATATTGTAAATTAAACATTTTTTAAGCAGCGTTTAGGCAAAAGACAAGTCCACTTTAATAATCTCCAGTAGAAAACAAATTACATTCTGAGTATAATGCTTAAAGTAATAAAACACTTAAAGGGACTCTATAGAACTCATATGTCCCTGTCACCCATAGCCCAGCAATGTAAATCACTGCAGTTTTAGAAAAACTGCAATGATTATATTGCAAAACTAAGACTGACTCTAGTAGCTGTTAATCAGACAGCCACTAAAGGCACTTCCTGCTTGCTAGGTGACTTTTTTCCTAACTGGAGCTGGACGTCCGAACACACTGCATGAGGACATCCAGCTTCAGTTAAATCCCCATAGGAAAGCATTGAAGCAATAGCACTATAGAATCCCTTTAAAATTATGAAAACTTAAAATATTTAATTAGCTTACCTCGGAGGAAGAACCCTTGCTTCTATAATCAAGAAACTGAATGATTAGAACCCACAGCTCTTTGATACACACACATGGATAAGGATGGCTATTAAGAGCATCTGAGGGTCGCACCTGCAATTAAGATTGACAAAGCAACATTGAAAAGGACCAACAAGTCACACAAAGGAGCTGAACTATTGTATCAAAAAATTACACAACATTGTGTAATAGGCAAGTACAAGACAGTAAAAATAACAATAATAATGAAAACAAAAGCTTAGTATCCCCTTAAGGACAGAGCTTCAAAAGCTTGTCTTTCACTTAATGACAACGGCATTTTTTTCATTTTTTGCTGTTTGCGTTCAACTGCAATTTGCATTTTACTTATTTGTTGCACCAACACATATTATACATCGTTTTTTAAAGGACAGAAAGGGCTTTAATTTGATGTAACACACATATATATAAATGCTTATTTATTATAAAAAAATACAGAAAAATGTAAAAAAAATGAAAATTTTGTGGTTTTTTTTACAGTTTTTGCAATAATAATGTGTGCATAATTAGTGCAGGTTAAGAAAAGTAATTAAAAATAAATTAATTTAGTTGTTCTGATTTACAGAATATACAATGTGTCTGGGATTTTAAGTTTTTTTTGGTAGTTACAGGTCACAAAGCACAAGGAGTAAAATAGACTTTTAATGTGGAGCGATTTTAGAATTTGGTATGTTTGTCTTGTAAGCTTAATAGCCATAAAAGAAAACAAAATTGCCACACAAAAGTATATATTTATATAAAGTAGACATCACGGGCTATTTACCTAAGGTTGTTTTGACACTTTCTACGTAGCCATTTCACCGCCAACCTCTGCTAAATATTGGAGTAAAATTGTGTTTTTTTGGTTTTTGGCACACAAACTTATAACAAAGAAATTCTCGTGTATATTTTGTAAAGTTGGTGTGTGCTATTCCTGTACAAAGTTTTATTTTGTGTTCAGTTACATCTGCTGAGTAAAATGACACCCCCATTGTATGTCTTTGGCACTATTTTGTGAAGTTACAGTGCCACACAGGATACCTGTCCTTTTCAGTATTCACAGTAGAATTTTGAGAGATGGATTTAATGAGCCTTAGCTTCCATTTGGGGTATTATAACAGTTTGACTGTTCAAAAACCCCCACAAAGGCCTACCATTTGTAAAAGTAGACACTCCAGGGTATCTCATAAGGTGCATATTGTGCCTTAACATACCCCCATTTTTTCACCAATATATGCCAAAGTATGTGGTAAAAAATTATTTTGTGCATTTTTTACATACGGATTGCATTTTTGCTGGGCGTTTTGTATATTTCATATGTGCCACTAAGTTCAAACCTCCCAAATTATGCTCAGCTAAGTCTTTTGAGTAAAAAGACACCCCCAATGAATGTCTTTGGCACTATTTTGTGAAGCTACAGTGCCATATAGGAGACCAAGCCATATCCGTTTTTACCAAACTTTGAATTTTGACGCTGGGCCTATGTGCAATTTCCAAGCATCTTCGCAGGTTTTAAATTCAAACTACCCCACAAAGGCCTACCATTTCTTAAAGTAGACACCCCAGGGTGTTTCAAAAGGTATAGTTTGAACCTTAGCGTGGGATCATTTTTCCGCTAGCTTGTACCAGATGTAGTGGTAATAAGCGTTTTTTCTGCCTTTTTGACATACAAAGTGAGTTTGCACAGTATATTTTGCAAACCTTATGTGTGCTACGACTGTATAATACTTCATATGTTGCTCAGCTATGTCGGCTGAGTACAGCAATACCCCCGTATGTACCTTTGCCAGGTATGTGTGGACATCGGAGGGGCACATTTGGGACACAGCCATTCCAGTTTTTTTCAAACTTTGAATTTTTATGCTGTGCCTATGTCCCATTTTAGAGTATTTTACCAGGCTATATAATCCAAATACCCCATAAAGCCATACCATTTCTTAAAGAAGACATCCCAGGGTATTTCAAAATTCATATTTTGAACCTTAGCGTGGGATCATTTTTCCGCTAGCTTGTACCAAGTGTAGTGGTAATAAGCATTTTTTCTGCCTTTTTGACATACAAAGTGAGTTTGTGCAACATATTTTGCAAACCTTATGTGTGCTATGACTGTATAATACTTCATATGTTGCTCAGCTATGTCGGCTGAGTACAGCAATACCCCTGTATGTACCTTTGCCAGGTATATGTGGATGTTGAAGGGGCGCATTTGAGACGCAGCCATTCAGTTTTTTTCTAACTTTGAAGTTTTACGCTGTGTCCATGTTCCAATTTGGAGTAGTTTAGACGGTTGGTTATTGAAACTTCCCCACAAACACATACTATTTATTAAAGAATACACCCTGGGGTAATTCAAAAGGCATATTTTGAACCTTGGCGTGGGATAATTTTTTCTCTAGTTTGTTCCAGGTGTAGTGGTAATGAGCGTTTTTAAAATGTATTTTTTAACTTTTTATAACTTTTTTACTTTTAAAAACTAGTTTTTAAACTTTTGTTTTGCGTATTAATTTTTTTTAAACTTTCCTAAACTTTCTTAAAACTTTTTTACAGATTTAACATTCTTCTAAGCTTTTTTTTTTACCGTTAACCCCTAACTAGCAGTACGCAGCACTAACAGTAAATTCCCCATTTTTCCATAACTCCCACCCACCCCAGCTAGCAAAATACATAGTTATAAAATATTTTAATTAATTAAATTGAACCCCTGAGGGTTAAAAAATAAATAAATAAGTTAATCCTGAGGGGTTAAAAAAAATTAGATCACAGTATAATACTGTGATCTCTATTTGATCGCTGTAGGCAGTGATCGACTGGCAGGGAAGGGGTTCATTTTTATTTGGACTAGGTAAAGGGTTTTTTTTTTTTGTTTTTTTTTTACTTAAACGTTATTAAAACATTTTTTAAGCTTAATTTTTTACTTTTTAAAGGTTATTTTAAAACTTTTTTTAACGTTAACCCCTAGTTAGCCTAACGCCAAATTCCCCAATTCCCCACTAACTTCCACCCACCCCAGCTAGCTAAATATATAATTTTAAAATATTTTAATTAATTAATTAAATAAATTTAACCCCTGAGGGTTAAAAAAAAAAATCAGATCATAGTAAAATGTAATCCCTGCCAATTGATCACTGTAGTCAGTGATCAATTGGCAGGGAAGGGGTTAATTTTTTATTAAAATGGGTAAGGGGGGGGGGACTTTAAATAAACTTTATTTTTTTTTCCAGCAGGGGGCAGGATCAGCACTGATCCGGCTCCCTGCACTTCACACAGAACCCGGAAGTGCAGGGAGCCGGTAGGTGAGTATACAGAGCACATGTGCTCGCTCAGACTTGCGGTCAGAGCGAGCACATGTGCTGGGCAGCCTGACCGGGTGCTCCCGGTATGCCTCTAATGCAGAGGCATACCGGAGCACCATTAACCCCGCGATCGCCGCAATAGCGGCGATCCAGGGTTAATTTTACCGCGTGACGGACGAGGTCCGTCACTCGTCGTTAAGGGTTTCCCCTGAGTGACGGACCTCGTCCGTCACTCGTCCTTAACCCCTTAAGGACACATGACATGTGTGACATGTCATGATTCCTTTTTATTCCAGAAGTTTGGTCCTTAAGGGGTTAAGGGGGTATACAATTATTCCCACTTAAAAACAAATACAAAACACTTAGATTCCTGCTTCAAGGGACACTATAGTCACCCAGACCACTTCAGCTCAATGAAGTGGTCTGGGTGCCAGGTCCCTCAGGTTTTAACCCTTCAGATGCTAACATAGCAGTTTCAGAGAAACTGCTATGTTTACATTTGGGGTTAAGCCAGCCTCTCCATTTGGGGTTAAGCCAGCCTCTCCATCGAGCAGAGCGTCCATAGGAAAGCATTGAGAAATGCTTTCCTAGGGACACTTTGAATGCGCGCGCAGCACTTGCCGCGCATGCGCATTCGGCTCCGCTGATGTCGGACGGTGGAGCGGACGTCGGCGGGGAGGAGAGGTCACCAGTGCAGAGGGAGCCCGGCGCTGGAATAAGGTAAGCAGCTGAAGGGGTTTTAACCCCTTCAGCGCCACGGGAGGGGGACCCCGAGGGTGGGGGCACCCTCAGGGCACTATAGTGTCAAGAAAACTGCTTTGTTTTCCTGACACTATAGTGATCCTTTCAGTTCCTACTAATTATTTTTCCAGTTCCATCTACACTCAATTTATACATAGAATAGAGTCAGACTTGCAACCTACATTCTTGAGATGCACCAAGTACACCAAGTGATAGTAGTAAAAGGCACTATCTCTTGGAGAATGAATTATGCTGTACATAGTACAGTAATGTTCTTGTAAAAGACCAAGAAAGGCAAGTATCAGGATAATGCAGAAAGTTAGATTTCAATTTAGTATTGTTGTATTTGCTTTACAAATGAATTAAGAATTTTGGATGAACTTTGAAAGTTATTTTTTCCATATACTAAAACAAACAAACAAAAAAATAGTAGCTTATATAAAAAAAAAAAAAAATCAATAAAGTACAGCATATCAAAATATTACATAAGTAAATATTTTCTGTAATATTAAATAATTTTTCAAAGTTTATCCAAAATTATTAAATAATTTAGAAAACATATCCAACAATATTAAAACTGAGGCCAAAGTTATTTCAAGAAAAGTATTCAATAAATGCTAGGAATGGAGGTATTCATATATATTTCCATTGATCACAGAAAGAACACCAGAAAACAAAGAGAAGCCAAAGATGAATGGAGGAAGGGAGTGATGTAGGTGAAGAAATGGAGGAGAGAAAAAAAAAATAATCTACACAGTGTTTGTATATTCTAACTCTGGGGCTTTGTTGAAATGAATATGCCAATTATTTAGGAAAGTAGCATCATCATTCTTCATGCAGCATCACTATGTTAAGAAAAAAAATTGTTGCCAAAGTGTTGAGTGATATTCTGTAAATCTCACAATTATTTTAGCTTCTTAACTATTGAATGTTTTTTTTTTTGAATTCACATATGAGCAGCATTGTCAGTGAAGCTGGTTTGTAAATGTTATTTAATTCAGAAGATTATAGAACTGTAGATTATGCTTGCATGCAGCAAGAGAGCAGTAAACATTATTGCAGGTACTGTTAGCATAAACAATTCATCTAATTTCTCTGCTTTTTTGGATTTGTACCCAGACTATATTCCCAACATATATTCCTAGACTATGTTCCCAACACAGATGACAGACAAATACACACAAATAGTAAATACCTTTGTATATCTACTTGCTGCCAGACCAATGAGATCACATACTAGATTTTCACAATGGCTTTCAAACAGACTCACGCTGGTTAAGTTTTCACCAATCAGATTTATGAACTGATGCGCATACACAATTTGCCCTTCAATAAAACAGAACTATTATTTCTATAAAATAATGAAACATAGTGACACTGGGATAATTACTCTGAGAAATTAAAAATGGGACTGCCCCCAGACCACTTCAATGAGAATAAGTGGTCTGGGTGCCTATATAGTGTCCCTTTAAGAAAGAAAGAAAATACATAAAAAAAACAAAACAAAGATGATAACAAACATCTACAGGGCAACAACATTATTTACAAGGTGAGTTATTGTAACAAGACTTATTGTAAACCCTTTAACTAGTGAATAATATAAATCATATATCAAATAAAAGCATTATTGAATAGAACATCAACACAAGGAAAGTTAGCATTACACCAGCCTGAAAAATTAAACATCTAAACCACTTTTTAAACATTGTTAGCATAAAGTTATGTCCTGATTAGAGTTAAACAGAATGTTGCATGAAGCAAAAGCAAGAGGATACCTTGCATTTTTTCTCCTAAAAGATGAAGGATTTCTAAAATAGACCAGTGAATATCTAAATGAAGATGGAGAAGATGCCAAGTGGCGGGAAGCACCTAAATAAAAACAAAACAAATTAATAAAGAAATGAAAAATTATGGAAGCCATATAAATCTTTTCACATTTCCTTTTGTAGTATTATGTAATTAAAACAGTCAAGTTAGCAAATCATCGTTGAATTTAGAAGACAATCATCAAAATATGAAATCCATTTGATATAAGAGATACACAAATAAAAATAAATTTTAGCAACTTGATTTGATAGTACACACTGCAGAGCACTTTAAATGTGGAAATGTGTGTGTAAGACAACTTCTAAAGCATAGTTAAGGGTTGTGCCGTTTGTTTATGTCTACCCTGTGTCAGGAAATGAGGGCACATCACAAAAGTTTAGTTCTGTGATGCCATGTGGGGGCATCCACATGAATAACATCACATAAAGAATGTCCACGTGTATATGCACTCAAATGGCATTCTCAAAAATACGTTAATAGCAACGTTAGTGGCCCTATACTGGTTTAAATGAAAAGGAGACCACACTTTAGTGATGCTTTTACAATTATAGCCAGCTGACTTGCAATGGTTGTGCTGCACAGCTGCTTTGGCTAGCCCAGTTGAAAACTTTGCCAATTCTTGTTCTGCCCAGTTAACCAATGTATTTTGTGTTAAAGACGATTATCATTGTCAAGCCCAGTTCATCTTTGTATTCTAGTGTTTAAGACAATTCTCAGTGTCTTTAATTCTCCAGTGCACTTCCTGTCTATACGTTCACTTAAGACACATGTTGTCCAAGTAAAATTTTGCTTTTTGCAATATTTTAGATGTCCATTTTCTAGTATATGTCAGGTCAACCTAGTGAAGGATGCAAAAGAGAAATACCGAGCTTGTAAGTGGACTCATGGTATTTAGCTAATCTTGTTACTGAAAAATATATTAGGTGTCCTAAGCTGATTTAGGCCACACACAACAAGAATTGAAATCCAAAACCTCCTTTGCAAGGTTTGCTAATTAAACATAACAAAACTTTTACAACACTAATGATATGTTTCATAAAGCATGATTTTTATTTCTTTTATCCATGAACAAATCTTAACTTCTCCTTGTAACTGATGCACTGTGTGAAGTTATTTTGTTTGTCAAATACTTGCAGTTTCAATTCTACTAATAATATTCAAACCATATGTTTAACCCCTTAAAAACACATGACATGGAGGTGCTTTTGCTTTATTTTTTAAACAGTCTGCTCACTGTTTACTAGACATGCCCCTACTCGCGATATAGCGAGTAGGGGCAGATTAATTACTAATACTAAGTAATCTTGGTATTAGTAATTAATTTTGCGTTCGGGAAAAGTGAAAGGAGGCCTTGCGAGATCACGGAGGAAAGGTGAGAATTATGGGAAAATTTCTCTGACCACAGGAAAGAGCACACTTTGCTCTTCCGCTGGTCAAAGCTTGTCAAGCGTAGGAAAAATACATAAGACAAAATAGTCCCTACTTTGTCTCATGTTTTAAAGAAAACTAGGACAGGAAGAAATGAAGAACAGATCCTGATTGAGGAAGAGAAGAGAAAGCGATTAGGAAAAGGTAAGTTCAGCATGACAGTGCCAATTTAAGCTCCTACTTTGGTCAAAGAAAGTCATGTGTAGGAAAAATACATAAGACAAAATAATCCCTACTTTGTTTTATGTTTAAAAGAAACTAGATCAGAAACAAAGAAAAGGAGAACAGATTCTGAAAGGGGAATAGAAGAGTAAACTATAGGAGAAAGGTAAGCTCAGCATGGCATGCTTTATGTATAGGAAATGCAAGTGGATTCCAAATCTCAAAGTCTGGCTGAAGAAATCTCAATTCTAAAACAAAAATAAAATATACAAATTTAATTGGGTTTTAAATAAATAGGTCTACATATTTTAGAAAGTATGATAACTACAAACCTTCCCATGATGTTGAATAGTGAAGGCCCCTAGCAGGCTGCTTGGGAGTTCATGGAGATGTCCAATATACAAAATCAAACCATGTAGCTCTTCTATCAGCTTGGAGGGAAGCTGTGTCTCTAATTCCTCATATGGATGAACATGGATATCATCCAGTTGTTTTGGGGGCTCCACATACCTATAAAATAATAAAGTATTTAGAGGGGGGCCGGAGCTTGATAACCATGCTGGACAGTTACGTCACATATCTTCTGATTACTGCACAGCAGATTAAATTTATTGATATGTTGAAGCTTTTCACCCTGCAAGAGACTGTGCAGGCATTTGGAGGAAAACCTGTCCACACTAAAAGGTTTCCTGACAGGGCAGATTCTATGGCCTAGTTGAGACCTTTGTAGTGACAATGGTGAGAAACAGGCAGCCGCTCTCCACTATTATCCTACCAGCATTAAGAATCCTATAATCTGCATTCTATCTACCCCTTTGCCGGTGAGGGGTATCCCGGCATTTATTGCTACTCTGCCACCTTTACCCTGTGCAAAGGAAAGCAGATTGGGGGTCCTCGACATTTCAATATGGGGAATGCCATGCACTCTTCGATACCCCAAAGCCTGTTCTTCATTACCATTGCCAGGCTGGACCAGCTTTTTGCTGACTTTTGGTGGAATCTTCACTGTCTGAGCAGCCTTTCACGCACAAGAGATAGACTGCAACAGTACTTCCATGTCCAATGGAGCCAGTGATCAGACCATTTACTGCAACTCCTCGAGAGGGAGTCCCGTATTCTTGAGATCCTCTTACTCAGGCTGTTTGGACCCAGACGCTGCGCATCCAGACAAGCCCTCACAAGAAGCCATCCTTATTGCAAGCCTGTGGCAAGCAGAACATCTGTTCATACCGAAGGGGGGAACCGGATCATATCTCTCCAAAACGCTGTGGTATCGGAGGACTGTGTTCTGCACCCTTCCAGTGGTTATAAAGCGACTCTGGGTTGGGGACTGGGAGCATAGTTTAAGCACCTTGCATTAATCCTTTTACCCACCTACCACTTAGCAATTTAAACCATTGATCAGGTTACATTTCTTTTAATTTTTTTTATATTTTTATTTTATACCACAGTGGACTCCGATATCTGTCCCAGTGGCTCTCAGCCTTTGTATTAATATTGTTTTATGCAACAACAACAACAAAAAAATAATTAAATATTCCCATAATATTTCTCGTTGTTCTGATATGCCAAAACTTTACTTGCTCTCATGTGTTTTATGGATTGTCTCGCATAAGCTCAATAAAAAAAAAAAAACTGATTGACAAAAATGGAAGTTTCCCCAAACATGACAAGCACATCAGAGCGGGGAATCCCTCAAATCTATGTTGTGGGAAAATTCCCCGAACATAGACCAACTCTCTAACATGGATAATGCCTCGAATCCTCGTGCTAGAGAGCTGGTCGTATGTTCGAGCTGTCGTTAAACAGATCAGTCGTAAAATGAGGACTACTTGAATGATACAAGTGGTTAGAAATGCATGAGTAGCAACATAATTCATCATATATAATGCATTTGACAGACTGGACAGTAGGTGAAACTTTCTTTTTATTCTATTAGGTTTATTTAATAAAGTGAGAATTCAAAGTGAATTTAAGCTTTAAGGTCAAAATAGCCAACACAGAAAAATTCTCTATGTTAGCTTTACTTTCGCTACGCTGGCTTAAAATTTGAAACTCACTTTTGTTAAATTCTCAGTTTATTAAATAAACCTTTATTTCTTTAGTTTTGTACTTTGTTGTTCTTTTCCACTCTAATGCATGTCTTTACCAACAACGCTTAAAGTGAAATAATGGAGTAAAGTTACCCCATTTAAAAAAAAAAAAAAAAAACACGAATATAATGCAAAAAAATATATAATACAAAAAAGATACATATATGCAAAGTTCCCATGAGAATCACTGCTTAGCCAGTCTTGGCACCAAGAATTTAGGGTTGTCTGGCAGCCCTGATGTGGTACTAGAGGTGTGAGTTCACTCGATTATGCTATGTTGTGGAGGTGTTAGACGCTATATTGTCCTTTATTTGTTTGAAGACTGCTAAAGTTCTTTCAGTAAGAAAAACAAAAGGTAAGCCCAGAACTTGAAAAGCTGGTCAAAGCCTAGTTCATAGCAAGATTATTACATCATTCCTTAGGAACAAAGTAATCCCTCAACTCCCATCTTCTAATACATCAGGAAAGCAACATTCAGTAACATGAACGGTTCTCAAAAACAAATTAGCAGCATGAAAAATCAAATATGTGTAGTTGTGAGAAAATGCCTTTAATTCAGAAGCCTGTCTTGCCATTTATTGTACAACTGGAGACTCTCAAAAGAAGAGGCTATCAAAAAAAGAAGAGAAAAATTAGCTTTCAACTGGACAGTGGATCAAAAAACAAAGAATACCTTAAAAAAATGTGATTGGATCACAGGGGAAACAGTAAGAGGATGTTTAAGAACTGTAAGTTAAGATATCAGAAACTTCAGAGAGATCTGATGTTTTACCGAACTGTTGTATTAGAAATCTAGAGCAAGCATAAACATAAGATCATGCAATAAGCTTTGGCAGGTATTGGCTTTGAACCTGGTATGTATTAGCTACAATTCAAGAGCCAAGACACTAAACTTGAATAGACACTATAGTCACCAAAACAACTTCAGCTTAATAAAGCAGTTTTTTTTTTTTAGTATAGATCATGCCTCTGAAGTTTTACTGCTCAATTAATTGCCATTTAGGAGTTAAATCACTTTTATTTGTGTATATACGGCCCTAGACACACCTGCCCTGGCTGTAATTGACAGTGTCTGCTTCACCCCACCCTCTCAGCATGAAATGGGTTAAAAAAAAAATAACATGTTATTTACTTACCCGATTACATAGTCGATGGCCCCACGGCACTCCGCCACCTCCGACGCCATCCAATCGGGGGGAAAGGGCACACAACAAGCATATTACTTGGTATTTCACTGACACTGGATATCCGTTAACAACCAGGAAGTGCATCTGACAGCCACTAGACAGGCAACCTTCGGCACTCCAGATGTTTTGCACTACACCTCCCATGATGCCTTGACAGCATTATTGCTGTAAGAGCATTGTGAGAGTCCACAACATCTGGAGTGCTGAAGGTTGCTTACCCCTGCACTAGAGGCAGTCTTAGTCCTGCAAGGTAATCACTGCATTTTCTCTGATTTACATTGTAGGACTAAGTGGGACAGAGACTTTGCACCCAGAACACTTCAATGAGCTGAAATGGTCTAAGTGACTATAGTGTCCCTTGAAATAAAAACTTATTACTGACAAATGAAGAATATAAATTTGGAGGCTCCATACATTTCCTGGCACACTATCACTGCAAAATACACAAGGATCGATGAGTGGTTGACAGGGAAAACAGTGCAATATGATTAGCCTGCCCAGAAGTGTCCACAGACACTGAAGTGAATGATACTTGCTCACTACAACATGTCCATGTCGACAGAAGAGTGAGTACCTAAACACTGATATCAAAGAAACCTGTACAGGTCCAGTTGTACCAGAATGACTCCGGGCCAATATACTGCCATTTTACAGTGGTAGAGTAAAACCTACCAATAATAGGCTATTGTCTTCTTTGGAGCAGAGCTACTTAGCAGCTTCTCTTCAAACATTTAGAAGGGTAACCAAGTTGTCACACTACTATTCTCTAATATAGGGTAACCAATTTAACACGTAGTAACTCTACTTAGGTAATACAGTATTCACCAGTGCATACAAAATCACAAAAAAACACAACTTTTTTTTTTGACTGCTGCAATGATGAAGAAGAAGAAGAAAATAGATTTAAATAAATAATCTCAAACTCATGATTAATATGTTAATTGCATTTCAACTTCTCTGTTAATTAAATATATATATATATATATATATATATATATATATATATATAAAAACATACATACATACACACACACACACACTGGGAACTCATTTTCTGGCCATCAACAATCCATTTACCTTGTTTACAACAATAGATGTAATAGTGTAAAATATTTCATGCTTTTAAAAGAGCCACCATTTACAAGAACCATTAAGCATTCTCGACAGTTTCCTTCAGTTGATGGAAGAAAGTAAAGTTAATTTGTATTAAATCTGCAAATGCACCAGTAAACTATGCTGCAACATACTGCACAAGTGAATAAATAGGTTTAAATATTATTGTAATAAAAAATAGAAAAATGTAAAAAAAAGAAAGCCAAGTTTGTGATAATTGGCCAGTAGATTATATAAAATACCTCTGATTTTTTTTTGCGTTAGAGAACACTTTTCAAAAATAGGCAAAATAAAATAAAAGGAAAATAATAGTGAGCATATCAGTGCTTGATAGGTCAAAAGTTTGCATACCCTGGCAGAAATTGTGAAATTTTGGCAGTGATTTAGAAAATATGACCGATCATGCAAAAAATGTATTTTATTGAAGGATAGTGATCATATGAAGCCATTTGTTATCAGATAGTCATTTGGCTCTTTTTTAAATCATAATGATAACGGAAATCACCCAAATGGCCCTAAACAAAAGTTTATGTTTGGCCTTGTTACAGACACACAAGGTGACACACACACACAGGTTAAAATGACAATTAAAGATTAACTACCCACACATGTGGCTTTTTAAATTGCAATTAGTGTCTGTGTATAAATAATCAATGAGTTTGGTAGCTCTCACGTGGATACACTGAACAGGCTCTAGCCTTCTAGCATTTTTTTTACTGAGCCATAGGGAGCAGAAAAGAACTGTCAAAAGACCTGCATAACAAGGTAATGGGACTTTATAAAGATGGAAAAAGGATATAAAAAGATATTCAAAGCCTTGAAAATGCCAGTCAGAACTGTTCAATCACCTATGAAGAAGTGGACAATTCGGGGATCTCTTGATACTAAGCCAAGGTCAGGTAGACCAAGAAAGATTTCAACTACAACTGCCAGAAGAATTGTTTGGGATACAAATAAAAACCCACAGGTAACATCAAGAGAAATACAGGCTGCTCAGGAAAAAGACAGTGTGGTTGTTTCAAGGAGCACAATATGACGATACTTGAACAAAAATGAGCTACATGGTCGAGTTGTCGGAAAGAAGCTTTTGCTGCGCCAATGCCACAAAAAAGCCAGGTGACAACATGTCCAACAACACCTTGACACACCTCACAGCTTCTGGCACACTGTAATTTGGAGTGACGAGACCAAAATAGAGCTTTATAGTCACAACCATAAGCACTATGTTTGGGGTTGGGTCAACAAGGCCTATAATTAAAAGAATACCATCCCCACTGTGAAGCATGGTGGGTTGATGGCAAGATGAATGCAGCAAAAAAATACTGGCAGACAATTTGCATTCTTCTGCATGGTACAGAAGGAAAAAAAATGGGGGTGGAGAGCAGCACCAACAACAGTTAGTATCACAAAACATGTTATAGCCGTGTTCTCATGCAGTATTTAAAATGTAAGCCCTAGGTTCTGTAGGATAGTATCTTATGAACATCGGAGAGCTAAGACATACTCATTTCCAAGTCAGGGCAATTATGTTAGTGTTACATTGTATTGGTTGTAGGTATTGCCAATGAGTAGGATTGGCAGCAAGTTAGTGGTGGATCTCTGCAACACCTCATTTATTCTTTAAGGTGCTCAGATTAAATACGGTAAATGGTGTATGTGCAATATTGTGTAACAGCTTGTCAAGGGGGTGCAGTATGGCAAGGAAGCACAACACACCAAAGGTTGGGTCCTAGTCAATATCTGGGTTACACACTAATGAATCAACTCTCAGTCAATATATATATATGCCAAAAGGGAGAAACAGCAATGTTCAGTAACCAACATCTGTTCTATAAAGAAACGTGTAGCTCCACAAATGTATGTCTTACAAAACGCAAGTATACAAAATCAGGTATGATACACATAGGAACTATCACTTATATAGCAAACGTACAATTGTGAGTTGGCTCCAGATCTCTATGCGTCCCATAGTGACCACACTACCAAAACCAACAAGTGAAGCAACGCTCATAGCTGTGCTGTCTGTCTATGCCTTTAATCAATGTTGACAGTGTCGGAGGCGTAGAGGATTTCCAGGCTCTCGCTACCAGCTTTTGTGCAGTCAGGATAATTTGAATTATCTTTTGTTTAAATCTGGGGATATCTTCAGGTATATCAAGTAAAAAATAATTAATGGAAACAAATTTATTTGGGTTTGTTACCACCACTACGAGGTCATGAACTGCTTTCCAATATTGAACATGGTGGTTCATTTGGAGCACCATCACTCACCAATAGCTCATAGCACCAAAGGTTGGTGTTACATTGCCTACAGCAGAAAGAAGCAAGAAGTCATCTTGAAAGAAGCAGAGAGAGCGCACAGCAGCAGCGGCTTCTTCCAAAGGTAAGGTTATTTTTCTCTCTCTCCCAATAGCCTCAGTGCACCTAATTAAGCAAGGGAATTCTGACAGCACTATGCTGTCTGTCATTAATAGTTTTAATAACTCCTACAGTACACTGTATAGTGTAAGCTCATTTTTGCAGTGCCCACTATCTTCTTTAAAGGGCTCAGTTACTCTGCAGCAGAGAACGGAGACACTCATGCTGTGGCCAGCTATAATTTACTGCCAATAATAATACATATAACTCAAGTACGCAGATATGAAGAGAAGAAAAAACAAAAATGACACACTTACCTATAAATAAATACCTTCACATAATGTAAGAACCGGATGCACTGGTTTCTAATTTCATCCGCCTCTGCATGTATGCTACCAACTTGTCCTAAGAAGAAGAAAATAAATAAATTATACATATTACATACATTTGTGATCAAAATTATTTAACACCAACTCAAAATCAGGTTTATTGTCACAATTTACAGACTTTCAGCTGTATGCAATGAACAAATTAATTGAAATAGCTCACACAAGGAATGTTTCAAGTGGTTTCCCCAAATTCAACTGAAAATGCAACTTATGACTTCTCCAGTCTCACAATTATTCAACCCATTTGTGGCAAGCATCTTTAGTACAGGACCCTTTTGCTGCAATTAGATGCATAGTCAGACACCAGCTTCTGGCAGCGTTGCTGGGGAATCTTAGCCCATTGTTCATGAGCAATGGCCTCGAGTTCAGTGATATTCTAGGGTTTGCATGCTGCAACCGCCTTCTTTAAATCCCACCAGAGATTTTCTATGGGGTACAAGTAATGTGACTGATGGCCACTGTAGAATTTTCTACAACTTCTTCTGGAACCAAGCCTTAGTGGAATTTGAGGAATGCTTGGGATCATTTTTCTGTTGGAAGGCCCAATGACACCGAAGCTTCAGCTTCCTCACAGACGGCATGACGTTTTCTCCTGATATTTCACTGAATCCATCTTGCCTTCCACAAGCTGCAGGTTTCCAGTGGCAGAGGATGCAAAG
Source organism: Pelobates cultripes (assembly GCA_933207985.1). Lineage (NCBI taxonomy): Eukaryota > Metazoa > Chordata > Amphibia > Anura > Pelobatidae > Pelobates > Pelobates cultripes. The sequence goes on from OW240913.1 coordinate 289,765,227, forward strand.
CAGCCTCAGAGAATTAACGCAGTGTGTTCTTTTCAGTGCATGTTTCATTCTTCTTCCTCCAAACATACAGCTGTTACATTGGACCAAAACTTTTCAGTCTTGTTTCATCGCTTCACAACTTCCTTTTTCTGCCCCATTCAGGTAGTGTAACTACTAATCCTTCAACTTTGAACTTCAAACTATGCTTCCAATGGTGTCTTGAAGAACATTAGTGCCTTAGCTATCTTTTAGTATCCTGTTCCTTTGTTTGTAAAGGGTGATGATAACTTTATATACCATTCTTTTGACTTATTTCTAACATGCAGCCCAACATGACCCTCAACAAACCCCTAGCCAGTCGAGGTATTTTAAGAGTTTCAGCTCAAGCACACCTGGTGCAACTAGTGAAGCCTTGATTAGTTGCATCAGGTGTGCTTAAGACAGCAACTGTTTTGCATATCAAATATAAACCACGGTCTGGCACACACCTGTCAGTAATACTTGCCAAGGTTGAGTCTCCAGACTCAGCAAAATACACACACACACACAGTTAGGTCTGGAAATATTTGGACACTGACACAGTTTTCATAAATTTTGCTCTGTACACTACCACAATGGATTTGAAATGAAACAACAGAGATGCAATTTAAGTACAGACTTTCAGCTTTAATTCAAAGAGTTGAACAAAAATATTGTATGAAATCTTTAGGAATTGCAACCATTTTCATACACAGTCACCTTTTCAGTGGCTCAGTTGTAGAGTCTTTTACAGGCAATGACTGCTTGAAGTCTGGAACGCATTGACAACAACAAATGCTGGGTTTCTTCCTTTGTGATGCTTTCCCAGGCCTTTACTGCAGCTGTCTTCAGTTGTGGTTTACTTGTGGGTCTTTGTGCATTGAGTTTTGTCTTCACCAAGTGAAATGCATGCTTGATCGGGTTGACTTTGGTATTGCAAAATATTCAACTTTTTTGCCATAAAAATTAATTTGTCGAAAGAATACTGTTCAAGAACGAGGCTGGCTTTTCTTAGATGTTGTTTTGGCAAAGTCTAATCTGGTCTTTCTATTCTTGAGGCTAATGAATGGTTTGCAATTTGTGATAAATCCTCTGTATTTGCTCTTGTGAAGTCTTCTCTTTATGGTAGACTTGGATAATGATATGGATAATTATCTGCCTGCCTCCTGGAGAGTGTTCTTAGCTGGATGTTGTGAAGGGTTTTTTTCCTTACCATGCAAAGGATCCTACGATCATCCAACACTGTTTTCAGTGGATGTCCAGGTTTTTTTGTGTTGCAGAGCTCACCAGTGTGTTTTTTTCTCAGAATGTGACAAAGTATTGATTTGGCCACTCCTAATGTTCCTGCTATCTCTTTGATGGATTTTGTTTTTTTGCAGCCTAAGGATGGCCTGTTTCCCTTGCATTGAGAGCTCCTTTGACTGCATGTTCTAAGTTCACAGCACCAACTCCAGACCATTTACCTGCTTAAATGAGTTAATTGTCCACTTACTATAAGTCCATTGAAAAAGATATGGCTACATATTAAAGAGCTGTAATTCCTAAACCCTCCCTCCAATTTGGACACGAATACCCACAAATTAAAGCTGAGCTTGTAACGTAAATTTATTTTGGTAAACAGACAGAATAATAAAACTTTTGTGAGTGTCCATATTATTATTGATATATAACAATATACATACAAACACATTATCTAGCTATGAGTGAGACATGAATTATAAAATATTAAAGGGACACTCCAGGCACCCAGACCACTTCTGCCCATTTGAGTGGTCTGGGTGCTAACTCCCACTACCCTTATATAGGCACCTAGACCACTTCAGCTCAATGGGATTAACCCTGCCTGACTGCTGTAAACATAGCAGTTTCAGAGAAACTGCTATGTTTACATATGGGTTAATCCAGCCACTAGTGGCTGTCTCATTGATTTTCACAGTGAGAAGACGCCAGCGTCCATAGGAAAGCATCGAGAATGCTTTCCTATGGACTGGCTGAATGCGCGCGCGGCTCTTGCCGCGCATTCAGCCGATGACGACCGAAGGAGGAGGAGAGTCCCCAGCGCCGAGGGAGCCCAAGCTGGAGAAAGGTAAGTGTTTAACCCCCTTCCTCCCCCTTCAGCCCGGCGGGAGTGGGACCCTGAGGGTGGGGGCACCCACAGGGAACTATAGTGCCAGGAAAACTAGTTTGTTTTCCTGGCACTATAGTGGTCCTTTAACCCTGCAACTGTAAATATTGCAGTTTTCATAAACTGCAATATTTACATTGCAGGGTTAACTCATCCTCTAGTGGCTGTCTACTACACAGTCACTAGAGGGCACTTCCTAGTTTATAGCACAAGTTTTGTGCTATAGCGTTGCTGGACGTCCTCACGCTATAGCACAGGTTTTGTGCTATAGCGTTGCTGGACGTCCTCACGCTATGTGAGGACCTCCAGCGCATGCACATTAGGTCTCCCCCGCCGGATGACGTCGGCGGGGGAGGAGCGTGGGCAGACCCTAAACCATCGTCGAGTGACATCGGCGCTGGTCTCAGGTAAGTCACTGAAGGGGTTCTAATCCCTTCAGCAACATGGGATGGGGGGTGGGTAGGAGAGGGGACCTGCAATGCCAGGAAAACGATTTGTTTTCCTGGCACTGGAGTGTCCCTTTAATTCTTCTAATTGCTAATCCGTGGGTCTAGTGACCACATTTGATAATCCAGTCAAGTATATCTAGTGACACCTGTTAAAATATATATATTTCATTTTGTTGGATGATCAAAATTAAGAATTTTTTTTTGGTGTTACAGGATGACGCACAGTCCAGTGTTTTCATTGATCACACAAATTTGGAACAGTTCAAAATAACTAATTTAGAGTGTATCCACTGTGTTTATGTCTAGTAGAATGCAATGGTCATGACATCTCCCTCATCCCTCCCCCTGTATCTGAGATGTGACAGGGACATTTAAAAAATAAACAAAGTCATATTTTTTTCTATTGCTTACTTATACTTTAACACAGAGAAAACTTAGCCGTGGATGGTATACTATTGCTTGCAGTAGCGAGTAGCTTTTAAGGCCTGGCTAGCAGTAGTAGTAGCAGCATAGGACTACATGATTTAAGCAAGGATCCAACCTTTACACAGATGTATTATACTCATTTAAAAAACAAAACTATGTGAATAATAAGAACAAAACTTACCAAAGTCATACGAGAGAGGCTGAGATAAACTTTCTAAGGTGCCTAATTTTTGTCTAAAACAAAATGAAAAAACAATAGTTTTTATTGAAACTGATAAACAGAGAGGAAAATACATATTAATGCAATACTCTAAGCATCATAACCACTATAGCCTGCTGTGGTGTTCATGGTGTCAGTGATACGCGGTCAAATTTTTTATGAATGGCTTGCCATTTATCTGGCTTTGACCGGGATACTTCAGGCCCATATCTGCATGAACAATATCAATTTTGGGCAGCTTTAATCAATAAGCATGAGCGTAATTAATATTTAGAGATATAAATGGGATAAGATGGGTATTGGGTGTCTGGAGGTTAGATGGAAAGTAAGTGAAATTATATACTGGATGGGCTATTGAGGTGTAGAGGAAAAGATTTTTATCATGCACATGCAAAACCACAATGCATTCACAAACACACTGATTCTCCATGCAAATATACCATTAAATCTAATGTCTGCAGTCACACCAACACTCCATAAATCAAAAACAAAATGATTTTGAGGTGCTTCAGTTCTGGCTAAAAGCTCAAGACTTTAAACTACATAAATTCATACCTGAGCATCCCAAAAAGAAGATCAGTCGATTCCACTAGAGATGTTTCAGTTACCCACTGAAATCCAAAGATCTCTACAGTATCCGACTCAAAGTCTGTTGGAGAGGGATCAAGTCTCAATAACAGCCTTAAAGAAAAAGAAAAAAAAAAAAAAAGCAATACATATTTTTCAGTATGCACAGGAAAACAGTGGTTAGGCAAATCACTGCAGTTAAAAATCACTATGTGCAGAGACTTGCAGGAATATTTACCAAACTCCTAATATTAAATCCGAACTGCAAAAATAAAGCTAAAAATATGTGAGTTTGAAAAAGCTATAACTCTGCTATTTCAGTGTTGCCAAATTTGTAGTAAATAACCTTGAAAATGACAGGTAATCTCCTTGCACCTTAATTTATGCTAAGAAAATTGGTTTTGCTGCTTGGTGTGTCCTTTTAAAGGGAAACTATAGGCTAGGAATACAACATTGTATTCCTAGCTTATAGTGCCCTCCTCGCGCTGGCCTGCCCTTTTAGTCACTTACCTAAATCCAGTGCTGATGTCCCTCGGTGCTGGGTCAGGCTCCTCCTCCTACAAAATTTTGGACCTAATGTGCATGCGCTGAAAGTGCTGCAGTCGCATTAGGATAACCACATAGGAAAGCATGAAATCAATGCTTTACCAAGGGGTTTTAGTTGACGCTGGATGATGATATGCATAGCATCACCAAAAGTCGCCTAACAACCTGGAAGCGCCTCTAGTGGCTGTCTTTTAAAGTTAACCCTGCAAGGTAATTAAAGCATTTTCTAAATAACTACCATAATTACAATTGCAGGGTTAAACTGACAAAGACAGTGCACACAGACCACTTCAATGAGCTGCAGTGGTCGGAGTGCGTATAATGTGCCTTTAAAGGACCACTATAGTGCCAGGAAAACATACTCGTTTTCCTGGCACTATAGTGCCCCGAGGGTGCCCCCACCCTCAGGGACCCCCTCCCGCCCGGCTCTGGAAAGAGGAAAGGGGTTTAAACTTACCTTTTTCCAGCGCTGGGCGGGGATCTCTCCTCCTCCGTTCCGCCCCGTTGTAAATGCTTTCCTATGGACGCTGGCATGCTCTCACTGTGAAAATCACAGTGAGAAGCACGCAAGCGCCTCTAGTGGCTGTCAATGAGACAGCCACTAGAGGATTAGGGGGAAGGCTTAACCCATTAATAAACATAGCAGTTTCTCTGAAACTGCTATGTTTATTAAAAAATGGGTAACCCTAGCTGGACCTGGCACCCAGACCACTTCATTAAGCTGAAGTAGTCTGGGTGCCTAGAGTGGTCCTTTAATTATAAGAATTAGAAATGTTCAAATACAAATCTTTATTCCTAACACTATAGAGCCTTCCCTGCCCCCCATTCCAAGGCCAATGTCCCTCAGCACTGAGTTGGTGCTCCGCCACCCTACGTCATCCAACAAAGTGCTTTCCTATGGGTATTTTACGGACGCTGGATGTCTTCATGCAGCGCATTAAGACATGGGTAATATTTTACACTACATCCTGGTGTTATAATTATGGCGCCAGGACTGCCCTAGTGCCTTTCCAAAATAAGGAATCAAAGCTTTTGCTAATGCTTTGACAACTTATTTGGAGACTGCTGGGCACCAGCCATTGCCTCCAGGTGGGTTGAAGTTCCTACACAAAGCTAAAATAAGCCTAACGAGCCATGCACTTTGTAATGGTTATGGTACATGAATTGTTCCTTTAAAATCAGTATTTACTCCCCTCACCATAACCTGAGACTATGCTACCTCTAACCTAGGGATTTTCTAAGCAGCATAACCACTACAGTGTGCAGCAGTGGTTATGGTCTCAAAAGTCCCCTGGAGGAGTTTCTGGGATAAGAGCCATACCAATTTTTAACAGCACTTAGCTGAGATCTCCAGACACCTGCAGTCAGGCCCTTCTTCAAATATCAAAAAAGCATTCGTTCCTACTTCCACATTAGCATGCCTCCTAACATTTCAATTGGACATGGAGTGAGGCCTTTTCCTTTTAGGGGTGTAGCTGTTCTGAGAAGGTGACCTCATGATTTGCCAACAACAATATATGCAACTAAAATGTAATTTTGAACAAGAATAAGTTTTATTACTTACACAGAGTAATTTCACAAACATAAATTGTAATTTAGAGACATGTAACTTTATTACTTCTGTGTTCTGTTCTACACTCAGAAAGACCTGCATTACGGATTGCCTAGAAAAATAACATTTGGATAGGAAAGAGGGACAAAGGGATTTGGACCAAAAATAGGGACAGTTCTTTCTACATAGGGATGTCAATTACACCCATTTCAGGATGGAAATCATTAGGTGATAGCATCAGCTGACCGTGTAAACCCATTAAAAGAACACTCCGGGCACCATAACTTCATAGAAATTAAGTTGCTATAATGCCAGAAGATCTCTGGAGCAGGCTTACCATTATGGGTTAAGCTACTGACTGGCTTCGCGCGTCAGCTTATCACTCTAGGTCAACAAGCAACACCACTTACTGTAGCGGCCTGAGGCTTCAGTTTTGGCAATTTTTAGAAAATGGAGATGGAGCGGACATAGCAAAACAATGCTCGGGAGGAGACTGTGAATGGTTTAAACCCTAAAGGAAAGCCAACGCCAGGAACCTTCTGGCACCATATTATTTAGATGAAGAAGGTCCTTTTAATTGTGTATAAACATGGACAAAGTTGATATATCTAATGATTTTTTTTTTAAATTTTAGATTGCACAACTGGCTATCCATACAAAACACCCCAGGCCTGCACAGTGATATATGCACGTTACGGCACTATTTAAAGAATGCCTGAAAATGCAAACACACATTTTTCTGTAGTCACTCAAGTGTGTAAATGGCTCCTGAAATATCGTAGCGCAACAAGGTCGCTCTGTGTTTGGAAATGTTTCGGAGTTAACACAGGTTTACCACTTCACACCCCAACAAGGGTTCAAAAGCAACAACCAGGGTAAAGAAACTGTTCAACCTAAAGTGAAAAAGAAAGCATTAAATATGCCTAGGTTAGGTGTAGGAAACCTTTCCTTTTGCACTCCAGCTGCAGGAGACTACATCTTACATGATGCTTTGTCAGCATTATGGTACATGTAGTCCAGAACATCTACAGTGTAAAACATCACCTACCCCTGTCTTAGGTCAATTATGACTCCCTTAACACTTCTTCTGCTGTAGACTTCTGATACTCCTTAACATGTTACATCAAACGTTATCCGGCTGGCTAAGGATCAGCTCTCCCCAGCCAGCATGCAGAGCGGGTCAGAGGGTGCGCAGCTCTTACCGGCACGCACAGCAGGTCAGGGTCCCACTAGCCGGCCCGCAGAGCAGGTCAGAGCGTGCGCAGCTCTAGCCGGCGGGCCCAGCGGGGTCAGGGTCCCCACTAGCCGGCGCGCCCAGCGGGGTCAGGGTCCCCACTAGCCGGCGCGCACAGCGGGGTCAGGGTCCCCACTAGCCGGCGCGCACAGCGGGGTCAGGGTCCCCACTAGCCGGCGCGCACAGCGGGGTCAGGGTCCCACTAGCCGGCGCGCACAGCGGGGTCAGGGTCCCCCTAGCCGGCGCGCACAGCGGGGTCAGGGTCCCCACTAGCCGGCGCGCACAGCGGGGTCAGGGTCCCCACTAGCCGGCGCGCACAGCGGGGTCAGGGTCCCCACTAGCCGGCGCGCACAGCGGGGTCAGGGTCCCACTAGCCGGCGCGCACAGCGGGGTCAGGGTCCCACTAGCCGGCGCGCACAGCGGGGTCAGGGTCCCACTAGCCGGCGCGCACAGCGGGGTCAGGGTCCCCACTAGCGGGCATGCAGGTCTGGGGGCAGCTCTCACCGTTTTAGGGAGCCGGCTGTTAAATAGGACTCCATAGAGAATGATTTCCCGCCATCCCTGCAGCTGTCAGACACACAGGAGAAGCGGGGGAGGGCGCACTCCTCGTCCCCCTCCAGCTCCAGGCTCTCCGTGACATAGGGGGAGAGCGGGGGAGTCATGGAGCCGCTGAAATCCTCGCTCATGGTGCCGCGCGATTCGCCTCAGACAGCGATGTGCCGTCACATTCCGTTTCCTCTCACCGCTCGGCAATCATCGGAAATCCGTCTTCAGCCACCAGGTTCACTGTGAGGAGGCGTTCCGATAATTGCCGAGCGGTGAGGGAAACATTCTGAAACACCGGCTCTGCTTTCTATTGGTCACTCGGACACAATCTCCGCCCCACCTTTGGCACGTGACACGTCTGGCACCGAATAGAGAGCTGCCTGTCGGCTTCAGCTCTGTGATTGGCTGGAATGTAAACGTTTGCTAGTCAGGAAAAGCGCCAAATGTTAGTCCTGGGGGAGCTGGTGTCACAGCTGTACCAAGGGGGCGTGGTTTATCTGCCTGGTATCCATAGGCATGTTTGGGTAAGTGGGGGGTGAAAGGGATTGGACAACTCTCACTCATCGTGCTTCTGGCTTTTAAAATGAAATGTGTAACCCTTTAATGCCACAGCTACAGTTTGCTTGTGTTGTACTTAAAGCGACTCCATAGTCACCAGAACAAATACAGCTTATTGTATTTGTTCTGGTCAATATAATTTTTCAGAGAAAAGGCAGTGTCTACATTACAGCCAGGCCCGGACTGGCCAACAGGCACACCGGGCCAATGCCCAGTGGGCCATGATGGCCATGGGCCTAGGCGGGCAGAGGAAGTCACAGGACCTCCCCAGCGGCTCCATGCAGGGTCCGCACTATCCGAGCACCGGCCCTGCTGCATGCCATCAAAAGATCTCCCTCACCGGCCCATTTGCACAGAAATGCGTCCGCCAGCTGGGACCATGGCAACGCACCCAATCTCACGAGAGTTAACTCTAGCATCACAGGCTAGAGTTCACTCACCACTAGCACCACCAGAGATGTTAGCATGGTCCCCCCTTCCCAGGCTTAAGGTAAGAAGGGAGGAGGGGGGATATATTGTCTCACACGCATTACCCTCATACACATCACCCTAACACAGCACTCTCATGCACATTACCCTCACACACATTGCACTCTCACACACCTCACCCTCGCACACACACAGCTCCTTCTCTCACACACACTTCACCCTTCACAGCACCCTCACATACACAGCATCTATCACACACATTGCACACCTCACACACACATACTGTACCATCCTTCATGTATACACTATACCCTTCACACATACACACAGAACCCCCAACACACTACACCACTCACACACACACACAATACTTCATATATATATATATATATATATATATATATATATATACACTACAGCACACCTCACACACATACTGAATCCCCTATACACACTCTCTCTACAGCCCCTAGCCACACATGCATTACACTACACCACAAACACAACACAACTAAAACCGACCTTATTACACAATACCACACCACAATCAGCTCTCTCTACACACGCAATCCCGCAAGCAGGCTGCAAACACATGCACAATACTCTTTCCTGGCCCTTTTGTCTCCTGGTATCCCATTTATAGAAACACATTGCAAGGAAACACAGCGCAAGCATGTTATTACATTTTTCAGCAGAGCTCTGCGCTGTCAGGGTTTCTTTTCTGTTTTAAACAGCAACCCTTTCTGTGTCAGTGAAAGAGTTTTCAGCTGCAATTACTACCAGCTCCTTTTGCATGTTGCCACGGTTACTCACCTGAGAGTAGTAATCAACCCTGCTGCTAATCAGTGCTGCCTATTTAAGCAGCAAATCCCAGAACCTCCTTGCCCTTGCGTGGTTTCCTGTTCCCCAGAAGTCTCCTTGTTCCTGTGTGCTCCTGGTTCCTGACTCCGGCCTTGTTCCTGACTCCGCTGCTCTCCGTGCTCCTGATCCTGGCTTGTCTGACTACCCGCTCTGGTGACTGACCCCTGCTTGATTCCTGGACTTTGCTTTTGTTATTTATTTGTTATTTATTAATAAAGGTGTGTTTGCATCTAGTTCTGTCTCTGTCTGGTTCCTGGTCCCTGACATTACGCAAGGGCCATGAATACAGATGGTACAGGCAAGACACCTATACCTAACCTACTTACCCGGTGGGACCAGCAGAACCACTATTTGGACCAGTATGCCCATCTGGATCCAGTACCCGGCCAGCCTGCGATTGCGGCCGTCTCTGCCTCACTTCCTGTTCTAGCACCGGTTGTAGCCCCCAAACCTGTAGCGGCTAGAGGAATGACTGGGTCTGTCCCGCTCCCTCAGTGTTTTGGGGGCAACCCAGCTCAGTGCAAAGAATTAATAAATCAGGTTAAAGGATACCTTGAAATTCTGCCCCAGGCATTTCCTACAGACAGTGACAAAGTTCACTTCATGATTTCTTTGCTGTCTGAAAAGGCCCTAGCGTGGGCAAAACCTCTCTGGGAGGCAGAGAAGCCTATTATTTACAATTACCCTGAATTTGTTGCGTCCTTTAAAAGGGTTTTTGATATTCCAGCTCGCTCCACCCCTACTGCCGAACTACTCATGTCTAATGCTCAGGGCACAAAAACTATTGTCGAGTATGCCAGTGAATTCCGTACCATGGCAGCAGAGGGTGGCTGGAACAACGAGACTCTCGTGGCTGCCTTTGCACAGGGCCTCTCCGATGTGTTTAGAAATGAGATTGCAGCCAGAGAATTACCTAAAGATCTCGAGGAACTGATATCAGTTGTCACCCTCATTGACATCAGACTCCGAGAGAGATCCTCATCCAGGGAGCGCCTGCGGAGGCCTCCTGTATATTTGGCACCGAGCTTTTCTTGCCCACCCAAACCTCCCTCACCTCCCATGCCTCCTGGTCCTGAGTCCTCTGTCTGTGTGGAGCCAAGGCGGTTAGGCTTCTCACGCCTCTCGGTTGAGGAGAGAGCCTTTAGGAGGAGGGAGGGCATGTGCCTATACTGCGGACACCACGGTCACATGTTAAAGTTTTGCCCGATTCGTCCGGCAAAGGGCCCGCACCCAAGATACTGTCAGGGGCAGATCTTAGGTGGTCTTTCTGCAGACCCAAAGATATATGTGGGCAAACCCTTGGTGCCTATTATCCTCTCCTGGCCTGATTCATCCATTAAAACCCGGGCATTTCTTGATTCTGGGGCCGCAGGCTTGTTTATAGATTGTGCATTTGCATCAAAGCACTCTATACCCTTACAGCCTCGCGACTTTCCACTAGCCTTCGAAGCCATCGATGGCAGACCAATACAGCCAACCCACGTGACCCAAGAAACCGTGCCCATATCTCTGGCTGTAGGGGCTTTACATCATGAGACGATCCAATTCCAGGTCATTTCCTCTCCATATTACCAGGTTGTTTTGGGATACCCTTGGTTACAGAAGCATAACCCCATAATTGATTGGCGCAAAGCTGAGATATTATCATGGTCCCAGCAATGCACATTTTCCTGTCTCCAGAAACCGGTCAAAGTTTTGGGCACATGTTCTGCCTCTTCCTTACCCGCTGAGTACCAAGAATTCCAAGATGTATTTGATAAAGGTCAAGCCAGCGTTCTGCCACCGCACCGTCCGTATGACTGTGGTATCGAACTCCAACCTGGTGCCATTCCTCCCCGTGGCCGGATTTATCCACTGTCTGTAGCAGAGAATCGAGCCATGGAGGAGTATGTTACCGATGCACTTGCTAAGGGATTTATTCGGAAGTCATCTTCTCCTGCCGGGGCCGGCTTTTTCTTTGTGAAAAAAAAAGATGGCGAGTTGAGACCCTGTATCGACTATAGGGGTCTCAATCGCATTACTATTAAGAATGCCTACCCCATTCCATTGATCACGGAGTTATTTGACCGCCTCAAGGGAGCAACGGTCTTCACTAAACTTGATCTGAGAGGGGCATATAATCTCGTCCGGATAAAAAAGGACCACGAATGGAAAACCGCATTTAACACCAGGAGCGGCCATTACGAATACCTAGTAATGCCCTTTGGTCTTTGCAATGCTCCGGCGGTTTTCCAAGAATTTATAAACGACGTCCTGCGAGATATGCTGCAGCAATGTGTGGTGGTTTATCTTGATGATATTCTTATCCATTCCACATCTCTCGAGAACCATCACGCAGACGTTTCTTGTGTTCTACAGAGACTTAGAGAAAATAATCTGTTCTGCAAATTGGAGAAATGTGAGTTTAACTGCAAACAGGTCACATTCTTGGGATATGTTATCTCAGATGCTGGATTCTCTATGGATCCAGAGAAACTTTCGGCTGTACTAAAATGGCCTCGACCTACGGGTCTTCGCTCTATACAACGTTTTCTGGGCTTCGCCAATTATCGGAAGTTCATACGCAACTTTTCTTCCTTGGTTAAACCTCTCACGGACATGACCAGGAGAGATGCTGATCCACAGCATTGGTCACAGGAAGCCATTACTGCCTTTTGAGTCTCTCAAAGTCGCCTTTGCTGCTGCTCCTATACTGGCACACCCTAACCCTGCCTTACCATTCATTCTGGAAGTCGATGCGTCTGAGACAGGAGTAGGCGCCCTCCTGTCTCAACGTCCTAACCCTGAGAGCTCCAGGCATCCGTGCGGGTATTTCTCGAGGAAATTGAACCCGGCGGAATGCAAAAATTCCAGATTGGTGATAGAGAACTTCTAGCCATAATTTTAGCTCTCAAAGAATGGAGGCACCTTCTTGAAGGTACTTCAGTGCCAATCCTCATCCTCACAGACCACAAGAATCTTACATATCTTTCCGAGGCTAAGCGGCTTTCCCCCCGGCAAGCTAGATGGGCTCTTTTCCTATCAAGATTCAACTATGTGGTTTCTTACTTGCCCGGTACTAAAAACATTCGGGCTGATGCCTTGTCTCGACAGTTCTCCCCTCCATCCAGAGAGGAGATAACCCCTACTCCTGTGATTCCTCCGGACCATATACTGGCAACCATCCGCACTAGCCTCACATCACCCCTAGGCGAGGAGATTCTGGCTGCACAAATTAATGCTCCTCCAGAGAAACCTAATGGCCATTGTTTTGTACCGATTAACCTCCGTACTAAACTATTAAATACATACCACGACTCCAAAGCAGCTGGACATCCAGGCAAAAACCAGTTAATTTGGTCCGTCTCCCGGCAATTTTGGTGGCCTAGTCTCCGTTCGGATGTCACCGCTTTTGTAGCTGCCTGTCCTGTGTGCGCTCAAAATAAAACCCCACGACGCCCTCCAGTGGGTCTCCTGCAAACAATACCTAATGGTGAACGACCCTGGACCCACTTGTCCATGGATTTTACGTAGATCTTCCGGTCTCCCATGGCAATACAGTCGTTCTCATGGTTGTTGACCGATTCTCGAAGATGTCACATTGCATTCCCTTGAAAAAACTACCTACTTCCCAGGAACTTGCAACAATTTTTGCTCGGGAGGTCTTTCGTTTGCATGGGTTACCTAAAGTGATAGTCTCAGATAGGGGTAGCCAGTTCGTGTCCAGATTTTGGAGAGCCTTTTGTACACAAATGGGAATTCAGCTTTCCTTCTCCTCGGCCTACCACCCGCAATCCAATGGTGCAGCAGAACGAGCTAACCAAACACTGGAACAGTTTCTGCGTTGCTACATTTCTGACCACCAGAACAACTGGTCTGATCTGCTACCCTGGGCGGAGTTTGCCCACAATAGTGCGATTAATGCCTCTTCCCGGCTATCCCCATTCTTGGCGAACTATGGGTTTCAACCGTCCATGTTGCCTGATACGTTTTTGCCACAGGGGATACCGGCATTGGAGGAACATCTCAGGGAACTCCGTTCCACTTGGGTGCAGGTTCAGAACTCTTTGCAACGCGCAATGCAGAAATACAAACTCCAGGCCGACCGCAGACGCCTTCCTGCTCCTACCTATCAGGTCGGAGAGAGGGTCTGGCTGTCTTCTCGCAACCTACGCCTCCGTGTTCCCTCACAAAAACTGGCACCCCGATACGTTGGGCCATTTCGTATTCTTCGAAGGGTTAACCCTGTAGCTTACGCACTTGACCTCCCTGCTAACATGCGCATCTCAAATGTTTTCCATGTTTCCCTCTTAAAACCGTTGGTTTGTAATCGCTACACCACCTCAGTGCCACGTCCACGTCCTGTTCTGGTTGACAATCATGAGGAATATGAAATACGCAGCATCATTGACTCACGAGTCTTCAGAGGACAGATCCAATACTTGGTGCACTGGAAAGGATACGGTCCAGAGGAACGCTCCTGGGTTCCAGCCTCTGATGTCCATGCACCATCCCTCCTTCGTTCCTTTCACGCCCGCTTCCCCATGAAGCCCGGACCCACCAGCAGAGATGGGGGGAGTCGTTGAGGGGGAGGTACTGTCAGGGTTTCTTTTCTGTTTTAAACAGCAACCCTTTCTGTGTCAGTGAAAGAGTTTTCAGCTGCAATTACTACCAGCTCCTTTTGCATGTTGCCACGGTTACTCACCTGAGAGTAGTAATCAACCCTGCTGCTAATCAGTGCTGCCTATTTAAGCAGCAAATCCCAGAACCTCCTTGCCCTTGCGTGGTTTCCTGTTCCCCAGAAGTCTCCTTGTTCCTGTGTTTCCTGTTTGCTCCTGGTTCCTGACTCCGGCCTTGTTCCTGACTCCGCTGCTCTCCGTGCTCCTGATCCTGGCTTGTCTGACTACCCGCTCTGGTGACTGACCCCTGCTTGATTCCTGGACTTTGCTTTTGTTATTTATTTGTTATTTATTAATAAAGGTGTGTTTGCATCTAGTTCTGTCTCTGTCTGGTTCCTGGTCCCTGACATGCGCATGGTCTGCCCTGGAAGAGCATTGAACCAACATGCTCACTTTGAGAGGGGGGCGTGCTTGTCATTGGTGATGATAAAACACACCCTCTCTGCCCCGTACCCTTTTTAGTGGGCCGCCGTGATAAAAAAAAAATGCCCGTGTCGTGGTCTGCGGTCGGAGTGAGCTGGACGCGTTCGAGTGCAGCTCCGCCAGGACCACGAGGCCAACAGCTAACATAAGCGTTGATTTCTTGGATTTTGCAGTTCCCTGACCTGGGAGACATAGTATAGAGAAAAGGGCTCCGAAGAAACAGCCCAAGCGGCAACCGGAGCAGTGCGCTATGGTCTCGGATCTATTTCCGGCCTCACTGGCCATGCGGGCTGGATCCCAAGATGGCGGCCAGGCGAGTCCAAGGACAACGGGATCATCTTCCAACACTGAGAGTAGTGCCGCACCAGGCACTCTAGTGACTGATACGTCGCAGATATTGGCTAAACTATTGGAAGTCCGCACTTACCTCGCCACTGAGATCACCAGGACCACCAACAAGGTTAAAACTGAGATCCAGGCCTAGGGCGTGAGAACAGAGTTGTTGGAACAACGGGTGGAGTCCACGGCTGTGGCCCACAATGCAGTTGCTGCTCAGATTAACAATCTCACTACCAGGCTGGCGTCGGCTGAAGCTGCCCTCAAAGATTTAGCGAACAATCTTTGCCTTGGGGGCACCCTGGAACAGGAGGGGGAGGTCTCCTTGATCAAAGTGGTGAATGCCATTTGCAAGCCGCTCCTGCCGGAGGTGCCGGAACACGTGGCACATAGAGAGGGCTCATCGGGCGCTTCGCGCCAAAAGGACAGTCAATAAGATGCCCAGAGATGTAATTATTAAATTCCAATTCTTCCAGACAAAGAAATCTTTCCTATGGCGGGTCAGGGAGGGCTCCATATCGTACAAGGGATCAGATATCGACCTCTTCCAGGACCTGATCCCAATTACTTTACAGAGGCGCAGGGAGTGGAGGCCAGTCACCGAGCTCTTGTGGAAGAAAGGATCATCCCTTCCGACTCCTGGCTGTCAAAGATGGGCACACCAAAGTTTTGCATCCGGATGGCGATCCTAAGGCCTACCTCAGGGACTTGGGTATCCAGGCACCAGCGGATTTGACGTTCCCCCAACACTTTGGCGGAGGTCTTACATCCCCTCCCACGAGACTGGTGCACCGTGGGTGAGTGATCTGTGCTGTCGCGGGTGCCTTTGCACCCTAGCTTTTGTCGCGGCCAAATGCGAGACGTTAGCCTTGCTGGAGGCCTGCCTGGGGCGGGGACCTGGTGTTTTTTTTTTTTTGTTGGGTAGCACACCTCTGGGGTTTGTCCCCCAGCGGGTTTCTTACCGTCCGCCTGGCCGGAGCAGCTTTCCAGGTTGTTATGCCCATTTGGGGTGACGGTTGGGGTGGGTCTGCTTACTTTAGTTGGGCGGGCTAGAGTTTTTCTCCCCATGGTTGGTGAGGCCTTGTTATTTGCGGCCGCTTCGTTGCTGTTCGGTTGTTGCGGAGGTTGGGGGTTGGAGGAGCTGGACCCTGAAGACATTTTGCCAATCTTGAGCAGGGGGCATGCTTACACAGTTAACTAATTGCATACCAGCGTTGTGCTTTAACTAATTGCATATAAAAAAAAATATATATAATAAAATATATATATATATATATATAAACCCCCGTTATTTTTTGCGTAGGTGAGGTGTTTTTAAATAAAACTACTACAATCTCTAAAATTTTAAATCATTGTTTAGTGAATAAGCGAGTGCGCTGGATTCTGTATTTTGTGTGTGTGTGTGTGTGTATATATATATATATATATATATGTGTGTGTGTGTGTAACAAAAAATAAATCACAAAATAAAAAAATAAACACACTACAACGTGTCTCGGGACGGGGGGGTGGTTGTCAGGGAAGGGGTTGAGGTTTCTGATGTCTGATTTTTTTTACTGCTTGTCATGGCAGATTGTATGCTCGCCAATTTTTGCTTACAGGGGGAGAGGGAGTGTGTTGTACTTAGGGGACACTAACCAACTTGGTTCCTCCCTGCCCCCAATCTAGCGATGAACCCCACGTCTGCCACTGCCTTGTCATTGGCGTATAGCCTGTGCTTTCCAGAGACACCACTGTTGTCACCTTTCTCGGTTGGGTATGGAGGCCCTGCTCTAACAACTGGGTCGCTTTCCCACAAATCTAAGGGTCGGTGTGCTACCCCCCCTCAGGTCGATCATGGCTGTCCCTGTGTTATTCTAGTTAGGTAGGCACTGGTTGTGTCCACGGAGGGTGGGGGAGGGGGTTAGCTTACAATCATGGAAATGGTGTGAGCCTTCTTTGCTTTCTACAGCTCCCGCCCCCTGTATCATGTGGACATAATCTTAGGGGCTCAGGGGCCTACAGCTGTCTCGCTTGTGGGGTATCTGGGGGGAGTGGGTGGGAACGGTCGAAAGGAGGGCACGGCGTGGGGCTCGCGGGGCCACTACCGCAGTCTGCAGGTGGAGGGGGGCGGGATCTTCTCCTGGATGAGTTGGCGTTGGGCCTTACTTGGATCTAGGGATGTGTTTTTGCTATATCCATAAATATACGTGTATGATGTCCGTGTAACAAATAGTTTATCTGTTGCCACCATCGTGGTGCACTATTGTGTTGGTCAGTATGGGCTATGTACACCAATGTTAGGGTGCAGATCTGGATATCTGGGGTGTGAGTTACACCGCTTAAGCTTAGTAATGGCACCAGACAGGGGTGCCCCTTGTCGACCCTGCTGTTTGTGCTTTCTCTGGAGCCACTTTTACAAGCCATTAGATCCAACCCGGACATACAGGGGGTATCGGCTGGAGGCCAGCAATTTGTAGTGTCTGGATTTGCTGATGATGTGTTGTTAACCTTAACACACCCTAGGGAATCTATGGCAGCTATGACAGAAGTGCTGGAGACCTACAGCGCATTAGCAGGATATCAAGTGAACCAGTCAAGTGCCCTCCCTCTAGGCTTTTCGGCAGCGGACACGGCGCACATTAGTCAGACTCCTCCCATCCATATAGCTAATCATCATATTAAGTATTTGGGTGTTTCGCTGACGGCGGATCCTGCCCCTCTTTACCAACAAAATTATGTTCTAATGATAGGACCCTCATCGAGGATATGGAGGGGTGGGTTGACAAACCGATCTCTTGGATAGCCAGGATCCACTCTGTAAAAATGAATGTTGCCTAGAATACTGTTTTTATTTCAAGCTTTAACGGGCCAGATAACCAAATCCAACCTGGCCACTCTTCAACAGGAGATTGGCAACTTTATATGGCAAAATAAAAAACACAGAGTGTCCCACAACATTCTCTACCGGGCAAAGGCGAGGGGGTGCTTAGGCCTATTAAATTTATACTTCTATTTAGCGGCCCAATTGACCCAGATTGCTTTATGGCATTCTCCCTTGGAGGAAAGAAGGTGGGTATATTTAGAGTCTTCGCTAATGGGTTCGGATCTACCATAGTTTTTCATGTGGGTACCGAAAGACTATCTGCCTTTCCTGCGAACGACATGCCCAGCAATTTTAAACTCTCTGAAACTATGGGATTTGGTCGCTTTAAAATACCGTTTGTCCTCTTCCCTCTCCCGTTTACGCCATTCCTGAGGAATCGGGCTTTCCCTTGGGTTTGAGAGCACACGATTTTAAAGGTATAGAAATATGCTAGACTGCAACATCTTTACCATCTATATGAGAGATGCTCTTTATAATAACCTTTGACGAGCTGAAAAATAGGACCACCCTAAAACCTTCTGATTTCTCAGCTCAAGGGTTCTGCTCAGGACGCCCAGATCAGGATAGTTACTATACAACCACTAACATTTTTCGAAAATATGTGTTGTAGGTAGCAATGCCCGAGAAGCCTGATTTCTGTTTTATACACCCACCTAAGCACCACTACCATACAATGGGGCCAGTTAACTAGGGATCGACCTATTATTGGTTTGACCGATAGTCGATATTTTCGGCAATATTGGTATTTGCCTATAGAGATACCGATATTGCCGATAATGCAGACCAGGCTTGTCATGGACCCGGCAGTCCTGGAGGGCCCGCAGCACACTCTTAACTTCCAAGCACCTCCCTTCAACTTCCCTGTCTAAATCTTGCAAGTCCCGTGGCCGTCAGAGTGTTGCCACGGGTTACCATGGCAATGCTCCGCGCGGTACACTAGCCGCGAGATTTAGACAGGGGAGCTGCTGTGAAAGTAAGTAAGAGTGTGCTGCGGTCCCCTACCGCACAGTCCATGCCACCGGACCACCAGGGAATGCCATATCCCCCTCCCTGGCCAAGTAAGAAGCAGGGAGGGGGGACTAAATTATTATTATTATTTTTTTTAAATATTTAAAATAACAATACTCCCCTTCATTTTACATACCTACACACACACACACACACACACACTCTGCATTATATAAACACACTGCATTCACTATACACACACTACACAAACACACACACACACTCTGCATTCATTATATAAAAACTACACAAACACTATGCATTCACTATACACACTGCATTAATTTTACACACACTACACAAACACACACACTGCATCCACTACACAAACCTACTGTATCCACTACACAAACACACACTGCATTCACTAATCAAATACTCTCACTGCATCCACTATACCCACACATTCTTGAAAACATAAAAAATTCTGACTGGCATGAATATTTTGTGCATTTACCTTAATAAAAGAAAATTGCAAAAAATAAACATGTTCAGTTAACAGTAGATTTGCGTAGAAATAGTTTTTTTTTCAAAATGGTAAATGTACAGAATATCGCTAAGTTATCAGCTATCTCTCTGAAAGTTTACAGATTATTGGTATCGGCTCTAAAAAATCAATATCGGTCGATCCCTAGAGTTAACATATACTGACTTAGGTGAAACGCTGGAGGGGGTTGTGTGGCAGGACATTTGTGAAGTGAATGCGGCATAAATATATATATATATATATCTCTATATGTGTCACTTTACAGGAACCGTTATATAAGACCATGTTTCGTTGGTAAATTTGAAAGGAAGAAAAGGAGGTGTACCAGCGCTAATATTTCAAAATATTCTGACAATGCACAAGGAATATATATAAAATAGCTGCTATAACATCAAGATATCTTTAAAAATAGAACTTGTAAAAATGGAAAATAGATGTAGCGCTATATTTAGTAATAAAAATGGAGATAAAAAGGCAATACCTTACAAAGTCTTTACAAATTAAATAAATCTTCCCAGTTTGAGTTTCTAAAAAACACAAAGAAAAAACGGAACGGACATAGTGTATACCGTATAATACAATATAATAATAAAAAAGGGGGGTAAAATCCCACTCACACTTTTTAGAGCTATAAAATAATAGCTCAATTTCAGCGTTCTTGGGGTTCAGTAAAGGCGACCCTCACCCTTCTTGAGTTCCAGTGCTTCTGATGTTCTATTAAAATGAAACAGGACAAATATGGTGCAGTACCGTTGGTCTTTAAAGAAAGATAATAAACCAAGATGGGGTACTTACAAACTTAGAGCCATCCAAATCGGCTCTGATCTGTGCATTTATGTGGTTAAGGTCCACACACCTTCTTTAGAAAAAATGTAGCAGGGATAATGCCAATAATGTGTAAAAGTACAATATTTATTATAATAATATTATAAAATATATATAAGTATAAAAAATATATATAAAATGAAATTGGCATATAAAAATCCAAAGTCTCACAGTCTTTATTCCAGGACGCGTTTCGCCTATATCGGCTTCCTCAGCTGGATAATAGTGATGTAGTCTTCCTTAGGATTCTCCTGCTTTATATACCCCTCTCCCGGGTGGTTAATTGATGTTTGGCTTGTATTTTCGCGGGCAATCACCATAGAAACGGTGATGCCCTGCGTCTCAAGCCTCTTCCTCGTTCTTCCTTCCGGGTTTGAGCTCCGTCGCGTCACTTCCGGTTTCGCCGATACGTCATTTCCGTGCGTTCCACCGTGCGGTCCACGGATTCTTTCTTCCTCCCAGACAGATCCTCCCAGACAGATCCCAGACAGATCGGCACATATATACATGAGTAGGAAGTAACGAGGAAGAGGCTTGAGACGCAGGGCATCTCCGTTTCTATGGTGATTGCCCGCGAAAATACAAGCCAAACATCAATTAACCACCCGGTTAAGTTTTCAATGTTTTTTTAACCCTAAGGGGTTAAATTTTATTATTTGATTTTATTAGTGTATGATTTAGTTACTTGGATGGGTGGAATTTAGTGGGAATTAGGGAACAAAAATAAAAATTTTTTTTTAGTTATTTAGTTAAAGTTTTGTTAGCTTTGTTAACTGTATTTAACAATGTTCAGGAAGTATAGTGCAGAGGAGGCTTATGCCCTGTTAGCGGCCGACTCAGAGGCGACAGACACTGCCTCAGAGTGTGACGCAGGGGACTATGTGCCAGATACTGCAGGACCATCAGGGGAAATTGCAGATTCCCCTAATGCTGAACATGGCGCAGATGACTGGGTACCCCCTAATAATTTTTCCCCAGACATCCCAGTGTTTACAGCCAATCCGGGCATACAGGCTGACCTGCGCTGGATGTTATGCAGCTGTTCTTGGGGGATGAGATTTTTGGGGAGATAGTCACCCAGACTAATCTCTATGCGGAGCAGTATCTGGCACGCAATCCAGACTCTTATCTCCAGGAAAGAGAGATGGAACCCAACCAGTGTGCCAGAATTGAAACAATTCTGGGCACTGACCATGTTAATGGGGCTAATTAAAAAGCCCACAATTAGGATGTATTGGTCTAAACATCCTATTTGCAATACCCCCATTTTTGCCAAGACAATGCAGAGGGAAAGATATGAAGACATACTGCGATTTATGCACTTTAGTGATAATAGTAAGTGCCCCCCAAAAGGTGATCCGCAGTATGATCTTTATAAAATCCGCCCTTTAATTGCCCACTTTAACCATAAATTTGCCAATATATATATACCCCCAATAAAAACATTTCCATTGACGAGTCCCTCATGAAGTTCAAGGGAAGACTGGGATTTAGACAATATATCCCATCCAAAAGGTCCCGATATGGGATCAAATTTTATAAACTGTGTGAAAGTGGCAGTGGCTACGTATACACCTTCCGTGTATACGAAGGAAGGGATAGCCACCTTGATCCCCCAGGTTGCCCAGATATAGTAGGGACAAGTGGGAAAATTGTCTGGGACTTAATAATGCCTTACTTAACTACGATTATCACTTATACATTGATAACTTTAATAATAGTATCCCACTGTTAAAAATGTTATACTGCTTCGAGACCGTGGCCTGTGGCACTATTCGAAAGACTCGCACAGGTTTCCCAAAGGCTCTGGCAAACAAAAAAATGAAAAGGGGGGAAACAGCAGCTCTCTGCCAGAATGAACTGCTGGAACTCAAATACAGGGATAAAAAGTATGTTTTCATCTTAACCACCATTCATGGTGAAAACACTTGGAGGGTCGCAGTTCGTGGCAGAGAGGAATGCAAACGAGTGCCAGTCTGCATACGGCAATATAATCGGCATATGGGGGGCGTTGACCTGTCCGATCAACTGATGCAGCCGTATTTGATCATGCATAAGACCAGGGCATGGTATAAAAAAATGGGCATATATCTGATGCAGATGGCAATACACAATGCATTTGTCATTTTCAAAAAGGCAAATGCTGGGCTGAATATCACTTTTCTTTCGTTCCAGTTTAACCTCAATCTGGGCTATCTGAGTGCCACACAAGGAGACCATCAGTGGAGCCTAGCAGAAGAATGGAGGCAGGTCACTTCTGCTTTAAGATTCCACCAACCCCTAAAAAACAAAACCCCCAGAAAAGGTGCAGGGTGTGTTACAAGAGGGGCATAAGAGCGGAGATCAGCTATTACTGCCCTGATTGCCCCTCTCAGCCCGGCCTATGCATTGGCCACTGTTTTAAATTTTTTCACACCCAAGCCGAATAAGTAGACCAGTTTTGGGTTGTGATTTTTTTTTTAGTCATCTGTCTGATTGGTAACCGAATCTTGGCTTTGTCTCCCGCTTATCCTGTCTTCTCTGTTCCTTGACCTCGGCTTGTCCTATCGTTGTTCCGTTTCTCTTTACTCCTTTGACCTCGGCTTGTACCTTGACAATTCTCTGCTTGTATAGCCCGGCCATTCTAAGGACCGGTATTACAAGTTTCTCTCTGTGTTCTCTCTCTTTGTGGTCTGTCTGTGTTTTGGTTTCGGAATCCATGACAGCTTTGCCCGGGATGCAGATGACTGGGTACTACCCCCGGATAAGTTTACCCCAACTATTCCCCCTTTTCACAGCAAATAGTATGCACTTGTTCATAATTTGAATTGATGAGCTGCTTATACTTAAAAATATATGTGGCCTTTGAGAGGCAATTTGCAGTCCTGAGCTGCTACAATGAGACTTGGGCCCAGCATCCACTTTTGAAAAATATGGAAGTGGTGTGTCTCCAATGTGCCCCTTCAACATCCACATAACCCTGAGAAAGGTACACATTGGGTTATCGTTGCACTAACATGACATAGCTGAGCAACATATTAGGTGTTACACTGCCTTAGCACACATAAGGATAGCAAAATATACAGTAACATCTCCAAGTGTGTGTCAAAAAGGCAGAAACAATGCTAATTGCAACTAGACTTGGTACAAACTAACAAAAAAATTATCCTACACTAAGGTTTAGAATATACCTTTTGAAATACCCTGGGGTATCTACTTTAAGAAATGGTAGGCCTTTGTGGGGTAGTTTGAATTTAAAACCTGCTAAGAAGCTTGGAAATTGCACATAGGCCCAGCGTCAAAATTAAAGCTTCACTGAAATAGTGCCAAAGACATACAATGGGGGTGTCCTTTTACTCAGAAGACTTAGCTGAACATAATTTGGGGGGTTTGAACTTAGTGGCACATGTGAAAAATACAAAATGTCCAGCAAAAATGCAATCCATATGTAAAAAACGCACAAAATTATTTTTTACCACATACTTTGGCATTTATTGGTGAAAAAATGGGGGCATGTTAAGGCACAATATGCACCTTATGAGATACCCTGGAGTGTCTACTTTTACAAATGGTAGGCCTTTGTGGCTTTTTTTGAACAGTCAAACTGTTATAATACCCCAAACGGAAGCATAGGCTCATTAAATCCGTCTCTCGAAATTCTACTGTGAGTACTGAAAAGGACAGGTCTCCTATATGTAGCTTCATGAAATAGTGCCAAAGACATACAATGGGGGTGTCATTTTACTCAGCAGATGTAACTGAACACAAAATAAAACTTTGTACAGGAATAGCACACACCAACTTTACAAAATACACACAAGAAGTTCTTTGTTATAAGTTTGTGTGCCAAAAACTAAATAAAACACAATTTTACTCCAATATTTAGCAGAGGTTTGCGGTGAAATGGCTACGTAGAAAGTGTCAAAACAACCCTTGGTAAATAGCCTGTGATGTCTACTTTCTATAAATATATACTTTTGTGTGACAATTTTTTTTTCTTTTATGGCTATTAAACTTACAAGACAAACATACCAAATTCTAAAATCGCTCCACATTAACAGTTTATTTTACTCATTGTGCTTTGTGACCTGTAACTACCAAAAAAAACTTTAAATCCCAGACACATTATATATTCTGTAAATCAGGACAACTAAATGAATTTATTTTTAATTACTTTCCTTAACCTGCACTAATTATGAACACATTATTATTGCAAAAACTGTACAAAAACACAATTTTTTTTGCATATTTCTTTTTTTTATTTTTTTTTTATAATAACCATTTATATATATATATATATATTGTGGCAAACCTAGCCACTCGGACTATAACTGGACACTATGCCTTTAAGGGTTGCCTATAGGTCTGGAGAGAGATGCGTTGTACCTGTATGTGCCTGCTTCATGTATTCCCTGCATTGCCTGTACCTATCTGTTCCGTCGAATGCAAATGGCGGTTTGTATGGGGATTCCCGTTCGTTTCGCGAACGGCACTTTGGAGGGCCGTTCGTGAAATGAATGCGATACGCCCTAATAGCCCACACACTTAGAGGCGTGTGGCGCTAGTTAACCGATTGCAACATTGTTGCAATCGGTTATTAGAGGCTCTCCTGGGTGGCCGTCGTTCGACTACCGACCATGCGGCGGTCGGCCATCTTGGATCCCTGGTTCTTCAGCGGGTCCGTGTCGTCGAACGCATAGCATTGCCAACAGTTATTCGACGGCACGAACACCGCTGAGCCTCCAGGACGTTCGGGAGTTTCAGGACCAGGTTCACTAAAAGCAATCGGTTCTCTTCGTGGGTTTTGAAAGAAATATGTTTTCTGTGCGGCGTTCGGTTATTTTAGCTGGGATCTGAGCGGCAATCTCACGAATGATGCGCCCAGACCCCAGCTATCTACCGAACGTCCATTTGTGTAAATCCACCGTATATTGTACCAGTTGTAGATTTTTGTGTGAATTGCCGGTTCTGCTGCACGAGGGGATAGTCCCCTTAACGGTGCATTCTGGGAGGATGATCCCTCTCGTGCAGCGGTGCCTGATGGGAGAAATATGTGGTACTGTAAGTCCCCCATGTAGTCCCCTCCTGTACAACCCCTGTAATGTCAGTTTGGAAACCCCTTGCATGGGGAATTGCATAAATACTGTGACCTGTGATTAAAACCTCAGTTGACTCCCAGCCTATGTGTCGTCTAGTTCTTGGGAAGGAAGGGTTACTGCAGTGCTGTTTGGATTATTATATGCTGATTCCCTTGATTATCCTTTGTTGTTCCTGTTACCTAGCGGAGATATCGTGGATCATACTGCCTCTCCGCTACAATTGGTGGCAAGCGACGGGATTGAATTTACACAGCAAAGCAACGTTCGGCAGATTTTTAAACGAATCAAGGAACAAGCATTCGGGAATTAGCGCATTCGAATAAACCTCACGAACAGCAGGTGAATGGGAACAGATTACGCCCTGCTAAAACGGAGCACATTAAAGGAGCTGCTGGAAGCAAGAGGAGCAATCGCCAGTAACAAGGCAAAGGCTGTCCTAATTACGGAGCTCATGGAAGGAGACAGAGCCGCAGCTGCTGCAGCACCTCAGATGGAGGGACAAACCAACGAATTTACAGTGGAATTCCGAGCACGGATGGCTTTATTTCCTGAACCACCATCTGCAGTGATGATTAACCGGCTGTTCGCTGATGTACAGGAGTACATTATGGCTAGAGGACCGCCAGGAAACCAGCAAGCCAGAGAAAGAGCCGCAACGCCAGTCCATATTTTCCCAGGGAAAGCCAAAATCCCATATCAAGCCTTCAAAAGCGTGTGGAGACAGAGGGTGGCGTTGACGACTATTTACAGGATTTCGAGAGACTGTGTTTGCTGCACGAAATTAATGATGCAGACAGAGTACCCCTACTAGCGGGGAGATTATCTGGGCGAGCCGCCGAAGCGTACCGGGCAGTACCAGACGAGGATAGTAGAGACTACGCTAAAGTAAAACGGGCCATCCTAGCCCGGTATGCCATCACATCAGAGGCATACCGAAAGAAGTTTCGGGACATTAAAAAACCCACTAAGGACACCCATGTGGAATGGGCGCACCAGCTGCAACGAGCTGCCAAAGGGTGGCTGGAGGCCGCCCAAGTTGATACATTGGAGGGTCTGTTCCAGCTAATAGTACTGGAACAATTCTTCAATGGCGTCCCGACCTACCTACAAAACTGGATCCGGGACAGAAAGCCACACACCCTGCAGGAAGCGGCTAATATGGCAGACGATTTCCAGGACAATCGGAGAGATCAACCCATACCAACCCGAGCCACCATCCCCCCTACAACGGCCAGCCCTCCAGGGGGCCCCGCAACGTACCAGCGACCAGGGGTAAACCAGAATTCCTACCCCCCCAGATATTCAGCACGTCCACCAATCCGGTGCCATACCTGCAACCAACAGGGGCACATCCAGAGAGACTGCCCACGGAACCGGCCTCGACCCAGCTGGAATAACGCCGCCCCGAGCAACCGTGCCGCAGTCCATTGTCTACAGGCCGAATCCTACCAAAATCTGGAGTTGGGGACAACCCGGGAGGAACCCCTCGGTACTCTACACGAGGTGAACCCTATCCAGGCCGCCTCCGATAACCGCCAAGGGCACCGCCAGGAAGTACACATGGAGGGGAGGAAAGTACAAGGACTTCGTGACTCTGGAGCCACCCTAACTCTAGTACGCAGTCATCTGGTACCAAAGCCCAAGCTCACGGGGGACTGTGTGGCTGTGCGGGTGGCTGGGGGAGCCATTTACAAAGTACCCACGGCCAAGGTGCACTTGAATTGGGGAGCGGGGCACGGGAATGTATATGTGGGGATGATGCAAGACTTGCCAGCGGATGTGATTTTGGGCAACGATTTGGGGGAGCTGACTTCAGCTTTTGTTCCACAGCCCACCGTACAAGAAGCATACCCGGTTGTGACCCGGCAACAGGCCCGCACCACTGCACCATCCGAACACTCTGAGGCTCAGGTAAGCAATGACCCTCCCCTACCCCCTATCATGCCCTGGGCCAATTCCATAGAGTTCGGGGCCGAAGTAGCCCTAGATCCTTCGTTGCAGGTATACAAAGACCGCATGGATAAAAATCAAGCCGGGTTAGAGGGGGAAAGATATATCTGGGACAAAGGACTACTATATCGGCACGCAGAGAAGGTAGTGTCCGGGTCAATACCGTTGCCCATTAAACAGCTAATAGTGCCTCAAAAGTATAGGTTAGAGCTATTACGCATAGCCCATGATATCCCTCTGTCTGGACACCTAGGCATCAGTCGGACCAAGCACAGGCTGACCCAAAATTTCTTTTGGCCAGGTATTTCCCAGGATATTAAGCGATATTGTCAGACCTGCGATACCTGCCAAAGGGTAGGCAAGAGGGGGGACAGATACAAAGCCCGACTACGGTCTCTGCCCATCATTGAAGAACCATTCAGTAGGGTGGCAGTAGACATTATAGGTCCCCTTGCAAAACCCAGCCCCTCCGGCAAGAAGTATGTCCTAACTGTGGTGGACTACGCCACCCGGTACCCCGAGGCAGTGGCCCTAACGAACGTACACGCAGAAACGGTAGCCGAGGCCCTGATGAGGATATTCACCCGGGTAGGATTTCCCCGGGAGATTATCTCCGATAGAGGCACCCAGTTTACTGCTGAAGTGACCCATCAGCTCTGGAAAATCTGTGGGATACAACAAATCCTCAACTCCCCATATCACCCCCAGTCCAATGGGCTCTGTGAACGGTTTAACGGAACCCTGAAACAAATGATCCGCACGTTCATGGACACCCAAAAGGACTGGGAGCGGTTTTTACCCCACCTACTGTTCGCATATCGAGAAGTGCCACAAGAATCCACCGGATTCTCTCCGTTCGAATTATTATTCGGGAGGAGAGTGAGGGGACCTCTTGACTTGATACGGGAACACTGGGAGGGAGACGAAACCATTAATGGCACCCCTATCTTACCATATGTGCTCGAGTTCAGGGAACGCCTGGAGAGGCTAACCCAGACCGTCCGAGACAATCTCCAGGTAGCGCAACAACGACAGCGCCGATGGTATGATAAGGGAGCCAGGGACCGCAGCTTCCAGGTGGGGCAGAAAGTCCTAATCCTGCGACCCGTCCACAAAGATAAGCTGCAGGCTTCCTGGCAGGGCCCATACAAAGTGGTGGAACAGATCTGTGACACCACCTATGTGATCGGCCCGGTTACCGGCGTGGGAGGCAAACGCATGCTCCATGTGAACATGCTCAAGCCATACCACGAACGTACTGAGGAAGTCACCGCAATCTGTGCCCCTGCCACGGAAGATTTTGATAACCTACCCCTACCCGATCTCCTAGACCAAGAGGGCCAGAGCGGAGATCTGGGAGAGGTACAGTTAGGAGAAAGATTAAATACCCAAGAACGGGCCCAGGTACAAAAGTTGCTTCGGGAAAAGAAGGCCACGTTTTCCAATTTACCCGGCTATACCCCGTTGGCTACCCATAAGGTAGAAACGTTAGATCCGACCCCCTTGCGCCAACCCCCCTACCGCACTCCAGAAGCAGTCAAGGAGAATATGCGCAAGGAAATTGAGGAGATGATTCAGCTAGGAGTAATAGAGCACTCGGACAGCCCCTGGGCCTCCCCGGTAGTACTGGTGCCGAAACGGGACGGGACGACCCGTTTCTGCGTAGACTACCGACGGCTCAACGATAAAACGACCTCTGACGCATATCCCATGCCCCGAATAGACGAACTCCTCGACAAGATGGCCAGGGGTCAATACCTAACCACTATAGACTTGTGCAAAGGGTACTGGCAGATTCCCTTAGCGGAAGACGCCATCCCTAAGTCGGCTTTTGTCACCCCGTTTGGCCTGTATCAGTTTAAGGTTATGCCATTCGGGATGAAAAACGCTCCAGCTACCTTCCAGAGAATGGTGGACAGACTATTAGATGGGTTCCAGGAGTATGCCTGCGCGTATCTAGATGATATCGCCATATTCAGCCACTCCTGGCACGAACATCTGGTTCACATAGGAGCCATTCTAGACCGAATCCGAGAGGCCGGACTGACCCTAAAACCCAGCAAATGCCATATCGGTATGGCGGAAGTCCAGTATCTGGGGCACCGGGTAGGGAGTGGGCAACAGAAACCCGAACCTGCTAAAATAGAGGCAGTCGCCCAATGGCCTACCCCTCGCACCAAGACCCAAGTGCTCGCTTTTTTAGGGACCGCCGGGTACTACCGGAAGTTTGTGGCCAACTATAGCGCCCTCGCCAAACCCCTCACAGACCTGACCCGCAAGAACCTCCCTAAGTTAGTAGTCTGGGCCCCAGAGTGTGAGCAGGCGTTCCAACAGCTCAAGACGGCGCTGGTTAACTCTCCTGTACTTTCTGCTCCTGATCCAACTAAACGCTTTCTCGTCCACACAGACGCTTCTATGTTTGGATTGGGAGCAGTACTGAGCCAAGTTGGACCCGATGGCGGCGAGCACCCCGTAGCTTACCTAAGCCGAAAACTTTTACCCAGGGAAGTAAGCTACGCCGCCATTGAAAAGGAGTGCCTGGCTGTGGTGTGGGCCCTCAAGAAGTTGCAACCCTACTTATACGGGCAACCCTTTACTTTACTCACGGATCACAACCCGTTGGTGTGGCTGAACAGGGTGTCCGGAGACAATGCCAGGCTGCTGCGCTGGAGTTTGGCGCTGCAGCCTTTTGACTTTACTATCCACTACCGCCCTGGGAAGCAGAATGGCAACGCCGACGGGTTGTCTAGACAAACAGACTTGGAGCCGTGATTCGTGAGTACTCCTCCGGACATCCCCAAGCCGATCCGTTGGGATCAGACTGTGTATGCCGGCTTGGTTCTGGGGGAGCATTGTGGCAAACCTAGCCACTCGGACTATAACTGGACACTATGCCTTTAAGGGTTGCCTATAGGTCTGGAGAGAGATGCGTTGTACCTGTATGTGCCTGCTTCATGTATTCCCTGCATTGCCTGTACCTATCTGTTCCGCCGAATGCAAATGGCGGTTTGTATGGGGATTCCCGTTCGTTTCGCGAACGGCACTTTGGAGGGCCGTTCGTGAAACGAATGCGATACCCCCTAATAGCCCACACACTTAGAGGCGTGTGGCGCTAGTTAACCGATTGCAACATTGTTGCAATCGGTTATTAGAGGCTCTCCTGGGTGGCCGTCGTTCGACTACCGACCATGCGGCGGTCGGCCATCTTGGATCCCTGGTTCTTCAGCGGGTCCGTGTCGTCGAACGCATAGCATTGCCAACAGTTATTCGACGGCACGAACACCGCTGAGCCTCCAGGACGTTCGGGAGTTTCAGGACCAGGTTCACTAAAAGCAATCGGTTCTCTTCGTGGGTTTTGAAAGAAATGTTTTCTGTGCGGCGTTCGGTTATTTTAGCTGGGATCTGAGCGGCAATCTCACGAATGATGCGCCCAGACCCCAGCTATCTACCGAACGTCCATTCGTGTAAATCCACCGTATACTGTACCAGTTGTAGATTTTTGTGTGAATTGCCGGTTCTGCTGCACGAGGGGATAATCCCCTTAACGGTGCATTCTGGGAGGATGATCCCTCTCGTGCAGCGGTGCCTGATGGGAGAAATATGTGGTACTGTAAGTCCCCCATGTAGTCCCCTCCTGTACAACCCCTGTAATGTCAGTTTGGAAACCCCTTGCATGGGGAATTGCATAAATACTGTGACCTGTGATTAAAACCTCAGTTGACTCCCAGCCTATGTGTCGTCTAGTTCTTGGGAAGGAAGGGTTACTGCAGTGCTGTTTGGATTATTATATGCTGATTCCCTGGATTATCCTTTGTTGTTCCTGTTACCCAGCGGAGATATCGTGGATCATACTGCCTCTCCGCTACATATATATATATAATGTGTTACATCAAATTAAAGCCCTTTCTGTCCTTTAAAAAATGATATATAATATGTGTCGGTGCAATAAATTAGTAAAATGAAAATTGCAGTTGAACGCAAACAGCAAAAAATGCTGTTGTCATAAAGTGAAGGACAAACTTCTGAAGCTCTGTCCTTAAGGGGTTAAGTAGGTCTATAGCCCCTCCCACAATTTCAGGCCATGCCTTCCAATTTGTGTTCGGGGCATTCTCATAGGATATGGAATACGCTGGTGAAGAGGAATAACATAAAAGGAAATAGTCGGTTGAGGTGTGCCGAAACCGATGTATGCTGTAGGCCGGTAAATAAAGGGGGCTAAAAGAGAGAAATCAAAGAAAACATTTATTCATAAAATATAGTACATTATTACATATTAAGTAGACATCTTAATGAAAGCCCTCCTAATCTCTTGGACTGGGTGTGGGGTGTAAGTGGCGTAAGCCGAGGACCCAGTGTCTTAATTACTGTGCTGGAATGTCTTGGCTAGAGGCCGTGGAGGCCACTCCGATTTTGAAGGAATGCCCTGAGTAGTTGCTAGGATTTAGACCAAGTCTGGTGAAAGCATACGGACATAAAGCATGAATTTTGCCGTGGTAAGAATTGCATTGTGTAGTAATAGTAGTGGTTTTGTGGTGCGTGTTGGTGTTGTGGCTAAGAAAGCGTCCAGTACTTTCACCGGACACCAATTGTTCCCTGTGGGGTAGTAGGTTATGTGAACCGGTTCCTCCATCTGACTTGTTTTGGTCTTAGGTAGGGTCAGGACTGTCTGTGTGTTTAATGAGGTAAGAGGTGAGGAGGCACATTTGGCTATGGTGCTGGCCACTAATGGTGAATTCTCTTGGTCTAAGAAACCCATAGAAAGCTAGATAAATGGCGGTTTTAATGACCGCATTCGTATGGTGTTCAAATGGTGCCTGGTCGAGAAGGTCGGACAAGGATTTGAACATTTTAATGTCAATGGCAAGTCTCTGGAGTGTTGCAGGGCCGTCCGCTTTCACTATGCCTTTCAGTAGTGTTCGGATGGGGTAAGAAGTTAAGAACCCTTTGTGGTTAGGTAAGGAGCAATACATATGGTGTTGTATCCCCGTGAGGTACAGCTTAATAGTATTATGTGAGAATTTAAATTTAAGGTGGCAAAAAGATGCAAAAGCCATCAGTGAAGAAACCTCGAACCAGTTGGCTAGGTGATGGTCAGACATGAATTGTTTGTACAAGTGAAAAGCTCTGTGATACGCGTGTTGGGTGCTGGTGGATAAGGCTAACTTGGTGAGAACGTGCCTGTGCTGAAGTAGTTCGTCTGCTCCATGATAAGGTCTTGGAAAGTTGGAGCTGGGGTTGCCACACGAGCTGCCGAGGGTAGGGACAGTCTGAAAGCCTGAAATTAAAAGCGAGATAGTTGGTCAGCTGCCGTGTTGTATATGCCGGGAACATGGGAGCATGCAATGTGGAATTGATGGGTAGCTGCCAACCATGTCAGTTTCCTAAGGAAACTCGTAATCGCCAAGGAGGAAGAGCGACCCTTATTGATAATGTGGCATATTGCCAGGTTGTCAGAAAAGCAGCGTACGGACTGCCCTTTCCACAACCTACACCAAGTGACAACTGCAGCAACTATCGGGTATACTTCAAATAGGACTGAGTTAGTGTGAAAACCCTCAATGCCCTGTGTTTCTGTAGGCCAGGTCCCCCAGAGCCATTCTGTGCCTAAAATGGCCTCATATCCCGCAGATGATGCCGCGTCTGTCCAAATGACAGGTGACTGTGAATCAATCTGCGGGAGGAACATGCTCCTCCCATTCCAGTCCGAGAGGAATTTGTACCACATCTGGAGGTCAGCGGTCGCAGGACAGTCCAAGGATATGCAGACGTTGGAGAAGATGGGGAACAGGGCGAGGAGCCTAGACATGTAAGCCCTGCCCTGGGGGATTATGCGCATGGCAAAATTTAGTGAACCCAAAAGTGATTGTAATTCTTTACGATTGAAAGACCCCCTGTGCATGTAGTGACTAATATCGTGTAGGATGTGAACGATCTTTTCTCTAGGGAGGCTGGCAATCATTGTTGATGAATCCAGCAAAATACCAAGAAAGTTTGATTGTGTCTGGTCCTTCGGTTTTAGTGGGTGACACGGGGACACCAAGGGAGGTGAATAGCTTGACTGCTTTGTCTAGACTAAGTGGGGGGTTGGAATTAGATTTGATGAAAAGAAAATCATCTAAGTAATGTATCACATTTGGGCATCTGCAGGTATTGAGGAGGAGCCAACACAAAGCTTCTGCGAACGTGTCAAAAATCCTCAGACTACTCTTGGCCCCAAAGGTGAGCTTTGTAAAAAAAAAAAGTAGTAGGCGTCTTGCCATTTAACGCCATGCAGGTGCCACAAAGAGGGGTGTATAGGTAACAATTTAAAAGCATTCACAATATCCGTCTTGCTAAGCCAAGCCCCCAACCCTGCCGATCTGATTGCTGCAATAGCGTCATCAATAGTGGAGTATTGTAGGGTAAATTCCTCAGATGGAATCAATGAGTTTAGGCTGGGGATGGCTGAATAGTGGGGTGCGGATAGGGCAATGATGAGTCTTAGTTTCTCAGCTGGAAGCCCGATAGGGTTAGTTCTCCAGCTGGAAAAGGGGTGGGGGGGGGGGTTACAAAAAGGCCCAATAACAAATCCCTGATCCACTTCAAGTTGTAACAAGGTAGTGACTGAAGTAGGGTGATTAGTGACAGACTGCAAATTGTGACACTCTAATACCCCTTCTGGCATGTAAATGAGCCCCGTGTGAAAACCCTGGGTGAGACCTGTGCATAAAAATTCCACGAGGTGTTTGGAGGGGTAAGTGGACAGCATACATGCATACAAGTACAGGAATGTTCACCGGAGACAAATAAGGTTTCTGGTACATTTTATTAGGGCACATGGATTTCACAATGCGAGCATACGTGTAAAAAGCGGCAGGCACTGTAACCGCAGGAGCCCTCGTTGAAATTATTGCAAATCTGTGATTTGCTTAGGTACACTACTGGACGACCCAGTTTTTCTGGTCTGTTTCTCAGCCCTTGGGGGATGCTGTAAGGATGAGCCGGGAGCGCTGTACGGACAAAAGGGGGAAAATTTGCTGCGTGAGCAGGTGACGTACATATGGCACAAGCTGGTGTCCTAAGCACCGCAAAATGTCTGAAGAACAGTTCACTGTCCAGTTGGCTCCAATCCATCTGTATGCCGTACTGGGACAACGTGGCCGACACTTTTGATGAAAAGGACTTGTGATAGTCGTAAAAAGTATAGCCACCATACTTATTACCAAGGTCCACCAGCTTATACATATATAGATCCAGTTCCTCTCTCCTATGGGGATGAACCGTGCATAGAATATCCCTAAAGATACCGAAAGCTAGAACAAAATCAGGAATGGCTAGTTTCTTACTGAGTCTGGGGTCTCTGGCTTTTAAAACCACCATGATGTCCCCGTAGTCGTAAGACCGGTTTTCCACGATATCCTGGGAGGCAATGAGCAGTGAGACTAAGTTAACGTCCTTGCCTTCCAGGATGTCCTTTTTAAGATTAGCCGGAACCATGTGGGCAGGATTAATAACATGGGCGGCTGCCTTGGTGGATATGGAATTACCCGCTATTGCTGTGGGTATGGCCGGGATTACTTCGGTGAGAGGGCCAGGAGGCTGTACGGGGAAGCTACGGGCTTCCAGCCTGTCGTTGACCTTTCCCATAGAAGAGATTAGGGAGGCAACCATAGCATGGAGAGTCGGATCTTGAGAGCTGCTTGTGCCTTCCCCTGCGTCTGTATTAAGGGTATCGGGGAATTTGAACAGTTCTGCTTTCCTGGCAGTAGCCGGGAAGGGGATACTGTGTTTACGTAATTCTGCAGTAATGCGGGGGATAGTCCATGATCTGATGGACGAGGGACTTCCCATGTCGCTCTTGCGAGTCGGGGTAAGTGACCTAGCAGCCGTGCTGGGGATTGACATATCCTCACCATCGTCAGAGAGTAGGGACATACTGAAAATATATAATAGACATGTTGGTAACCAGGGTTGGGAATTAACAGGTGGCTAGCTATTGCCAGATGGCGAAAGATTATTGTGGCGGAACCAACCTCGCCACTGTGCACTGGAGAAGCCTGGTTGCTCGCCTGCTCCCTTTAGACTATGGCCCGGCGGTTAAAACCTTTTCTTTTCCCTGCAGAAAACCGTATTCGTGCCTTTCTGCGGACTGTTAAAGCCATGCTACCCCAGATAGCTATGCCATGGAGTCCAGCCGTATACTGAAAGACTGTATGGAAGACTTGGGCTCCATGGCGATTGAACTGTATGTATGTGATCTGACCGCCATCCGGTAATAATGTGCTCTCAGATCTAAGCTATATGGGGATAGGTAGAATGTGTATGTTCTATGTCATAAATGTAACAGTATGTAATTTTGTCTTTTATTGTCCTTTGTCTGCCATGTGGCTAATGGAGTTTTGCCTCTGTCCTTGGAGATAATTGGATTACTTCCCAATTATCTCCAGGACAGAGAGGAGGGATTGTGATGCATTGTGGGAGTGTTTAAAGGTGTATGTCTGTGATTGGTCAATGTCCAATATGTTTCCCAGTTTCCCATCTGGTCCCCTAGGGGAGTGTCCACCAGGTGGGAGACCTGCATAAAAGTCGGGCAGGTAGCCCCAGTAAATCAATTCCTGCTTGACCCTCAAAACGAAGTGTCATCTCGTTATTGGGGGAATTGGATTGTATTCTGATTGCCAGGAATGTAAGCTGATTGAATGCTTTTCCTGTTCAGCTGTTTCCAGTATTCGTGTGTTTCCTGTTCGGGAGTTGGTGAATTTGTGTAGTTTGCAGTTCGGGAGATTGGTGCTTACCATTGCTGTCGGTGCATCTGGAAAGGGGAATATCGCCTAAATGGTTTTTAACCTCTTGTATGCAAAATGGTCCGTTACAATTATTCTAGGATTTGTGGCAGGTGAGGCCATGCTAATGCCAAGTGGCTAGAGAGGCTCTATTTATGAGTTGGCACGAGGGGCGTGGTAACCTGCACCGGTGATGGGACTTTGGCCTCTCCATGAGTAGACAGGGGGGTATTTGGCTGGTGTCGCCCTCTCTATATAATTTGCGAGGCGACTAACTATGATTTGGCCCGAGGGGTGTTTAGTACCTCGAAGCGGAGGATGGGAGTTGGCCTCGCAGACCGCTAGGACTAAGGGGCAGGGAAAATAACATGAACCAACATACCTGCAGAAAAAGTGAGCCCTGGCTTCTGTATAAGAGAAATCAGAGGTCTCTTAAGTAGGGGGGGGGCTTGGCTTAGATGACCCATTCAGGGGTATTCGGGGTTCCTGGGGGTATGAGAATTCAGATAATGTACTCTTGTAGGACATACACATAAGATTGGGGGGTGACTGCACCCCCCTACAGACACAATGCTCCCCGTAGCCATGTGCTATCAACAGGGGTTAATTATCTTAAAACTTTAAAGTTTTACAACTATCAATGCAGATATCGGATAACATTATCTAATCAGCCGGAAGCAATGCATATACTATTATAACTACTATATATGTAAAGCATGTAGTACAATATATATGTGATTAACCAGAGTTCTACTTGCAGTAATTTGTATACAGAACAACACAGTATTTAACCGAATTAAAGGCATTGTAATTGAAATATATTGTATTATTCTCTTATGGCTGAACTAGGGGTCAGCCAGGATCAGACCAGTACCATGCCCTCCTTCCCCCTTTAACTCATGCATAAACAAGCAGACTGGGTTTTACTCAGACAACCCAGCCCACCTCCCCCCTTCCCTGTGTAATGTCGGTGGGAACAGGGACCCCTTACGGTATAGGAGTCTGTGAGGCCTGTCCCCGCCCGTGCCATGTAGTTTGCACCCCGAAAAACACAACCAACCTTCCCCCTCAAGCCTATGTATAGCGGCGGGAACAGGGACTCCTAGCGGTAATGGAGTCTCTGTACATGTTCCCGTGCAAGCCGTGCTGCCCAGCAAGTAAATTCCCCCTGGCTTACCTCCGCATCGAGCTGGGGGGAGAGAGGCCGGTCGGGCTGTGGAGCTGGCATGTAGGTGCTGGCAGGTACTCACTGTGTGACGTCGAGAAAGTGCCGCATCTCACCGGAAGTGACGTAACGCAACAGGAAGCCGGAAGGGAAAGAAACCGGCGAGTATCACGCTCTTCGTCTAGACCAACGAACGTAAGTAAGGGAAGTGGGGAGTCCCTTAAGTAGGTCTATAGCCCCTCCCACAACTTCAGGCCATGTGTGTGTGTGTGTGTGTGTGTGTGTGTGTATATATATATATATATATCACATTGAAGATCTAAAGTATCAAATACAATCTAATCTTAATAATAAGTACTATTACTTATTATGAATTCTATAAAGTTATGTGCTTTCTTAAAGACATATATTTAAGACTAAATGAAATATTGTAAGTGATTGCAAACTGAAAGAATGGGATGGAAAGACCAGTCACTTATAGTGAATGGGATTTGTAATGGTATTTATTAATTAATGACTTTTTGTCATAAAAAAAAAGCATAATGAGCTTAATGCTTTAGACGCACCACTAGATGTCAGTAAAGCATATTTAGTGTAATGCTTTGGGGGCACCACTAGGGGGAGTGTGTAGGAAGACCTGTGCTTCTGGCAGTGACATCACAGGCCAGCCTACTTACACTGAATAAAACACAGATGTTAGGA
The DNA here is from genome assembly GCA_933207985.1 of Pelobates cultripes. Classification (NCBI taxonomy): domain Eukaryota; kingdom Metazoa; phylum Chordata; class Amphibia; order Anura; family Pelobatidae; genus Pelobates; species Pelobates cultripes. Next base: position 289,802,997 of record OW240913.1, read on the forward strand.
GAAGCAAGCTCTCTCTGTTTGCCTGTACGTGACTGATCATGTAGCACCAGCTCTGACTTAGCCCCAGCCCTTTGGCTGGGGCCTTGTAAGTAATATGTTTGTATTGTAACAGTTAGCAATTGTAATAGCCTTAGCAACCAATAGTGTTTTGTGTAGTATTGTATTGTATAATTATTGAAATTGACATTCCGCTAGCATCTGTTTATTTATTATAGTTATATTAAATATACATTTAATTTGTGTAGTATTGTATTGTATAATTATTGAAATTGACATTCCGCTAGCATCTGTTTATTTATTATAGTTATATTAAATATACATTTAATATTACAACGTTTTGTGTATTTTCTATCCACATATTCGACCATAATACCATGAATTATAAAAATATTAATGTTGTTCCGTATTGCTTAATTATTATGTATTAAGAGATTAATATTCATATTTAGGTCACACCACAACATTTGGCGTAGTCGGCAGGATTATGCTTGAATATTGGGGAAAATATAAATGTTATGCATTTTGCTTAAATCATACTGTAATTTGTCTGTCTGTATACAAATGAATAAATGAATGATGATTTGGTTTTAATGGAATGAATGCAGATAGCAGATAGGGCTTATATTTGTTTTTTAAGGTATCTCTTGTTGTAGAACATAGTGATGAATTATTGTGTTGCTTGTTACGTTTTACCAACCTTTGGTCATTTTTATATATAAAACAAAAAACTATTTTACTTTTTGTCTGACCATGTGGATTTTAATCCACCATTGACCACATGGTGTGAATGAGTTGAGGCCTAGTTTCATTGTTTGCTACCATTTGCATAGGAAAAGACTTTTCACTAAACTAGTTCACCAGGTTTTATTGCTAAATTTGACCCTGTTTGTGTACTAATTTACATTTGTTTGGTATTCATGGATTTGTCTAGTTGAAAAGAGATTTGGACAAAATGTATTAAATTAGTAGTTAAGAAAAAGATACGTTTAGTAAAGCAGATTCAGTGAATAATAGATTTATGTGTGCGTATACACAGAATATTAGTATAAATATATATGATTTTGACTCATGAAGGAGAGACCACCTTTTTAACAGCTGTGTGACCATGCTTTTCAGCTACAGCTGGGGGAGAATTTGTCCTTGTTGGGGGTGGGTAGTCTTGCCTGTATGAGAAAAAATAAACTGCATTGTTTTGTAAATGTAATTGCCTAAGCTAATCAATTTGTGGAGTGTTTTTCAGCTTTATTATCCAGGACTAAGGAATTACTGGACATATGCAGGAACTGGTAACAAATGAACTGAAAAAATGGTAAAATAATTCCTTTGTCCTATTTAGTCTGAATATTTTAACAAGTTAGCATTTTTAACAAAGTAAGTGTAGGGGCTCAGATTAAGATTTATATTATTTTAGAAGCCATCTATAACTGATTTTAATATTTCCATGCTTTGAATTAGGGTGTATCTGCCTAGCGGGTGAACCTCCATAACGTGGGCTGTGATTTTAGTTACAGTAGCGGGTGGGGAACCTGAGCTAGGGGGTATTTAAACGTGTCCGGATAAGGGGGAGCATACCCAATAGTTGTTGTGCAGTTCTATCCTGTATTATTATTTGAAACCCTGTATTACTTATAAGTAGCGTTTTGTAACTTATTTGTAATTGTTTATATATATTGCTCTGGGAAAGGGATAGGCAAAATCTCTGAGAGACCAGGAAATATATTTAAAAAAAAGGGCGTATTACACTAGTGGTAGGGTGGCCTATCATGACCATAGAGACCCTTGGTGACTAGTTTTTGTTGTATATTGCCCTGGGAAGGGGATACGCTATTTAATAGAAATTCCTGAGAGACCAGGAAATATACAATAAGTGATACGTGAGTGTACTGGTTAAATTGCAGACATATTGGCCCAGAACCTTTAATCGAGCCGGAAAAGAGGCTGCTGTATGTTTGCTCCTCTATAATTTTGCGGGGGCGGTCACCCCCATGCGGAAAGCCACTGCCATCACAGGGTGGTTAGTTGTGCAGGCCCTTAGCCGCGAGGTGCAAGCATGTCCGTGGAAAGGCTAGAAATTAATAGGGAATCACTCATAGCTGTCAGAAGTGTTGAACTTTGAGACATATTGACCTATATCCTTTCAGAGGCGGAAGAGGTGTTGTGGTTCACTCCTCTATAATTTAACCAAAGGGTGGAAAGTTATTAAACATGTTTAAGTTGGCTAGAAATTTGTTATTTTAAGAGCCGAGTAGAAAAATTAAGAAAGTTACCTTGTTGAACAAATTGTTTATAAAATGAAAAGCTGAAGGAATGTGTTTACATGTCTGTGTGTGTATATATTTATATATGCTAAGTAAAGGATTTGGCAGTATACGCTATAAGTGACAAGGAAAAGTAATCCTGATCTGTTTTCTTACCTTTTTCAGATATAGCAGAAACCAGGGGTGGACATTGGAACACAGATAGAATATCAGATGGAGACCAGTGTTTAAATGTTGACCTTTGATGAGCTATTGAATGTTTTATTTTATTGTCTATTTAACATGTCTATGCTATGATTGTGTGCATACTATTCTCTTATTTCTAGTGATTGTATTGCAATTGAAACCCTTATGTATTATTGTTGTATGTATGTATGTATGCTTGCCTGGGAAAGGGGGGAATTGACCCATAGGGACCAGGGGGTATTTTTGTGTAAACCAAACTGGGGTGGGAGGGCTCTAACAAGGGAACCCCATTGTCCAGTAGGTGCTTGATTTGTGTCTGTGTAAAGTGCATGAGTGGTTGCAGTTCAAAAAACAAAACAAAAAAAAAAATAAGAGGGAGAAGAGAAAGTAGGCATTTTGGGTTATCTATACATGTTTAAATAGAAAGGTGGTAAATAGGAATGTAATTGTTTTGGTTAATGTTTAGATTAAATTGGTAAATGCAGCAGTAATAACTAGTGTTTGGGTTAAATTGGTAGATACAGCAGTGATATTGTGTTTATCTGTGAATCAGGAGTGTGCTGGATGTGAAGAGAGGTGTGTAGGTATTTATCCAAACGCCATAGGAAAAAATATGGTTAAGACACCACAATCAAATGGTACTTGTGATGATTGGCACAGTTATTATTTATGTTTGTGTTCGTCATTGCCTGTGTTTTCATTCAAGAACTTTCAAGCAAGGATATTTTAAGCAGAAGAAGAAGCACTGGACACTATGCTCAACTGTTGCTGTAAGGAGAAAAAATATTGCAGCTAAGAGTGGTGAGAGTCGGAACAAATGCATCAGGAGCAGGACACTGTTACGTCAAGGTGGTTAATGGTATAAAGAAAGAAAAAACAAAACATTGTGACCACAAACACACAAAAGTCCTTGATCACATGAACTGTTTCATTCATCCCTGTCTCCATGCGTATGTTCTATGAGACTGTCGAAGAATAGAGTATCCAGTTTCCAGGACTAATGTTTGTGAAAATTCCAGGCACACAGACCAACCAGAGGCTACAGAAATCGAGTCGGTCTGTGCCATGATTCATAGGTGTTATGAGTTTGTGGTGTCTAATACTATATTAAGCTCCAAAACACATCCTCACATGAACACAATATCATTGATTAATCTAATAAAACATGGTTTGAGTTGTCTAGTATTACAAGGGTGGGTATTTGCCTATTTAAGGCCAAGGTTTCCCAACTGCTAATGCATGTGCTCAGTGGTTATTATAAGGGTGGGTATGTGCTTATTTAAAAAA
>OW240913.1:289806827-289826336 GCA_933207985.1 Pelobates cultripes
AGACCCCCTGTGCATGTAGTGACTAATATCGTGTAGGATGTGAACGATCTTTTCTCTAGGGAGGCTGGCAATCATTGTTGATGAATCCAGCAAAATACCAAGAAAGTTTGATTGTGTCTGGTCCTTCGGTTTTAGTGGGTGACACGGGGACACCAAGGGAGGTGAATAGCTTGACTGCTTTGTCTAGACTAAGTGGGGGGTTGGAATTAGATTTGATGAAAAGAAAATCATCTAAGTAATGTATCACATTTGGGCATCTGCAGGTATTGAGGAGGAGCCAACACAAAGCTTCTGCGAACGTGTCAAAAATCCTCAGACTACTCTTGGCCCCAAAGGTGAGCTTTGTAAAAAAAAAAAGTAGTAGGCGTCTTGCCATTTAACGCCATGCAGGTGCCACAAAGAGGGGTGTATAGGTAACAATTTAAAAGCATTCACAATATCCGTCTTGCTAAGCCAAGCCCCCAACCCTGCCGATCTGATTGCTGCAATAGCGTCATCAATAGTGGAGTATTGTAGGGTAAATTCCTCAGATGGAATCAATGAGTTTAGGCTGGGGATGGCTGAATAGTGGGGTGCGGATAGGGCAATGATGAGTCTTAGTTTCTCAGCTGGAAGCCCGATAGGGTTAGTTCTCCAGCTGGAAAAGGGGTGGGGGGGGGGGTTACAAAAAGGCCCAATAACAAATCCCTGATCCACTTCAAGTTGTAACAAGGTAGTGACTGAAGTAGGGTGATTAGTGACAGACTGCAAATTGTGACACTCTAATACCCCTTCTGGCATGTAAATGAGCCCCGTGTGAAAACCCTGGGTGAGACCTGTGCATAAAAATTCCACGAGGTGTTTGGAGGGGTAAGTGGACAGCATACATGCATACAAGTACAGGAATGTTCACCGGAGACAAATAAGGTTTCTGGTACATTTTATTAGGGCACATGGATTTCACAATGCGAGCATACGTGTAAAAAGCGGCAGGCACTGTAACCGCAGGAGCCCTCGTTGAAATTATTGCAAATCTGTGATTTGCTTAGGTACACTACTGGACGACCCAGTTTTTCTGGTCTGTTTCTCAGCCCTTGGGGGATGCTGTAAGGATGAGCCGGGAGCGCTGTACGGACAAAAGGGGGAAAATTTGCTGCGTGAGCAGGTGACGTACATATGGCACAAGCTGGTGTCCTAAGCACCGCAAAATGTCTGAAGAACAGTTCACTGTCCAGTTGGCTCCAATCCATCTGTATGCCGTACTGGGACAACGTGGCCGACACTTTTGATGAAAAGGACTTGTGATAGTCGTAAAAAGTATAGCCACCATACTTATTACCAAGGTCCACCAGCTTATACATATATAGATCCAGTTCCTCTCTCCTATGGGGATGAACCGTGCATAGAATATCCCTAAAGATACCGAAAGCTAGAACAAAATCAGGAATGGCTAGTTTCTTACTGAGTCTGGGGTCTCTGGCTTTTAAAACCACCATGATGTCCCCGTAGTCGTAAGACCGGTTTTCCACGATATCCTGGGAGGCAATGAGCAGTGAGACTAAGTTAACGTCCTTGCCTTCCAGGATGTCCTTTTTAAGATTAGCCGGAACCATGTGGGCAGGATTAATAACATGGGCGGCTGCCTTGGTGGATATGGAATTACCCGCTATTGCTGTGGGTATGGCCGGGATTACTTCGGTGAGAGGGCCAGGAGGCTGTACGGGGAAGCTACGGGCTTCCAGCCTGTCGTTGACCTTTCCCATAGAAGAGATTAGGGAGGCAACCATAGCATGGAGAGTCGGATCTTGAGAGCTGCTTGTGCCTTCCCCTGCGTCTGTATTAAGGGTATCGGGGAATTTGAACAGTTCTGCTTTCCTGGCAGTAGCCGGGAAGGGGATACTGTGTTTACGTAATTCTGCAGTAATGCGGGGGATAGTCCATGATCTGATGGACGAGGGACTTCCCATGTCGCTCTTGCGAGTCGGGGTAAGTGACCTAGCAGCCGTGCTGGGGATTGACATATCCTCACCATCGTCAGAGAGTAGGGACATACTGAAAATATATAATAGACATGTTGGTAACCAGGGTTGGGAATTAACAGGTGGCTAGCTATTGCCAGATGGCGAAAGATTATTGTGGCGGAACCAACCTCGCCACTGTGCACTGGAGAAGCCTGGTTGCTCGCCTGCTCCCTTTAGACTATGGCCCGGCGGTTAAAACCTTTTCTTTTCCCTGCAGAAAACCGTATTCGTGCCTTTCTGCGGACTGTTAAAGCCATGCTACCCCAGATAGCTATGCCATGGAGTCCAGCCGTATACTGAAAGACTGTATGGAAGACTTGGGCTCCATGGCGATTGAACTGTATGTATGTGATCTGACCGCCATCCGGTAATAATGTGCTCTCAGATCTAAGCTATATGGGGATAGGTAGAATGTGTATGTTCTATGTCATAAATGTAACAGTATGTAATTTTGTCTTTTATTGTCCTTTGTCTGCCATGTGGCTAATGGAGTTTTGCCTCTGTCCTTGGAGATAATTGGATTACTTCCCAATTATCTCCAGGACAGAGAGGAGGGATTGTGATGCATTGTGGGAGTGTTTAAAGGTGTATGTCTGTGATTGGTCAATGTCCAATATGTTTCCCAGTTTCCCATCTGGTCCCCTAGGGGAGTGTCCACCAGGTGGGAGACCTGCATAAAAGTCGGGCAGGTAGCCCCAGTAAATCAATTCCTGCTTGACCCTCAAAACGAAGTGTCATCTCGTTATTGGGGGAATTGGATTGTATTCTGATTGCCAGGAATGTAAGCTGATTGAATGCTTTTCCTGTTCAGCTGTTTCCAGTATTCGTGTGTTTCCTGTTCGGGAGTTGGTGAATTTGTGTAGTTTGCAGTTCGGGAGATTGGTGCTTACCATTGCTGTCGGTGCATCTGGAAAGGGGAATATCGCCTAAATGGTTTTTAACCTCTTGTATGCAAAATGGTCCGTTACAATTATTCTAGGATTTGTGGCAGGTGAGGCCATGCTAATGCCAAGTGGCTAGAGAGGCTCTATTTATGAGTTGGCACGAGGGGCGTGGTAACCTGCACCGGTGATGGGACTTTGGCCTCTCCATGAGTAGACAGGGGGGTATTTGGCTGGTGTCGCCCTCTCTATATAATTTGCGAGGCGACTAACTATGATTTGGCCCGAGGGGTGTTTAGTACCTCGAAGCGGAGGATGGGAGTTGGCCTCGCAGACCGCTAGGACTAAGGGGCAGGGAAAATAACATGAACCAACATACCTGCAGAAAAAGTGAGCCCTGGCTTCTGTATAAGAGAAATCAGAGGTCTCTTAAGTAGGGGGGGGGCTTGGCTTAGATGACCCATTCAGGGGTATTCGGGGTTCCTGGGGGTATGAGAATTCAGATAATGTACTCTTGTAGGACATACACATAAGATTGGGGGGTGACTGCACCCCCCTACAGACACAATGCTCCCCGTAGCCATGTGCTATCAACAGGGGTTAATTATCTTAAAACTTTAAAGTTTTACAACTATCAATGCAGATATCGGATAACATTATCTAATCAGCCGGAAGCAATGCATATACTATTATAACTACTATATATGTAAAGCATGTAGTACAATATATATGTGATTAACCAGAGTTCTACTTGCAGTAATTTGTATACAGAACAACACAGTATTTAACCGAATTAAAGGCATTGTAATTGAAATATATTGTATTATTCTCTTATGGCTGAACTAGGGGTCAGCCAGGATCAGACCAGTACCATGCCCTCCTTCCCCCTTTAACTCATGCATAAACAAGCAGACTGGGTTTTACTCAGACAACCCAGCCCACCTCCCCCCTTCCCTGTGTAATGTCGGTGGGAACAGGGACCCCTTACGGTATAGGAGTCTGTGAGGCCTGTCCCCGCCCGTGCCATGTAGTTTGCACCCCGAAAAACACAACCAACCTTCCCCCTCAAGCCTATGTATAGCGGCGGGAACAGGGACTCCTAGCGGTAATGGAGTCTCTGTACATGTTCCCGTGCAAGCCGTGCTGCCCAGCAAGTAAATTCCCCCTGGCTTACCTCCGCATCGAGCTGGGGGGAGAGAGGCCGGTCGGGCTGTGGAGCTGGCATGTAGGTGCTGGCAGGTACTCACTGTGTGACGTCGAGAAAGTGCCGCATCTCACCGGAAGTGACGTAACGCAACAGGAAGCCGGAAGGGAAAGAAACCGGCGAGTATCACGCTCTTCGTCTAGACCAACGAACGTAAGTAAGGGAAGTGGGGAGTCCCTTAAGTAGGTCTATAGCCCCTCCCACAACTTCAGGCCATGTGTGTGTGTGTGTGTGTGTGTGTGTGTGTATATATATATATATATATCACATTGAAGATCTAAAGTATCAAATACAATCTAATCTTAATAATAAGTACTATTACTTATTATGAATTCTATAAAGTTATGTGCTTTCTTAAAGACATATATTTAAGACTAAATGAAATATTGTAAGTGATTGCAAACTGAAAGAATGGGATGGAAAGACCAGTCACTTATAGTGAATGGGATTTGTAATGGTATTTATTAATTAATGACTTTTTGTCATAAAAAAAAAGCATAATGAGCTTAATGCTTTAGACGCACCACTAGATGTCAGTAAAGCATATTTAGTGTAATGCTTTGGGGGCACCACTAGGGGGAGTGTGTAGGAAGACCTGTGCTTCTGGCAGTGACATCACAGGCCAGCCTACTTACACTGAATAAAACACAGATGTTAGGAGAAGCAAGCTCTCTCTGTTTGCCTGTACGTGACTGATCATGTAGCACCAGCTCTGACTTAGCCCCAGCCCTTTGGCTGGGGCCTTGTAAGTAATATGTTTGTATTGTAACAGTTAGCAATTGTAATAGCCTTAGCAACCAATAGTGTTTTGTGTAGTATTGTATTGTATAATTATTGAAATTGACATTCCGCTAGCATCTGTTTATTTATTATAGTTATATTAAATATACATTTAATTAGTATTGTATTGTATAATTATTGAAATTGACATTCCGCTAGCATCTGTTTATTTATTATAGTTATATTAAATATACATTTAATATTACAACGTTTTGTGTATTTTCTATCCACATATTCGACCATAATACCATGAATTATAAAAATATTAATCTTGTTCCGTATTGCTTAATTATTATGTATTAAGAGATTAATATTCATATTTAGGTCACACCACAACATTTGGCGTAGTCGGCAGGATTATGCTTGAATATTGGGGAAAATATAAATGTTATGCATTTTGCTTAAATCATACTGTAATTTGTCTGTCTGTATACAAATGAATAAATGAATGATGATTTGGTTTTAATGGAATGAATGCAGATAGCAGATAGGGATTAGATATTTGTTTTTTAAGGTATCTCTTGTTGTAGAACATAGTGATGAATTATTGTGTTGCTTGTTACATTTTACCAACCTTTGGTCATTTTTATATATAAAACAAAAAACAATTTTACTTTTTGTCTGACCATGTGGATTTTAATCCACCATTGACCACATGGTGTGAATGAGTTGAGGCCTAGTTTCATTGTTTGCTACCATTTGCATAGGAAAAGACTTTTCACTAAACTAGTTCACCAGGTTTTATTGCTAAATTTGACCCTGTTTGTGTACTAATTTACATTTGTTTGGTATTCATGGATTTGTCTAGTTGAAAAGAGATTTGGACAAAATGTATTAAATTAGTAGTTAAGAAAAAGATACGTTTAGTAAAGCAGATTCAGTGAATAATAGATTTATGTGTGCGTATACACAGAATATTAGTATAAATATATATGATTTTGACTCATGAAGGAGAGACCACCTTTTTAACAGCTGTGTGACCATGCTTTTCAGCTACAGCTGGGGGAGAATTTGTCCTTGTTGGAGGTGGGTAGTCTTGCCTGTATGAGAAAAAATAAACTGCATTGTTTTGTAAATGTAATTGCCTAAGCTAATCAATTTGTGGAGTGTTTTTCAGCTTTATTATCCAGGACGAAGGAATTACTGGACATATGCAGGAACTGGTAACAAATGAACTGAAAAAATGGTAAAATAATTCCTTTGTCCTATTTAGTCTGAATATTTTAACAAGTTAGCATTTTTAACAAAGTAAGTGTAGGGGCTCAGATTAAGATTTATATTATTTTAGAAGCCATCTATAACTGATTTTAATATTTCCATGCTTTGAATTAGGGTGTATCTGCCTAGCGGGTGAACCTCCATAACGTGGGCTGTGATTTTTAGTTACAGTAGCGGGTGGGGAACCTGAGCTAGGGGGTATTTAAACGTGTCCGGATAAGGGGGAGCATACCCAATAGTTGTTGTGCAGTTCTATCCTGTATTTGAAACCCTGTATTACTTATAAGTAGCGTTTTGTAACTTATTTGTAATTGTTTATATATATTGCTCTGGGAAAGGGATAGGCAAAATCTCTGAGAGACCAGGAAATATATTTAAAAAAAAGGGCGTATTACACTAGTGGTAGGGTGGCCTATCATGACCATAGAGACCCTTGGTGACTAGTTTTTGTTGTATATTGCCCTGGGAAGGGGATACGCTATTTAATAGAAATTCCTGAGAGACCAGGAAATATACAATAAGTGATACGTGAATGTACTGGTTAAATTGCAGACATATTGGCCCAGAACCTTTAATCGAGCCGGAAAAGAGGCTGCTGTATGTTTGCTCCTCTATAATTTTGCGGGGGTGGTCACCCCCATGCGGAAAGCCACTGCCATCACAGGGTGGTTAGTTGTGCAGGCCCTTAGCCGCGAGGTGCAAGCATGTCCGTGGAAAGGCTAGAAATTAATAGGGAATCACTCATAGCTGTCAGAAGTGTTGAACTTTGAGACATATTGACCTATATCCTTTCAGAGGCGGAAGAGGTGTTGTGGTTCACTCCTCTATAATTTAACCAAAGGGTGGAAAGTTATTAAACATGTTTAAGTTGGCTAGAAATTTGTTATTTTAAGAGCCGAGTAGAAAAATTAAGAAAGTTACCTTGTTGAACAAATTGTTTATAAAATGAAAAGCTGAAGGAATGTGTTTACATGTCTGTGTGTGTATATATGTATATATGCTAAGTAAAGGATTTGGCAGTATACGCTATAAGTGACAAGGAAAAGTAATCCTGATCTGTTTTCTTACCTTTTTCAGATATAGCAGAAACCAGGGGTGGACATTGGAACACAGATAGAATATCAGATGGAGACCAGTGTTTAAATGTTGACCTTTGATGAGCTATTGAATGTTTTATTTTATTGTCTATTTAACATGTCTATGCTATGATTGTGTGCATACTATTCTCTTATTTCTAGTGATTGTATTGCAATTGAAACCCTTATGTATTATTGTTGTATGTATGTATGTATGCTTGCCTGGGAAAGGGGGGAATTGACCCATAGGGACCAGGGGGTATTTTTGTGTAAACCAAACTGGGGTGGGAGGGCTCTAACAAGGGAACCCCATTGTCCAGTAGGTGCTTGATTTGTGTCTGTGTAAAGTGCATGAGTGGTTGCAGTTCAAAAAACAAAACAAAAAAAAAAATAAGAGGGAGAAGAGAAAGTAGGCATTTTGGGTTATCTATACATGTTTAAATAGAAAGGTGGTAAATAGGAATGTAATTGTTTTGGTTAATGTTTAGATTAAATTGGTAAATGCAGCAGTAATAACTAGTGTTTGGGTTAAATTGGTAGATACAGCAGTGATATTGTGTTTATCTGTGAATCAGGAGTGTGCTGGATGTGAAGAGAGGTGTGTAGGTATTTATCCAAACGCCATAGGAAAAAAATATGGTTAAGACACCACAATCAAATGGTACTTGTGATGATTGGCACAGTTATTATTTATGTTTGTGTTCGTCATTGCCTGTGTTTTCATTCAAGAACTTTCAAGCAAGGATATTTTAAGCAGAAGAAGAAGCACTGGACACTATGCTCAACTGTTGCTGTAAGGAGAAAAAATATTGCAGCTAAGAGTGGTGAGAGTCGGAACAAATGCATCAGGAGCAGGACACTGTTACGTCAAGGTGGTTAATGGTATAAAGAAAGAAAAAACAAAACATTGTGACCACAAACACACAAAAGTCCTTGATCACATGAACTGTTTCATTCATCCCTGTCTCCATGCGTATGTTCTATGAGACTGTCGAAGAATAGAGTATCCAGTTTCCAGGACTAATGTTTGTGAAAATTCCAGGCACACAGACCAGCCAGAGGCTACAGAAATCGAGTCGGTCTGTGCCATGATTCATAGGTGTTATGAGTTTGTGGTGTCTAATACTATATTAAGCTCCAAAACACATCCTCACATGAACACAATATCATTGATTAATCTAATAAAACATGGTTTGAGTTGTCTATTATTACAAGAGTGGGTATTTGCCTATTTAAGGCCAAGGTTTCCCAACTGCTAATGCATGTGCTCAGTGGTTATTATAAGGGTGGGTATGTGCTTATTTAAAAAAAAAAAAAAAAAAATTGAATAAGCAATAAAGTGTCATAACTTTACGGGTAAATGGGTATCATTCTTCAAAAGGTGGGTTTTGTTGTAGGGCAGGTACTGTTAAAATAGGGTAGATTCAAGATGTACGGGTTTATAATGTTTGTTTTATGACATAAGTCAAAGGGTGGTTTGTAATGGTATTTATTAATTAATGACTTTTTGTCATAAAAAAAGCATAATGAGCTTAATGCTTTAGACGCACCACTAGATGTCAGTAAAGCATATTTAGTGTAATGCTTTGGGGGCACCACTAGGGGGAGTGTGTAGTAAGACCTGTGCTTCTGGCAGTGACATCACAGGCCAGCCTACTTACACTGAATAAAAACCAGATGTTAGGAGAAGCAAGCTCTCTTTTTGCCTGTACTTGACTGATCATGTAGTACCAGCTCTGACTTAACCCCAGCCAAAGGGCTGGGGCCTTGTAAGTAAAATGTTGTGCAACCTTTTGTAAGTAATATGTTGTAGTTTTGTATTATCATTATTGTAGTAAATTGACATTCCGCTAGCATCTGTTTATTTATTATAGTTATATTAAATATACATTTAGTATTGTATTGTATAATTATTGAAATTGACATTCCGCTAGCATCTGTTTATTTATTATAGTTATATTAAATATACATTTAATATTACAACGTTTTGTGTATTTTCTATCCACATATTCGACCATAATACCATGAATTATAAAAATATTAATGTTGTTCCGTATTGCTTAATTATTATGTATTAAGAGATTAATATTCATATTTAGGTCACACCACAACAGGATTCAATCACATTCCAAAAATACCTCCTAGAATAAACGTTACAAAAATATATGGTAATAACCTTTATTAACTAAAAATATGTAAGCAATCTACCCAAAATAAATATACAAAAAATGTGTGAAAATGGTGATGAGGTAAGGGTAAAGAAAATCATAAAAGATACCTGGGACAATGCTCCTAAACCTCATACAAGCATTATTGTATACAGATTGTAGAGTCCACTATGGTGAATCATATATAGCCTCAGAGAGGTCAAGGTAAAACCATAGAAATCTACAATATATGAACAAATATAAATGAGGGAAGGAGCAAGTGTTTTAAACTGATCCACATAGAACTGGTAAAATACACCATATAGCGCTAATAACAGCAAAATCCGTTGGCAGTGTTGCTGAGATCGTAGGTGATCTCAGCAAAACTGTAATTTTGTATATATTTATTATCCGGCAGAAACATATTAGTAGTGATCATCATATGTATACAATTTTCTTTGGTAAATATTAACCTTCCTGCTAACTGACTCTAGGTGCTGTATATTACTTTGAGCTCCCTGATTGAGGGATCAGAATACTTGCTTCATTTCCGGTTTGATTTTTCCATCAAAATATTAATAATTATCCATTACATTTTTTGGATGTCAATGGCCATCTATTTGTCTATGCTTTGATTGAGGGGATCACAAATATTCCCTCATAAAGTTTTAGAACGAGACTAAGTAGGATTATATTCTCATCAAATGAGCAAATGTATTGAAAGAGCATTTCAATATATTTGGTCATTTGATGAGAATCCTTTTTAGCATTTTTAATTCATCTGTTATGCCTCACTCCGTTACTATCACTGTAATGTACTCTGGCTCACTCATTACCGTCATATGTGTAATTTGTCAATTTCCTAAGCGGGGACATTTTTAGCCTAAATATATCTCTTCTTTTCAATTTTGGGTCAGAGAGGAACACTGTCCAATGTAAGGACATCTATGATGTATGATATAAGAGTTTAACTTGTATCTCTTACCCTGTGATACCTTTCTGATATTTATGTATCTATTCATGAAGAGTTTGGGACAAGCTGTGTGTGGAGACTGGCATTTGGATACATAGTGTGTATCGGTTAAAATAAGACCTCTGTGTCACTGTATAGAATGAATGAACACATTCTCCTTCCCCGTACGGGACGAAACGCAACATTACCACGCCTACCTTTTACTTGATTGACATAGCGATATAGGAGGAAAATACAGCACAGATGATGACTAATTCATTGATGGATAACACCCATGGATTGGTGCAGGAATTTCTGAGGGGAGTAGCCACGCTCCCTTATAACCGGCTCCTAGCTCAGTTACTTTTTAGCTCTTGACAAAGGCGTATGGAAACGCCGAAACGCGCGTCGAGCATTTTGCCGTTGCATTTACTTTTATTAAGCTTTTCTTAATTTTCTTTTCTTTGTTTTATACTGGGATGTGACTGATGCCTTTATTTTCTTCCACTATGTGCTGATCTATATTTATAGGAATATTGTTAGGCTGCCTTGAAGTAGCAGTTAATTGATTTGGCCTATTTGTGGGCTAGACAGTTAGTCCAGGGTGTTCTTGGGTATTTCCTGTTGTCCTCTCCAGTCATAAAGTTTGGAGGGGGCTCCTCTTAATTTTATTTGTGTGACTTAGTCACTGGTTTTGTTCCATTTTATATGGACTTTAGATTTGGATTTACATTTTGTACTGGAACTTCCATCTACTTTTACTAAGCGGGACTAATTATTTTCAGAGAGGTTTATTAGCAGGGATGGTTACATATTACTAGTATCCGTCCACATTCCTTTGTGGCTCTGCTTTCTAAATATGAGCTACTTGTTACATTACAAAAATTCTTTGACTTGTTACATTAACCTAGGACAGTGATGGCGAACCTATGGCACGCGTGCCACAGGTTTCACGCCGGGCCATCTCTGTGGGCAGGCGCCTACTCTGCTTCCGTGTCAGGAGGACCGGGGGAGGGATCTGAGAAGCAGCTCTCCTGTCCTCCCGCGAGCAATCTGTGAGGAGCGTTGCCGCGCGTTACCATGGCAACGCTCCACACATCATTCTGTGCACGGGATGACAGGAGAGCTGCAGGACCTATCCCTCTTATTACCACCGTACCACCAGGGGGGATAAAGATTGTATCAATATATTTGCAGCAGCACCACCCCCCTCACACACAGCACTCCACACACCCACACACACACGACAACCCTCTCACGTACAGCACCCCTCACACACAGCACTCCACACACACTCCGCCCCTGTACACACAAACACATACACTGCACCCCTCAATGCAGTATGTGTGTTTGTATGTATTCAGCAGACTGTGTGTATATATTCAGCAGTCAGTGTACTCAGCAGTCTGTCTGTGTGTACTCAGCATTGTGTGTGTATTCAGCAGTCAGTATGTATTCAGCAGTCTGTGTGTGTGTATTTAGCGGATTGTGTGTACGTCTTCAGCAGTCTGTGTATGTGTGTGCATGTATGCAGCGGACTGTGTGTCTGTGTGTATGTATTTTACTTATGTATTGCATTTGTTGGAGATACTAATAAATATAAACCTAATTTTATCTATAATTTACATTTTTATTCCTGTGAGTTGTGTGTAGGCAGGGCCCCAGTGTACTGCTTTGTCCGGGGGCCCATAATGTTCTTAAAGTGGCACTGGTTGGTGGGTGGGATGGAGGGCTGCGAGGGAGCACTAACTTAGTGCACTAACTTAGTGCTGTTCCAGCACTGCTCCCTCCGCTGATGCCGCCGGCGCCTGATTGACGTAATTTCCTGTTTCCCGGCGCCATCAGCGGAGGGAGCAGTGCTGGAACGGCACGTAAGTCAGTGCTCCCTCGCGCCCACACCCCCTCACAGCAGCGGGAAGGAATCGGATCCACCAGGGAGCCTGGGTGGACTTCAAACCCCCACCCACAAAAAAAAACATTATTTATGTGCTGGGAGGGAGAGGGGGATATGCTGGGGTAGTGAGGGAAAGATGCCAAGGGGAGAGAAGAGGAGAATCTGGGGGAGAGGAGGAGGCGATGCTGGGAGAGAAGTGGAGGAGGAGATGCTGGGGAGAGGAAGAGGAGAATCTGGAGGAGATTAGGAGATGGGAGATGCTGGGAGGAAAAGGGGAGAGGAGAAGGAGATGCTGGGGGGAGAAGGGGAGAGGAGGAGATTGCTGGAGAGGGGTATATGCTGTGGGTAGAGAAGGGAAGATGCTGGGGGGAGAGAAGAGGAGAATTAGTTCCGACAATTGTATGAGTTGTTTTTTTCTAAACTTAAACCTCAGTATTCAGGTTTAATTGCCGTGTTGGCACTTTGAGGAAAAAAAGTTGGCATGTATTGCGTTTGGGCACTCGGGCTCAAAAAGGTTTGCCATCACTGACGTAGGACAAGATGGTGTCCTAAAGTCTGAACACCATATTCCTTGAATATGGGTAAGAGATCATTTATTAAAGAAACATTGTATGAAAAAATATTTTCCATTTCTAACAAATTGTTTGCAGAATCTCTTCTGGGTAACAATATCCCCTAAAATATCGTCTCCAGGAGCAGCTGCATGAACTCCAGTTGTCTATAACTGGAAACATCAGCCTGGATGACAGGAGTTGCATTGACAATTGGAATATCATGAGTAAAATTGACAGATTTTACTATTTACATGATGTAAAGTCATAATTTTATTAAGGATGAGGAGGCAAATATTATGCTTTATCACTTTCTTAATTCCTCAGCCGCAAAGAAAATATACTGAAAATATTAATAGAAAAAAACAAAACAAGGGTTAACCATTATAACATCCAGGACTTTAAGCAGATGTTCCAAGCTGAGCTGGGAGCCCTCCGACAAGAGGTGGGCAATCTATTCCAGCGCATACTTACCATGGAGTCTGCCAGGCACCGGCACCAGCCACCTTCAGTGTTTTCACCCGACCAGCAGATAAAGGTCCTGGATAGGATTGCGGGTATGGAGTTTTCTGAAGTACCTTCTCCTCCAGCAGAGATATAGAAAAGTGAGGATCAGGGGAATACTGGAGAGTATTACACCAAAGGACTTGCTGCAGTTTTGCAGGGTCTTGTGGACTCTCTGCCAGTGTCCCATGTGGCAGGAGCCACAGCAGTGGACCCAATATACAGAATACGCGGCCTTGGTGGACTCACCTCAGGACGTGGTGACACAATTTACCCTTGTAGCATGCAAAATAACATTATTGCAAAAGGCCCAGACAAGGGGTCATATATAATATAGCAACCTAAAACTCATGATCTACAGGGACTTACCATTTCAAACCCTGCAATGACGCAAAAGCTACCCAGTGGTTACCGCAATACTCAGACAAGGGAGTGCCAGAGGCCTTACAGCCACCCATGCTGGCAACCAATGTTACCTCTCCTTGCCTGATGACTATCGTGCCAAGGGTGCATAATTCATTGTTACACTATAGAATATTGCCATTTAATGTAATTCATGTAGTGCATATATGAATTGGCCACTTGGCAGAAGTCAGATGACAGAAGGGGTAATGTAAGTTGCATAGAAATGTGAAAGGGGTCAGATGGTTTACCATTTGGATTGATCCTTTGATTAATCAAAGGCTCTGCAAGGTGTGAGAAGTCACACATAAGTGGCCTGGAAGTCTGGTTTAAATATAAACTAACTCTCCAATTTGCCATATGTCTAGATTCCCTCTTAGATAGGGTGGGGGTCCTTTGATATGTTAATAGCCATTACCTTGTGTTCCAGTATCATATCCAAAATAATTAATATCCACAGATTAATAATTAACCCTCATTTTTATTATATTTAGAATGGGACAAGCACAATCTTCTAATAAAGCTCAAACATGATTTGTGTAACTTAGCCATAGGGGAAGGGATTGGGATGTCCGCTATATTGGGTCACAAGTAAGGAGTGTGACATATCTGTGGAATTGTAAAAAAAAATTCATAGATTCAATTATTATTTCTGTGGCAAGTACATAAGAGGAGATAGAACCAAATGTTTACATTTGGATTGATGTTGGTCTGGAACACAAGGGGGTGGTCACTTATAGCTACTATAGGTATGCCTTTTGGTAGGCATTTGATTAAGCTAGTTACTTGCTATTGATTGCTGGTTAATAAGCTATTGTTTGCAAGTAAGCAGAGGCCTACCCAGGTGTTAAACATTCCTAGTGGGTGGTGATTTTAGGAGTTATATAATGGTTGTTGTCATTAGCTTGGCTAATATAGCTTGGTTGCTTCATCTAAGTGTTGCTTCTTAGTGTGTAGTTGGAGATATTCTGGAGAGTTTTACAGAAGCTTCAGCTGTCTAAGAGTTGTGCCAAGAGCTTTATTTTCTACTGTTACAGGTAAGATTCATCTGTAGGAAAAGGTTACTGATTGCACAAGGTTTGAATTCCTGTTTGTAATTACAAGGCATTTGATTTGATTAAGCTAGTTACTTGCTATTGATTGCTGGTTAATTAGCTATTGTTTGCAAATAAGCAGAGAACTACCCAGGTGTTAAACATTCCTAGTGGGTGGTGATTTTAGGAGTTATATAAGGGTTGTTATTAGCTTGGCTAATATAGCTTGGTTGCTTCATCTAAGTGTTGCTTCTAACTGTGTAGTTGGAGATATTCTGGAGGTAATCTGAGGTATTCAGGAGGATAAATAAAAAGTTAAGATTTGTTTGATTTAAATTATTTTCCTCATTGGAATGGCAGACTTAGTTCAGTGTAATAGTTGCTATGCATTTGTTTCACGTTCCACTTTTTGGAGGTTTGGTTGTTGTCTAATCTGTAGACCGTTCTCTATCTTGAGGCAGGAGATTGTATTTTTGAAGTCTGAGATTTGTAAATTATCTGGTGAACAAACTCAGACTGGAACTTGTGGGGATATTTATGGGATAATAATAGTAACAGTGAGAATTGCCCACTAATTCAATTCTCAGATCCCAAAGAACGTTTATCGTGTTAAGTGAAATGTATACCATATAAAAATTATTCACAGTTTATATAAAAATAGATTTTTATTTATGATAACCAATAATTAATAATAATATATGTAACATGCATAACAATAATCAATGAATATTCAGTATAAAATGGTATGCAATACAAAGAAATGGGTATTACGTTTCAATGGCTAAATAGCATTATCTGTCAAGACTTCTACGATTTATGACTAGCTTCCACAGACTGAAAGTGAAACTTTTCACAGCGAAGAACAGAATTCCTCAAAGTGCAGCGTAAGGTCGTAAAGTTTAGCAGACAGTTAGAATAACCCTTTCAATGCTGGCTAGATCTCCTAGGTAGTTAAGATCTATTCTTATGTAATTTTTAAATAAAATAACATTTAACCAGTTTAAATTCATTTTCTTAAACCATCCAATAAGAGAATCTAACATTATATAAGCAGATTTTTAATTTGTCTAAAAGATATCTATCTTAATTTAGAGCAAATCAATTAGTTTATTTGGTCTGTAGAGGGCAGTCTTGTCCCACTAAACATACCTATCCAGGAAAGAGTTAACTTTTCCTGGTGGCTATTTTGACGTCATTTTGGCCTATCTAGATAGTGGCTATAACTTACGTATCCTTCAAAGATCAAAGGGGTTCTTAAATTTTGTCCAGACTATGTGTCTGCAAATCTACTATAATTTCTGATATGACAGATCATGAACTAAGTTTACCCTTTTCCATACAATGGTACCTTATATATATATAGACAGTTAAATATTAAATTATTTAATCTTCTCTGTCACAATTGTCTGGGTTTAGATTTGATTATATTCTTCTTATCACTTGTTTATACTATGCATTCCTTAGCTCTGGCAAAGAGGCCAGTCTTACAGAAAGAAATCCTGTGTCTCTTTGTCTTTGTTAACTTGGAATAACAAAATGGAGTCTGGTCTGTTCAGAGTGACTCAGAATATACACTTTTAGTTTCTATCTTAGCACAAAATGTCTGCCGATATAAATACTCTGACAAACTACTGCAAAGCCACTGCCGCAGAGACATACTAGGAATGGCAGATGGATTACTGTAGGATCTGGTAGACTTAGAGTTGTGGATAAAAGGCATATTGCACAGTCTATTGTTCTACATAATTCATTTTCTGCACTTTCAGATGGTAATGGTGTTGTGTAGAGGGGCACTGAGGTTAGTGGTGTTGTGGAGAGAGGCACTGAGGCTTCCCGGAGCTACTGCTCACAGAGACAGGAGACGTATCTGTAATATTGTTAAGCAAGCAAAGCAGGAAGGGGAATTGGATGTACTTGTCCATCTAGGGACAAATTACTTGGCTTGCAATGAGGTTTCAGAGGTTAAGGAAGTTATTAGTGTTTTTCCAATGATATACGGCAGGTTGCTTCCACACTGTCATTCTCTGAAGTTCTGCCTGTGCATAACACTCAGAACGACAGGCGGATGTGTATTAGGGACTTCAATTTAGAGTACAGAATCGAGAGCAAGGATTTGGCTTTATTTCTCATGGTAGCTCTGTTTGGAATGGAAATAATCTGTACAAAAAAGATGGTTTGCATCCAGGGGCGGACTGAGAGCCTTTGGGGCCCCCGGGCAAAATTAGATCCCAGGCCCTTTGAAGGCCAAATATATGTGCATTTTAATAAATGTTAAATGTAATTCATAATACGGCATTCCTTTGGATGTGTGTATTGTGAAGACCTGTGTATCAATGCATGTTTGTATTTGAGTCTGTGTGAATGCACTTGTGCATGTCTGGATGACTACATGTGCTTTTTTGTATATAGTGTCTGTGTGAATGCATATGTGACAGGTGACAGAGGGTGTGAGGGAGAAGGTGACAGGTGGCAGAGTGAGGAGGTACCTGGTGGCAGAGTGAGGGAGGGGTTGAGTGGTGGCAGAGTGAGGGGGAGACACAGTGAGTGGGGGTGACTGGTGACAGAGTGAGGGAGTGGGTGACTAGTGACAGAGGGAAGGAGAGGGGGAGACTAGTGACAGAGGGAAGGAGAGGGGGAGACTAGTGACAGAGGGAGGGAATGGGAGACTAGTGACAGAGTGAGGGAATGGGTGACTAGTGGCAGAGTGAGGGAGGGAAGGGGTGACTAGTGACAGAGTGAGGGGATGACTGGTGACAGAGTGAGGGGATGACTGGTGACAGAGTGAGGGGGGGGTGACTGTCACTAGTCACCCCATCCCTCTCTCTGTCACTAGTTACTCCCTCCCTAACTCTGTCACTGTGTCACCCGCTCCCTCACTCTGTCACTAGTCACCCCCTTACTCGGTCACTGTGTTACCCCTCCCTCTGTCACTAGTCACCCCCTCCCTCACTCTGTCACTAATCACCCCCTCTCTCCCTAGTCACCCCCTTCCTCACTCTGTCACTAGACACCCCATCCCTCTCTGTCACTAGTCACTCCCTCCCTCACTCTGTCACTGTGTCACCCCGTCCCTCACTATGTCACTAGTCACCCCCTCCCTCACTATGTCACCCCCTTCCTCACTCTGTCACTAGTCACCCCCTCTCTCACTCTGTCACTAAGGACAGAGAGGGTGATTAGTGATAGAGTGAGGGAGGGGGTGACTAGTGACAGAGTGAGGGAGCAGGTGACACAGTGACAGAGTTAGGAGGGAGTGACTAGTGACAGAGGGATGGGGTGACTAGTGACAGTCACCCCTTCCCTCTCTCTGTCACTAGTCACCCCCTCTCTCACTCTGTCACTAAGGACAGAGAGGGTGATTAGTGACAGAGTGAGGGAGGTGGTGACTAGTGACAGAGTGAGGGAGCAGGTGACACAGTGACAGAGTTAGGCTGGAGTGACTAGTGACAGAGGGATGGGGTGACTAGTGACAGTCACCCCTTCCCTCACTCTGTCACTAGTCACTCACTCTGTCACCTGTCACTCCCTCACTCTGTCACTAGAGTGAGGGGGTGACTAGTGACGGAGTGAGGGAAGGGGTGACTAGTGGCAGAGTGAGGGAAGGGGTGACTAGTGGCACAGTGAGGGAAGGAAGGGGTGACTAGTGACAGAGTGAGGGAGGTGGTGACTGTCACTAGTCACCACCTCCCTCACTGTCAATACTCCCTCCCTCCTTCTGTCACTAGTCACGCCCTCCCTCACTCTGTCACATGTCATCCCCTCCCTCACTCTGTCACCATTCATCCCCTTCCCTCACTCTGTCACTCCCTCACTCTGTCACTAGTGTGAGGGGGTTACTAGTGACAGAGTGAGGGAAGGGGTGACTAGTGGCAGAGTGAGGGAAGGAAGGGGTGACTAGTGACAGAGTGAGGGAGGTGGTGACTGTTACTAGTCACCACCTCCCTCTGTCACTACTCCCTTCCTCACTCTGTCACCAGTCATCCCCTCCCTCACTCTGTCACCAGTCATCCCCTCCCTCACTCTGTCACCCCCTCACTCTGTCACTAGTCACCCCCTCACTCTAGTGACAGAGTGAGGGAGGGGGTGACTAGTGACAGAGTGAGAGAGAGGGTGACACAGTGACAGAGTGAGGGAGGGGGTGACTAGTGACAGAGTGAAGGAGGTGGTGACTGTCACTAGTCACCCCCTCCCTCTCTCTGTCACTAGTGACACCCTCCCTCACTCTGTCACTAGTGACACCCTCCCTCACTCTGTCACTAGTGACACCCTCCCTCACTCTGTCACTAGTCACCCCCTCCCTCTCTCTGTCACTAGTCACACCCTCCCTCTCTCTGTCACTAGTCACCCCCTCCCTCTCTCTGTCACTAGAGTGAGGGGGTGACTATTGACAGAGTGAGGGGGGTGACTAGTGACAGAGTGAGGGGGGTGACTAGTGACAGAGTGAGGGGGGTGACAGAGTGAGGGGGGTGACAGAGTGAGGGGGTGGCAGAGTGAGGGGGTGGCAGAGTGAGGGGGTGACAGAGTGAGGGGGTGACAGGTGACAGAGTGAGGGAAGGGGTGACTAGTGACAGAGGGAAGGAAGGGGTGACTAGTGACAGAGTGAGGGAGGGAGTGGGTGACCAGTGACAGAGGGAGGGGGTGACACAGTGAGGGAGGTGGTGACTAGTGACAGAGTGAGGGAGGTGGTGACTGTCACTAGTCACTAGTCACTAGTCACCACCTCCCTCACTCTGTCCCTAGTCACCCCTCCCTCTGTCACTAGTCACCCCCTTCCCTCCCTAACGCTGTCAACTAGTCACCACTTCCCTCCCTCACTCTGTCACTAGTCACACCCTCCCTCACTGTCACTAGAGTGAGGGGGTGACT
>OW240913.1:289826436-289889833 GCA_933207985.1 Pelobates cultripes
GGGGGGTGACTGGTGACAGTGGGGGGGGTGACTGGTGACAGTGAGGAGGGTGACTGGTGACAGTGGGGGAGGGGGTGACTAGTGACAGTGAGGGGGGGGAGGGGGTGGTTGGTGCCTACCTGCATCTCTGCTCCCTCTTCTCTCCCCGGCTGCTGCTCCTTCCCCTCGCTGGGCTCTGTGTGAGAGGAGTAAACAGGAAGTGATGTCACTTCCTGGCCCCGCCTCTCCCCATCACACAGAGCCGCATGGGAGAGGAAGCCGGAGACCTGGCAGGGAGGAGGTGAAGCTGCCAGGTCTCCATGGGGGGGGGGGATGTGCAGAGCGGTAGGTTGTGGGGGCCCCGTGCTGCATCAGGGGCCCCACAACCTATCGATTAAATAGTTCTATTTTATTATTTTGCCGTTCCAGTTGGAGAGATCTCAGATCTCTCCAGCTGGAACAAGGCTGTGCTGCCGGGCCCCTGACTGCCTCGGGCCCTCGGTCCATGACCGAAGTGCCCGAGTGGTCAGTCCGCCCCTGTTTGCATCTTTCTCAAAACGGGACAAATGTTCTCAGTGAGCAGTTCAGAGGTTTTGCTAGGATGTATTTAAACTAGGAGGGGGGGCAAAAGGGTTATAAAACATCAATCCAATTGTCCCCCAAAACAAGGACAGAAGGTGCCTGTAACAAGTGTGTTAAAACATGATAAGCTTAGAGTCATGTCTACATGTCTACAAATGCTCGTAGTTTAGGGAATAAGATCCATGAACTTGTGGCAATAATGGCAACTGATAGTGTAGATTTAGTCGCTGTTACTGAGACATGTTATAATGAGAAAAATTACTGGGACATAGCAATACCAAGGTACTCTTTATATAGAAAAGATAGGGAAGGCAAGAAAGGGTGAGGGGTAGCCCTGTATGTGAAGGATAGCATAAAATCTAGCCTAATAAAAGTTAGTGAGGCGAACATAGAGTCTGTTCATAGATGCAATTATTATTTCTGTGGCAAGTACATAAGAGGAGATAGAACCAAATGTTTAAATGATTTAACCAATCATTGTTAACAGGAGTTGTCCCAGAAGATTGGAAGTTAGCGAATGTTGTGCCCATTTACAAGAACGGTAATAGGGAGGAGTCGGGCAACTATAGGCCAGTAAGCCTTACTTTAGTAGTGGGGAAAGTAATGGAAACCATGTTAAAGGATAGGATTGTTGAACATCTAAAAACACATGGATTTCAAAATCAGAGACAACATGGGTTTACTTCAGGGAGATCATGCCAAACTAATCTTATTGATTTTTGTGATTGGGTAACTAAAATTATAGAACTGGGTGGTGCAGTAGACATTGCTTACCTAGATTTCAGTAAGGCTTTTGACACTGTTGCACATAGAAGGCTTATCAATAAACTGCAATCTTTGAGTCTGGATTCCAATATTGTTGAATGGGTAAGGCAGTGGCTGAGTGACAGGCAACAGAGGGTTGTAGTTAATGGAATATATTCGAAGCTTGGACTTGTCACCAGCGGGGTACCTCAGGGATCTGTACTTGGACCCATTCTCTTTAATATTTTTATTGGTGATATTGCAGAAGGTCTTGATGGTAAGGTATGTCTTTTTGCTGATGATACTAAGATATATAACAGGGTTGATGTTCCAGGAGGGATAAGCCAAATGGCAAATGATTTAGGTAAACTAGAAAAATGGTCAGAATTGTGGCAACTGACATTTAATGTGGATAAGTGCAAGATAATGCATCTTGGACGTAAAAACCCAAGGGCAGAGTACAGAATATTTGATAGAGTCCTAACCTCAACATATGAGGAAAGGGATTTAGGGGTGATTATTTCTGATGACTTAAAGGTAGGCATGCAATGTAATAGAGCAGCAGGAAATGCTAGCAGAATGCTTGGTTGTATAGGGAGAGGTATTAGCAGTAGGAAGAGGGAAGTGCTCATGCCATTGTACAGAACACTGGTGAGACCTCACTTTGAGTATTGTACACAGTACTGGAGACCGTATCTTCAGAAGGATATTGATACCTTAGAGAGGGTTCAGAGGAGGGCTACTAAACTGGTTCATGGATTGCGGGATAAAACTTACCAGGAAAGGTTAAAGGATCTTAACATGTATAGCTTGGAGGAAAGACGAGACAGGGGGGATATGATAGAAACATTTAAATATATAAAGGGAATCAACACAGTAAAGGAGGAGACTATATTTAAAAGAAGAAAAACTACCACAACAAGAGGACATAGTCTTAAATTAGAGGGACAAAGGTTTAAAAATAATATCAGGAAGTATTACTTTACTGAGAGAGTAGTGGATGCATGGAATAGCCTTCCAGCTGAAGTGGTAGAGGTTAACACAGTAAAGAAGTTTAAGCATGCGTGGGATAGACATAAGGCTATCCTAACTATAAGATAAGGCCAGGGACTGATGAAAGTATTTAGAAAATTGGGCAGACTAGATGGGCCGAATGGTTCTTATCTGCCATCACATTCTATGTTTCTATGCCTTATCTCCACCTCTGGGCGAGGCTTGGTAATCCACAGGGTATATATCAAATGATACTGAAGTGTGTATTGTACTTTCTTGGGGCCAAAATCTAATTTTGAGTGAGTTATTCCTTTAATAAGTTCTGCCTTTGTCTGGTAAAGAATCATGTTACATGAAGAGACTAATTAGTGTTTTGCAATTGTTTAAATATTGTGCTAAGTTGTATTTGGTGGGTTTTTATTATTAAGTTATCTGGGCGGCCAAGACACCCCATTTAGAAATTGTCTTGGTGGTGGCAGAGTTAAAATAGTAATATTTATATTATTATGGTTGTGTTTCTGGTGTTAAGGGGGATTTTTATCAGTATTTCAGTCTAGTGTAGACAAATAGTGAACTTTAACCCTTTCACCACCACAATTACACATTCTTGGACTAGGGTGCATTCGTGACAACAAAACCAAATAATTTTTCAGCCGGTTGGGATTACAGCCAATTGAGGTGACAACTCCCCCCTGGAGTGCTTTGGGATGTCCACACTTTAATTGAACCACCAGACCTGATCCTGAAGCGACAATATGCGTGGACCCTTGATGAGACAAAAATAGAGGAAGGTCCAGGCACTCCAAAATACAATAAAGGCAACTTTTATTGAACCCACTGCCACTCACAACGTTTTGACCTGAATGGTCTTTGTCAAGCTTGTTCAGGTCGAAACATTGTGAGTGGCGGTGGATTCAATAAAAGTTGCCTTTATTGTATTCTGGAGTGCCTGGACCTTCCTCTATGTTTGTCTCATCAAGTATCTGGCTCCTGCTACTGGGACCGGCCTAGCTGCACCCAGATACATATTGTATGGGGATTGAGTGCATTTCCACACCCCTGTTTCTTGAATATGCAGAGACCCTGACCGCATTTGCTCTGGGATGAAGACTAGCTCCTGGTCCTAGAGCGGATAGCTGCTTTACTACCTACACTCCATGTCTCTTTCGACTAGGAGATGTTTTGTTTGTTTGTTTTATTTATTATTTCTCATCATCACTATTTATTGTTATTTTCCTTTATATAGAATCATATAATGTGACGGCAGATAAGAACCATTCGGCCCACCTAGTCTGCGCAATTTTCTAAATACTCTCATTAGTCCCTTACCTTATCTTATAGCTAGGATAGCCTTAAGCCTATCCCACGCATGCTTAAACTCTTTCACTTTGTTAAACGCTACCATAGCTCTTCAGCTGAAAGGCTATTCCATTTATGCACTACCCTCTCAGTAAAGTAATGCTTCCTGATATTACTTTAAAATCTTTGGCCCTCTAATTGAAGACTATGTCCTCTTGTTGTGGTAGTTTTTCTTCTTTAAAATATAGTCTCCACTTTTACTGTGTTGATTCCCTTTATGTATTTAAATGTTTCTATCATATACCCCCTGTCTCGTCTTTCCTCCAAGCTATACATGTTAAGATCCTTTCACCTTTCTGTAACGGAATACTCCATAACTTGTAGGAAATTTTTAAACTTTTAGTTTTCGTCCGTTCGGGAGTTATTGTATTCGAGCCCAGTCGGTTTAACTCCCGAACAAAGACCACACCAGTACCTCATTAGAACCCTGCAAACCATTAACATACATGCGAAACCGCAAGGGAAGTAATTGAGTGCTTCACCCGGGTGGACGCCATTTCGTGTAACCAAACACATGTGGTCGACAAAAGGATGGCGGCCATTTTGTCTCCCGATCGCAGGCAGTGCCTGAAACATTTAGTCTATGCACTCGCACAAACCCCAGTAAAGATTGTACCACTGCCCCGTCCTACTTCCCGACCAGCTATTTGAACGACGTTCGTTTGATATGAACCACCGACTGGGGGGAGCATTTGCTCCCTGAAAGCAGAGGAATACGATATACGGTGTTCGCACAGGAATCCCCGAACGGAGACCGGCAGTGGCGCCCATTTCCATGGAACTGTTTTGGGCCTTTACCTTGTGGTCGGCAGGTCGGAACTTTACCCGTGGAAGATTCTCTTCTACCGAACAGATCTGAGCACTATTTGGCCAACTTGGGTGCTCAGATCAGGGGTATCCAGGGATATGACTCTTGCAGGGTTCCTGTTGATTTTTGGGATACTTTTGGGGGATTTTATGAAAAATTTAGTTTTCCTGTTGCTGGAGATAATTGAATTACCAGATTTTGGACTTAATTATCTCCCAGACACAGAGACGCCTAGGAAGAGTTTGTTATTCTCTATGGAGACCCCAGTTCTACTCCCAACATTAAGTCTCGACTAATGATGAGAGTATATACAGAATGTAAGAAAGCGCAAAATGCTAGAATAAATAAAATATAAAGAATTTATTTAGATTATCATAACAAGCAAATATATGTATATAAAAAATGTGAAAATGAAAAACCAAGGGCTGATAAAAGACCAAAAGAGAGGCATGTTGAGGGCCGGCACTCTTTAGCAATCATGATCGTGAGATACGCATCCTGTAGGTCGAGTTTGACCATCCAATCTCCCAACCTGAGTAGATCCTGGAGACAGTGAATACCATCTAACTTGAAATAATGGTATGTGACAAGCGCATTTAGGGGGCGAAGATTGATAACTGGTCTTATACTGCCTCCTTTCTTGGAGACCAAGGAAAAGTTGCTCAGAAATCATGGAGTGGAAAACGGAACCTTACAAATTGCGCCTTTTCTCGCCAGTGTTTGAATTTCCTCCAATACTAGGATCTTGTTTGGTGGAAAGAAGATGATCCAGTGAGATAAGCAGCTTTGAACTGGATTTTGTGTTAACCTAGAAGGGTGGTTAGACCTAAACATCTGTGGTAAACACGCACCAGGCATTTAGAAAATGGCACAGTCTGCTCCCACATATCATATGGAAGGCAGAAGGGACAATATAGAACTCAACATAAAGCCGTCAGACATAGGAGGATAAACTATCCCCTTGTGACTGTCAAGATCTGCCCCGGACGGGAAAGAAGGGCTAAGGTGACTTGATGTCAGCAACTTGGTATCGATTTGTAGTGGTGCCTCGATCATAACAGCTGGGCAGACGGCCTCGATGTCTGCCAGCTCTGCGAAAAACCTTCTGAGAGAACACTTGTTTGATTGCACCTGGTCAAGTGCCATGAAGGTACTGGCAACATTGCCAAGCACCTTAACAAAATTATCTCAGAAGAGAAAGCCTTTTGCCTGTGATTAACTAGCTATGGTTAAATTTTAATGACGATAGTTTACGAATATCAGTGGCCATTGTTGCCTATCATGCAAATGGAACTTTGGATTAGCCACTGATGGCAAGCATATCTACGGGTGTACCCTCTGTTAAAGCCATTTCTGCCATGTAAAAAATTCTGATATTCGGTCCCAGACTTTGTCTTGGCAATGTTGTAGTGAAAAATCCGATCCTCTCTTGACTTTCCAACCTGATTTGCTCAGGAATTGAGTGACCTTAGGGTCTAAATCAGGAGTGCCACAAGCCAGGTCAGGGACGATGGGTCACGGACATTCTCCTTGGAGTTTATTCCTCGCAGCCTTATCCAGGTTTTTTTTTTTTTTGTACAATGCCAATGTATATTTGTCTGAAGAGTATCCAGGCCAAATAGAGGTTCCCCTTGCTGATCAAGGAGGTTCAAGTCCTCTGTACCATCCTTAGGAAGAACCCCGGGCAAAGCGACAGACTGCAGTCTGGAGAAGATGTCTCAGAATCAAAAGAGTCAACCACATCAACTTGTCTGAAACCTCCTCAGATACCAAATCCGAGTCGGAAAAATCCATTAGGGCTTTTGCCCTCTTCCATGTCCTCACTGATTATCCCCGGCAGGTGACTCTTTTTCGTGATGTAACCAAGTCTTGAATAGCAACAGGATGCAACCTGTCCATATACGTTGTTTTGGAGGTGTGTTTGACCATATGATGGGTCTTCTTAGTAGCCTTATGATCGCTAGGGACCACAAGTTTATCTTCAGAGGTTTTGGAGCGAAACACCAGAAGCATGTTTAGTGGACATGATGGCGTGCGTAATAGAATAGGACATGTTGTCCTACATCAGTCCCATTGCAGTGTAGATGGCTTGAGAGACTGACCTAGTCATGGTTGCATCAAGGAGCAAGTAAAACTCTTCTGAGCTCATGTGACACATCATCCTCCCGACAATTGGTATAGGATCTAGATGGTTCAGGGGGCAAATGGTGCTATTGGCACTAGCAGAGTTAGTAGAAGCGTTAAACTTTAAATCCCCAGGGGCCTGCATGACCATGAAAGAAATGATAATCTAGAGCACAACTATAGATGTGTGTGTGTGTGTGTGTATGTGTGTGTATATATGTGTGTGTGTGTGTGTGTGTGTGTATATATGTGTATATATATATTGAAAGGCATGGCCTGAAGTTGTGGGAGGGGCTATAGACCTATAAAAGGGACTCCCCCCTTCCCCTACTTACCTTTGTTGGTCAGATGAATAGACTGTTCAAGGTCAGCATTTGCATGAGATCCACTTCCAGGTCATACAAGACGCCATTTTGGTTTCACCTTTGCTCCATGAGGTCTCCTACTCCAAGCTGTGCCCAGGAATCATGCAGCAGGGATTTCCGTTAATCCAGTGGCTTTCTCTCTGGTCAGCATCGCATTTGGTGTCTCAGGGACTCTCAAACCGTAAGTTGACCCACCTGTTGCGCCAGGATTAGTTCCCACGGCGTTCAACACAGCACGGGTCCTCACTTTACGGTTTCCTTTCGTTTTGCATGGTTATTTCGTTACCTTATACTCACCTAGCTGTTTATGTAAAATCTGTTGGTTAAAATCTGTTTTGGTTAAAATCTGTTGGGTTAAAACTACAAACGAAATAACATTTTTCACCTACACACTGACCCCATTCGGTGTACTACAGGCTTCTCAGATATATTGCATTTCATGTACAAACCACGAATCGCTGCATTTTCACCTAGACACTGACCCCTACCGGTCATTCGGTGTACTACAGGCATCTCAGACATTATTGCATTTCATGTACAAACCAACCAACCAACCACTGCATTTGTGCCTACACACTGACCCCTATCGGTCATTCTGGGTACTACAGGCTTCTTAGACGTTTTTGCATTTCATGTAGAAACCAATAAACCACTATTTTCACCTACACACTGACCGCTACCGGTCATTCAGTGTACTACAGGCTTCTCAGATATTATTGCATTTCATGTACAAACCACTGCATTTTCACCCAGACATTGACCCCTACCGGTCATTCGGTGTACTACAGGCATCTTAGACATTATTGCATTTCATGTACAAACCAACGAACCACTGCATTTGCGCCTACACACTGACCCCTATCGGTCATTCAGTGTACTACAGGTTTCTTAGACGTTTTGCATTTCATGTACAAACCACTGCATTTTCACCAAGACACTGACCCCTACCGGTCATTCAGTGTACTACAGGCATCTCAGACATTATTGCATTTCATGTACAAACAAACGAACAACGGCATTTTCACCTACAGGGACTTTCCTCAGGATCAGGCATGTATGGGACTGAAACGTTGATCTGATTTTTAACGGATTACTAATAAACTGTAAGTTTTAACCTTCAAAAGTCAGAGAGTGCTGATCACTGCCTATATAAAAAAAAAAAATATATATATATATATATATATATATGCAGTGATCAGCACTATATCAGTGTGTGTATATATATATATATATATATATGTATATATATATATATATAT
This sequence comes from Pelobates cultripes, assembly GCA_933207985.1. NCBI lineage: Eukaryota > Metazoa > Chordata > Amphibia > Anura > Pelobatidae > Pelobates > Pelobates cultripes. The sequence continues at coordinate 289,834,650 of OW240913.1, forward strand.
ATATATACCCAAGACACTGAATGTAACGGTGGTGTAGGGTTTTTCCTCTCACCTAACTGCTCCTTCAAACCTCTACCGCCTCCCCCCCCCCTTCCCTCTCTTTCCCACCATTTCAAATTCTTTCGATGCGCCTCTTCAAACCCTTCTCTGCTAACATTGCCGTTATTTATAGACCCCCTGGTTCCTCTCTCTTCTTCCTTTACCACTTTGCTACCTGGCTACCCTTCTTCCTCTCTTTTAATATTCCATCCCTAATTCTCAGGGACTTCTATATTCTCATTAACCCACCTTTAACCTCAGCAGCCTCTAAACTACTTTAATTACATCCTCCCTCGGGCTATCACAGTAGGCTAATTCTCCCACCCATGTGGCTGGCAATACCCTCAACCTTATTTCCTCTTATGCATGTACAGTATCTTATATCTGCAACACTCAATTTCCTCTCTCTGATCACCACCTCTTATCATTTACTCTCAAGTACCCCAACCCAATAATCTCAGCCTAACTCCCCTCAACTCAGGAGGAACCTTAAAGGAACACTATAGTCACCTAAATTACTTTAGCTAAATAAAGCAGTTTTATTGTATAGATCATTCCACTGCAATTTCACTGCTCAATTCACTATAAACAGATGTAATTTACCTTAAATAATTGTATCTCAATCTCTAAATTGAACTTATATCACATACAGGAGGCTCTTGCAGCTATTAACATAGCAGTGGATAAGAAAATAATAATTAAATAGAACTTGCAATAAAGAAAGCCTAAATAGGGCTCTCTTTACAGGAAGTGTTTATGGAAGGCTGTGCAAGTCACATGCAGGGAGGTGTGACTAGGGCTCATAAACAAAGGGATTAACTCCTAAATGGCAGAGGATTGAGCAGTGAGGCTGCAGGGGCATGTTCTATACACCAAAACTGCTTCATTAAGCTAAAGTTGTTAGTGGTATCCACATAAGTCCATCCTTGCAAGCGCGCTGTCTTGGTGTAAATGTTCGTCTATGCTCTACTAATTTCCTGCATGGATTATTGTAACCCTCTCCTAATTGGTCTTCCCAGAAGCCGTATTGCCCCACTACAGTCTGTAATGAATACTGCCACCAGACTGATTTTCCTCTCTAGTCTGTCCTCTCACACCTCACCTCTATGTCATTGGCTTTCTGTATCTTATTCAAAGTGCTAACCCATACCTATAAAGCACTGAACAATTCTAGCCCCTCTTATATCTCTTCACAGATCCATAGGTATGCCCCTTCTCTGTCTCTCCACTCTGCCCATGACCTTCTCCTCTCCGCTGCTCACACCCATACGGCCAACTCATGCTTGCAGGACTTCTCGTGGCCGGCTCTCTTCCTATGGAATAGCCTGCCTACCGCCATGAGACTCTCCCCTAGTCTTGCATCTTTTAAGAAGTGCCTTAAAACCCATCTCTTTAGGAAAGCATATGACCTCCCAGAGTAACCTCTACCTCACATACCTGTCTCTTGCTCTTTATTAAAGGGTAGCACTTTACTCTCTCTTCCAGCTCTGATTCACTCCCACCTTATTTGATTGGCATTTCCTGTCCTAATGTGTTTTATACCCCACCTCCTATAGACTATAAGCTCGTTTGAGCAGAGTCCTCTTCAACCTATCGTTCCTGTAGGTTTTCTTGTAATTGTCCTATTTATAGTTAAATCCCCCCTCTCATAATATTGTAAAGCGGTAGGGAATCTGTTTGCGCTATATAAATGGCAATAATGATTTTATATATATATATATATATATATATATATATAAAAATAGATACGATCAACAGGTTCATCGTCTCTCAAATAAAATAAAGGATTTACATAACCTACAATTAATGGATATATGGAGAATTAGAAACCCTGATATAAGAAATAATATCTTTTCTTCTTGTCGACATAATCGACATACAAGAATTGATTATTTTTTCTGACCCACAGATTTCTGCGTTTGGTGAATAGGGTAGAAATAGGTGTTAAAACTTGGAGTGATCATTCTCCTGTTATTTTAAGTTTAAATATCCCCTCATTAAAAAAAAAAAAAAAAAAAAAAACATAATTGGAAATTGTTAGGAACTGCTCTTTTCTGTTGTCGGACCATGGCTTTGGTATCCAGTACTCCTTTTTTTTTTTTTTTTTTTTTTTTTTTTTTTTTTTTTTGTTTTTTCTGGTTTTCTATTCTGTGTCTGGTTTTCTTTATGCTGGGTTTTCTGGGTACATTCCTTTATTCCGTTCCTGCAATTCCCTGTCTCCTGGATTCCTTTATATGTTTGTTTTATGTTGCCACACCCTTTCCTTTTCCATGAATCCTTTTGTTTCAGTTGTTTCCCGCAGGCAGTTGTTTAATGTCACCTGCCCCTTTCTTTGCAGGTAAGTACTGTGTGTGTTTTATTGTTTATTTAGTCATGCATATCTAGGCAGTTAGGACCCACCGTACTTGGAGTACTTTGGCGCAGTGGTGGGCTGCATACATCTCGGCCATTTATGTATGTCTAAATCTCCAATGTTTTACATATATAGTACTTAGTTATGTCTCCTCTTGTTTTGCCTTATATCTCTTGTCTTGTTTTATTTTGTATTCCCAGTCCATATACAGTCCTGTCCTGTCCTGCCCATGTTCTGTTAATGTTTCCCTTTTGTATTGTGTACATGTTCTGGGTTCTGCTTTTTATCTTTCTCTGGTTCTGGGTTCTACTAGTTTTGTCTTGTTTTCTTGTTTGGTGTCTATTCTAGTCTTACCTTGTTTCTAGTACTGGATACATCTCAGCATTTATCTGCTCTGGCTTCTGCTAAGCTGCATCAGGGTTCTGGTTTGTGGCCGCACAAATGCTGGTGCTCAACACCAGGGGGTGTGTGGTTAACCTGCACCAGACCCTGCTTATCCACTTCCACGCTGAAGACTCCGCTCATCTTCCACATCAGGCACAGGGACCCTGGTCTTTGGACCGCCACCCTGACAGAAACTAACTGAGACATTACTGAAAACTGGTGAATCAATAGATACATTTAGAACAATAATTCTCCAGTATTTTGAAGAAAATAATAATTTGGAAACTTCTTTTTTTTTCTCTTGAATTTTTTTTATTATTAAAACATTTTATCATACATTGACAAATAATAAAGTGCATACAAAAACAAGACAAGTGTGACGATGACAGAACAAGAAACATATAGTTTACATTGTTACAACTGATTTAAACCTATATATTAGGTAAATCTCAAGCTAGACAGCTAAAGATCTCACAGTACAAATATATTCTATATCTTATAGAACTATCGTCTAGCAAAAAATAGTTATAGATGTGTAAATATAAATACATATATATATATGGGCCATAGTCAGTCTGAAGATCTAAAAGGAAGTATCCCTATAATAAGAATTTTATTAGGGTCTGCCACAATCCAAGCAGGAAGAGGTACAAAGGGATAATTCATTTATTTTCTAAGATCCGTATCCAATTTATATATTGATCTTGTTTTTTTAAAGAAAATATAGAAGGAAGTGGTAAATCTTTTTCCATTTGAAATTGATATAGAATTTGATTGACAAGTTGACTCCTCAAAAAGGGGAGATGTGACTTCCATTGCCTTGCTATTATTATTTTTACTGCCAGAAAACAATGGTTTGCAAGGCATTTAGATGAGGTGGAAGAGAGTTTCCAGTTTAAATGTAACAATGCTGTATCTGGGCCTTTTTTAATTGTGATATTAAATAAACATTTAAGAATTTCAAAGGACCACTCCCAAAGGTTTTTAACCAATTTACAATGCCACCATATGTGAACAAATGTTCCCTCTGTAGAGCCACAACGCCAGCAATGAGAAGTTTGACCTGGCTACATCTTAGCTAATTTATATGGAGTCAGATACCATTTATACATAACCTTATATTGACATTCAAATAAATTCTGACAATGAATATATTTACGAATGTCTCTAAGAGACATACACCATTCCTGCTCAGTTATATCAATCTTTAGAATATTTTTCCATTTATCAAGTATATTTAAGGGTTGTTGATCAAGGTTGGATAACAAATTAGTAGCTTTTGAAAGAATTTTATTGACCTTGGTATATCTAAAAATAGTTTGAAAAAGAAAATAAATTTTTGGTGACATATTTAGTAAAAACATATTTAAAAAAATTTTTATTCTTAAATAAGAAAAAAATTATTTGTTGGCGAGATGAAGTTTAGTTTGGATGTCCACAAAGGATAGAATTTGATCATCATGGAGGATATCTCCAATCGTCCATTGATATTTAGACCATTTATTTAAAGAAATATCCTCAATATAATCTTCTAAAATGATCAAATGGGATGACTTAATTATTTTATCGGAGATTTTTTTTTGTTTTTTTATCTTCTCCCAAGCACTAATAATTTGTGACAAAATTAATGATTTGCTACATAAAAATTCTATCTTTTTTTTGTTATTTTTAAGCCATAAATACATTTCCAATCTATCTTTTCCAACTGCCTCGGATTCAATTAGGTAACATGTGTCTGATTTAAACGATTCAACCTGCAATTTATATATATGACCAATAATGTTAGCATAATAACAATTTCTAATATCTGGATAGTTTATACCTCCATTTTGAGGTTTCCTAGAGAGAACTTTAGAACTTATTCTAGACCTCGTCGTTTTCCAGATAAATTTTTGAAAACTAGATTGTATCATGGTTAACCAAATTTCTGGAATTTGAAGAGGAATCATCCTAAATAAATAGGACCATTTGGGCATAATATAAGCATTAATTATGTTAATCCTGCCGATCCAAGAGGATTCGGTCAGGCGCCATTCTTTTAATTTTATGTTTGTATATTTTAAGAGATTCAATACATTTATTTCCATAATATTGTTAACTTGAGATGAAATTGTCACGCCCAAATAATTAAAGACTCTATTAGTCCATACAAAGTTATAATTCTCCCGGAGAGCTTTTAAGCAGCAAATATCAACATTAGTAGTTACAGCAATTGATTTAGATATATTGAGTTTATAATTCGATACCTTAGAATAACTTTTTATAACAGATAATACTTGAGGAAGAGAGGATTTTGGAGAAGTAAGTGTTAATAATATATCATCGGCATAGAGTGATATTTTTGCTTCTAAATTTTTCATTGGAAAACCTGTGATATTCAAATTGTTCCTAATATTAATAGATAAGGGTTCCAAAGTTAAAATATAAAGAAGGGGTGATAAAGGACAACCCTGGCGTGTGCCATTATGTAGACTAAACCAATTTGATTGAATATTTACACCTACAGTTCTAGCTGTTGGTTCAGAGTAAAGTGCCAAAATGGCATCATGAATCCAACCTGTGAATCCAAAAGAAGTCAGCACCTCGTCGAGGAAGCGCCAACTGACCCTGTCAAAGGCCTTCTCGGCATCCAACGACAGGGTCAGCAGCGGAATCTCCCGACGGAGTGCGCCATCCAAAATATTCACTAATCTTCTAGTACATGTATCAGAAGATCTACCTGACAGAAATCCAACCTGATCAGAATGAACGACTCTCTCAACAAGTAGTTTCAATCTAGATGTTAAAATTGCTGCATATATTTTCATATCTGTATTAATTAAAGAAATTGGTCTATAATTTTTAACATCAGTTGGATCTTTATTTGGTTTTAGTATTGGAAGAATATTGGCTTGTAATAACTCCTTTGGTGTTTTAGCCGTTTTGGCCATTTCATTAAAAAGAGCCGTTAAAGGAGCCATTATCTCTTTTTTTCATTACTTTATAGAAAAGATTAGAGAAGCCATCCGGACCGGGGGTCTTATTTACTTGAAGTCTATCGATCTCTTTTTCGACCTCATCTATCGTAAACTCATAATTAAGTTGGGCTAACTCTTGATTGTTAATTTTTGGAATATCAATCTTATCCAAATATTGTTTAATATCTTGACTATCTGATGATATATCCAAATCATATAGTTTACTGTAAAATTCGTTGAAGAGTTGCCCAATTTTTTCTGGGGAGGAATATGTATTTTGATCCACGACCAATTTATTGATCCTATTATTTGAATTTTGCTTTTTTAATCTTTTAGTTAAGTTTTTATTTGCTTTATTACTTTGATGGTAAGTATTTAATCTCAATTTATTGATTGTTTTTCTAATCTTTTCTTCTGTCTTTAAGTTAATTTGTTTTTGTAATTCTAGAAGTGCTGATCTTAATTGAGTGGTTGGGAACTCTTTGTTCATTTTAGACAGGTTAAAATATTGAATATTTAGATCTGTCAGATCTCTATTTATCGTAGTTTTAGATAGCCTCTAATAACCGCTTTATATGAAGACCATAGAGTAGAATCTAAAATATCAGGAGTAGAATTTTCAAGCCAAAAAAACCTTGAAAGTTTAATTATGGTATCTTGATTAATTTTAACTCTAAAGAGAGAGTCGTCCATTCTCCAGGAGTCAGTAGATCTCTGTAAGATCCTACCTATCTCTAATATTAGAAAACTATGGTCAGACCAAGTATTATCCTTAATTTGGATTGTATTGATTTCTTTCAGAGTATTAGCTTGTACTAAGCATAGGTCGATTCGTGAATACGAATTGTGCACTTTAGACAAATGCGTATAATCTCGTAGATCTGGGTGAGTTACCCGCCAGACATCATATAAACCATGCATAGAACATAAATTAGAGAGGGTTTTTGATTGTTTGTATAGATGGCTTTCAGATTTCAATTGAATATGTTTTTTTTTTAATCCATTACTGGATCAAAAACACAGTTAAAATCGCCTGCTATCAATAAAGTACCTATTGTTTTATTTTCTAATCTATTCATGATTTTTGAAAACAGGGCAGTTGGATTAATATTTGGTAAGTATATATTAACCAAAGTATAAGTTATAGATTCTATTTTGCAGATAATTATAAGAAATCTGCCATTAAGGTCACTGTCTATTAATTTTACTTCAAGTTTTATATTAGAATCGAATATGATTGCCACCCCAGATTTTTTATTATTTAGGAGAGATGCATGATATATATATTTGTATTTTTGCCCCATCCATTTTAGCGACTCAGATCTCAACCAGTGCATTTCTTGGAGAAAGGCTATTTGTATTTGGTTAGAGACCAAGGAATCATAAAGCATTTTCTTTTTCCACCGTGTATTTAAACCTTGTACATTTATAGACATAATTTTCAGCATTTAACTTTCAGAAATTTTGTAAACACTGTCTCGATAGTACCAAGTAGTTTGGGACACAAAAAGGTATTATTCAGACTGACCATAGCCCAGTTAGTACAACAATGTAAATAACAACACATACCAAAACATAAAAACTTCTGATGAAACATAAACGTTTCACCAACATTCAACAATATACATCCCAAGGCTGATAGCCATGCATTCACTTGATCTTCCATCTTAGAAGATAAGAGAATATCTGTGAAAACATCACAGAAAGAGGGGATTAAGATCAGGCATCTAAAGGCTTAATTAAAAATATATATTTGGAATAGAGGTAATAGGCAGAGAAAGAGGAGGATAACCTCAAATTAATAAACATCTACCAATTTTCAACATTTGTGAAAAAAAAAAAAATTAAAAAAAATCCTCTTGTGCACCTAATTAGGTTTCTTTAACTTCCCATTTCCCTTTCCTCTTCCTTTCCCTTTTTTTTTCCTTTTCCCTTCTCTCTTCCTCTCCCCCCCTTTCATTTCTATCTTATTTTACTATTCCTTTTCCTTTTATTATTTGTATTTTCTTTAAATGTTCAAAAAATAAAAATAAGTGAACAAATATATTAATTATAACTGTGCATGTGAGAATTATCATCTTTTAAGTGTTATTGATTTTATCTTAATTATAACCCCAATCATACTTAATTTTCTTATTTATAATACAGAACGTGATCATTCCCTACCAATTAGCTTGTAGAAGATAGTTAGAAAAACATTTTTTTTACAGTGAACTTCAAAAATATATATTTGTGACTTTAATTCCTCTAAAACCCTTAAAGTCTCTATCAAATTTAATTTAATGATTTGTTCTGTAACCATGTCTTTAGCTTATCTGGTTGATCAAAAGACTCTATTTTTCCATCCATTTGGATAATCATCTTTGTAGGATAGCTCCATCTAAATCTGATATTATGTTGCTTGAGGATGTTAATTCCAGATGAAAACATTCTTCTCTTGTTTCTGGTATTATAAGATAGATCTGGAAGTGCTATAATATGTGAATATGGACCATCTTTTATACGTTTCTCTCTGTTGGCTTTTAAAACTTGTTCTTTAAATTCAAACGAATGAAAACAAGTAATTATATCTCTTGGGGTATCAGATGCTATATTTGATGGTTTATGCAATCTGTGACATCTTTCAATTTTCTCGTTATGGCCGTCCAATTTTAAACCTAAGGCTTTAAAGTAATCGTGTAGCATATATTCCAAATTTTCTTGTTTATTGGAATCCTCAAAATTACGGAACCTCAGGTTTTTCCTACGAGATCTATCTTCAAGATCTTCTATTTTGTTTTCAAGATTGTGAATTCTTGATGTCAGTATATTTACTTCTTCGTTCGTTGATACTATTTGAAAGTCAACATTCTTCAATCGATCTTCCATGACTTGAAATTTTTCAGTTAACTTAAAAATTTCACTTTTTATTTCTTGTCGTATTTCTATAGAGTTTTTTGAAATTTCACTCTTTATTTCTTCTAAAATAGATTGTAGACTTTCATTCAAAACTTTAGTAGTAATTTCTTCCTGTTCTTTATTGTCTTTATTTATATCCATAGTAGATGGCTTTAAATTTGTTAACGATGATCTCGGTTTGTTCCCTTTTGAGTCTTTAGATTGAGGAGAAAAAAATATGTCTAAGTTTTTTTTCTTGATGTACTTCTCCTTTATCTCCTTTGTCTCGATTTGATACAGAGTTAGATTCTTGGACTTGAACTATTTTTTTGGGAGCCATCAGCTTCCTTGTATTTTGCACTCCTTCTGGTTTATCTTCACTCACTTTCCTTTTTATGTAATTATTATTTACAATGTCTCTTTTTTTTTTTCTTTTCTTTTTCTTTATTTTTTTCCCTTCTTTGTTTTCCTCCTACCTTTTCTTTTCTTTACCTTCCGTTTGTTTCCTTTTTATTTCCTCCTTTTTTTTTCCTGTTTTATTTATATATTATATTTATTTTTTTTCCCTTTTTTATATATATATTTTTTTTACTTTTCACTATCTCTTTAAAAATATATAGATAGATATATATAGTGAACACAATTGTCTTAATTTTTTTTTTAACAGTGTGAGACAAAATTTGGTGAGAAAGGAAGGAAAACAATAAAAAATAATAGAAAGGAGATTTCTTATCTTTTAAGTGGAGCCTCTTATCATCTAGATGGAGTTTCAACCTTGAATCTTGAGCGCCGAGAGTCACCGTTCCACGGCACGACCAACCATCAGATGCTCCAGCGAGCGCTCCCACCTCTCGACCCGTGGGCCAGCCGACCACACAGGGTCCCAGTGAGGGTATCAGTGAGTATATAGAGTATATATATTATATTATTCTCAGGAGGGTGCAAATAGAGTGCAAACAATGTCTTTTCGGCAAATATTGTAACACGCTGTTACCATTCAGTATCACAATTATCCAGAAAAAAGCTCAGTGATTTTAATAGTTCAACTTACATTCCGTCTGGAATATAAAGTTCTTTTTATGGAAGGAACTTGAAGAGACTTAATAGGGCTGAAAAATCCCAAAAGCATCCGACGGTGTTTTCGTTTTTCATATATATAGTTTTTATATATATATATATATATATGTATGTAAAATTTTAAAAAAAAATGTGTAATTTCATTCTAACTGTATTTTTAAAATATAAATATATACACACACCTTTATATAAATATATATTGTAAAAATTATTTTTATATATATATATATATATATATATATATATATTTATGTAATAATTTTATTAATTACAATTTGATTGACGTGCCTGACAACCCAGGCAGAAAGTGTAGAGAACTTAATTTGCAAACACTATATTTAACCCTGTAACTTTCCAAGACACCATAAAACCTATACATGAGGCATACTGATTTACACGGGAGACTTTGCTGAACACAAATATTAGTTTTTCAAAATGGTAAATTGTATTACAACGATGATATTTTCAGTAAAGGTGCCGTTTGCATTTTTCACTTTTACTGATGATATTATTGTTCTAATACGTTTTACTTTTTTAAAACGCTAATGTTTGTGTTCAGTGAAGTCTCTTAAGTATAACGGTACATTCCATGTACAGGTTTTATGGTGTTTTGGAAAGTTAGAGAGTCATATATATATATAAGGCTTGCATTTCATTTTTTTCACATTGAAATTTGTCAGTTTGGTAATGTTGCCTTTGAGAGTGTTAAATAAAGTTAGAGAGTATGAGCATTACCCCCATGATTGCATACCATTTGCAAAAGTAGACAACCCAAGGTATTGCAAATGGGGTATGTCCAGTCATTTGTAGGACCCAACTTAGTCACAAACACACCTGAACTACTTTCAAGACCTCTCCAAAACGGTCCTCCGGGGTGCCTTACCGATGGGGACCTGCGGGCACCCTTGTCAGGTTATACCTGCCAGTTTCGCCACTTCCAAGGCACTTCCGGGTTGACGGAGATCTGCCCCGCCCCCTTTCTCTGACGCGGTCTCCTCGCGCTATATAGAAAGACCGCGCCAGATTCAAAATGCTGGATTATTGTGTGGTTTCCCTGAGATCCTCAGACCGGCTACTAAATTATCGCAACCTTCTATTACGTGTACCAAACCCTGGACTGAAACTCGTTTACCTACTTTCTCCTCTCCTCGACCTCGGACTGATAAAAGGACCTCTGCTTCTAATTCAAAGGAATATAAGTGGAGCTCTGATTTACCTGTATGGATAGTAGTATAATACAGATGGATAAAAATGCTTAAACAAGAATCTGTAAATAAGTAACAATAAAATCTAAGTGCAGACAGTAGTTTCAATGGAAATATATAAAATGGATAGTAAATAGGTAACTCACAAACATAGAGCCAATGACACACTTGGCTCTAGTGGTAAATGCCTCTGGATCTTCTTAGGGGAGATCCACCACCCTCTTTTGATTGCCTCCTGATGTCAAGAAATTACAATTAAGTTCAAAGAATATATTGATAAAGGATTAGAAAACAATATTTTAACAGAGACAGAAGCCAAATACTTAATTATTCTAAATCCCCAAATTCCAGTGTTTTATTGTTTGCCAAAAATGCACAAACATTTAACCAACCCACCAGGTAGACCTATAATTTCGGGGGTAGAGAGTATCTCATCGAGAGTCTCGGAATATATTGATGTCCTACTTCAACCAGTGGTAATTAAGAATCCAACATATTTGAAAGATACGATACACATTTTGCAAATTTTAGGAGATATAAAATGGGAAGAGAATTATATATTGGTCACTTGTGATGTAAGTTCTCTTTATAGCAATATTCCACACATAAAGGGAATAGAGGCGGTGCAATACTTTTTAGAAAAATCGAATTTTAAACAAGAACAGGTTAATTTTATTAAAGAAGGTATGTCTTTAATTCTGACCAATAATTTTTTTTGGTTTAAAGACAGTTTTTATTTGCAAATCAATGGAACGGCGATGGGGACCAAGTTCGCACCTAGTTACGCAAATCTCTTTATGGCGTATTGGGAAGAAACATTTATTTTACATAGTGAATTTTTTGCGGACTTGGTCACCTATCGCCGTTACATTGATGATATATTTTTTATTTGGAAGGGAGAAGATCTAAAATTGAGTAATTTTTTAAGTTTTTTAAATAGCAATGACTGGGGAATCAGCTTAACTTCCACTCAAAGTAGAGTGGAAGTCAATTTTTTAGATCTTACTGTCTTTATAGAAGAGGGAAACATTTTCACAAGAAATTATTTTAAAGAGGTAGATTGCAATGGATACATAGATCTCACTAGTTGTCACCATACTCCGTGGCTTACGAATGCACCCAAAAGCCAGTTTATGAGGTTAAAAAGAAACTGTACTAAAAAAGAAGATTTTCTAAGACAAACTCAGATGATTAAAAATCAATTCTTAGAAAAAGGATATAAAGAAGAAGACCTACAAAAGAGTATAGAAGAGATAACAAAATTAGAGCGAAAAGAATTACTGATATATAAAAAGAAAAAAGCAAGAATAGAAGATAACAAATGCAACATTCCTTTTATTTGTAATTTTTCTGCAAATAATAAGAAAGTACGATATGCCATTAACAAGTATTGGCACTTATTACAGGACGGCCCAATTTTAAAAGAAATATTACCAGAGAGACCCAAAATTGTACATAGGGGATGTAAGAATATAAAGAATTTTTTAGTAAACAGTAATTTGAGGAATCATCAGAATGAAAATGACAACTTCTTAACAAAAAGTAAAGGTTTTTATGGGTGTGGAATGTGCCTTGCATGTAGGGAAACAACAAGTAAAAAGAGACACATCAAAAATACGAATGAAATTACCAATAAAGAGTTTACAATAAGAGACCAACTGACATGTTTCTCTAAAAATATTATTTATTTATTAATCTGTCCGTGTAACAAAATGTATATAGGGAGGACTATTAGGTGCCTCCATGTCAGAGTTTCAGAACATGTGAGAAACATCAAAAAAGGAGTTGACACACATAGTGTCTCACAACATTTCAAACAATACCACCATCAAAACCCACAGGGTCTTATGTTTTGTGCACTTAAATTGGTTAAGAAAAATTGGAGGGGTGGAGATTTCATTAAAAAAATTGGGATAGAAGAAATGTCTTTTATTTTCAATTTTAATACTATGGTTCCTTATGGATTAAATTTGGACTTTGAACTATGTCACTTTTTATAACCGATTTTCCCCTATTTAATAGTTCTGTACAAATGACTTTTTAATATATGTATTTTTAATGATCCTTTCTCCACCCTCCTAAATTTTTATTCACTTTTGTATCTGCTATTGCTCACAATTATAGAGATTGGATACTATTATTTACTCTTTAAAAGTCATATTATATAGTTCACAATATATTTATCAATACCCATGATTATCATGCCATAATTTATTTGTGATGTAATTATTGTGTTTATGTTTCTTTCTCCTATTGACACATTTGAGAATTAATGGACATTAATCTTTTTGGGACTTTTGCATTCAGTGAAAGAGTTCCGGCAGTGGAACGCATACCATGCGTTCCACGAAAAAAGAGGAAGTATAGCAGCCGGATCTTACGTCATAAGATGGTGGAACGCATATGTTAGCGTTCCACGGAGTTGAAAAACTATGTCACGTGACTTCCGCACGCACGTCCATACGTGCGTTCCAACTCGCTCTGTGTGCGTTCCACAGAGCGTTCTTCCGGTGTAACAGATGCCGATCATTATGCCATTAAGCACATATATAAAAAAGAACAGGAGGACGCAAGGACTTTTATATCAACTGAGGAAGCCAGTTTATTGGCGAAACGCGTTTTGGGATTTTATGTACTTTTATCAAATATTCCTTTTATTTTAATTTACCAGAATATTTTTTTTTTTTATATAATAAATTCTTGCCAACACTACCATTTGGAGTTTGCCATTTTATCCATTCCATCCATACTCAAATCTAAAGTGGAGGACATCAGGAGGCAATCAAAAGAGGGTGGTGGATCTCCCCTAAGAAGATCCAGAGGCATTTACCACTAGAGCCAAGTGTGTCATTGGCTCTATGTTTGTGAGTTACCTATTTACTATCCATTTTATATATTTCCATTGAAACTACTGTCTGCACTTAGATTTTATTGTTACTTATTTACAGATTCTTGTTTAAGCATTTTTATCCATCTGTATTATACTACTATCCATACAGGTAAATCAGAGCTCCACTTATATTTTGTCTTTTTGCATGTTCTGTGTTGTGAAGGTTAAGGGATTCCTTCACTTAAGTGTTAGAGCCTGTTTTTCACCTTGCTAGTTTTGTGTGCACCGTTCTATTTCATATATATAATTCAAAGGAATACTTAATTCTGGATTCTACTCTTAAGAAGTACTTTTGAACCTTCTTCCACTGAACGCTAAGTATTAATTCCTTCAACTCAAATTGTCTCTCTGTCTGCTTGCAATTATAAACTGCCTCATTGTTGCACGTAGGAAGCTTCTTTTTATCTGCTGCAATTAATTTCACTCTGAATCTCCGACCTAATTTTGGACTAATCCTTATTTAGGACTGCTTGGTTTTTGCAAAACCACTGCTGCTTGTTTCCTTTCTGCAACTAACAACTAGCTAAAGTTTTAAAGCTACAGTAACAGCTTAATTCAATTCAGTTTAAATAAAGTAATTTAATTCAAAGTTTTTCTGCAGTTGTGTTCCAATCATTAATTGAATTAGCATAACAGAATAATCCAGCCTCACAATGGAACCAGCAGATATCAACTCCCAAATGGCTACTTTGACTCAGAGTGGATACAATTACCCAGGGTTTACAAGATTTGCAGATTACCAACGAAAGAATACTAGCCTATGTCAGAGCCGGTCTTCAATCGGCTAGTGATCCTGCTGTCAGCAATCCAGAAAATTTTTATGGAGATAGATCAAAATACAGAGAGTTCTTGAATTCCTGCAAATTACGAATAGCTCTAAAACCTAGATCTTATCCCACTGAAAGATCTAAGGTCTGTTCTGTGATCTCTTTTCTAAGAGGTGAACCGATGGCTTGGGCACACTCCTTTTTAGAGAATGATGACCCCATATTAGACTCATTGGATGAATTCTTTGAAGCTATGTCTCTCCTATATGAAGATCCTTATAAACAAACTACAGCAGATTTGACCATTAGAACATTACAACAAAAGAATAGACCTGTTGAAGATTATATCGCAGAATTTAAAAGATGGGCTACAGAAACCCAATGGAACGACATAACCTTACGCAATCGGTTCCGTCTCGGGTTATCCGAAGCAGTAAAGGATGAACTCTCACAAAACAAACTCCCCCCTACTTTAAACACATTGATCCAACTTTCCATTGTGTTGATAGACGAAAAGCTGAAAAAGTTCTCACCAGTTCAACATGGAAAAAACCCTTCACTCTTTCAAAATTGCCTGACAAAATTCCTCCTCAACCTGAACCTATGGAAGTAGGTGTAATAAGAAGTCCTCTTACCTCCGAAGAAAGAACAAGAAGAAGACATCTAAACCTATGTATGTATTGTGCCTCACAAGAACAACCAATTCCAGAATGTCCTCTACTGAAACGTTCAAAAGGCGGTAAACATAATTCTGTTACTTCTGTATTAAACGTCATACCTCCAAAACCATCCACTCACTTTTCCATATCTCTCATATTACAGTGGGACACAGAAATAATTATGACTGAGGCCATTATCGATTCTGGCGCTAATGGGGTATTCCTTGACTACGCCTTTGTAACTAATAATAAAATCCCTTGTGTTCGTAAAAGCAATTTTGTCTCAGAGTTATTGATGGCTCTTTCATATCCTCAGGCCCCATAAAAAAACGAGACCGTTCCTTTAAGAATGATTACCACAACGATCACTCCGAATTTCTTATCTTTGATGTTATCAAATCTCCACTTTATCCAGTTATTCTAGGGATCAATTGGTTAAAAACCCATAATCCAATAATTAAATGGTCTCCTTTATCCATTTCTTTTACCTCTGATTATTGTAAAGGAACATGTTTGCAACATATCCCCATTCTCCAAAAGACTAAAGAACAATTATACCTACATACTACTCAGAATTCCCAGATGTCTTTTGTAAAAAGGAAGCTGAAACTCTTCCACCTCATAGGGTATATGATTGCCCAATAGATCTCATATCTGGTGCTCCCATTCCTTATGGACATATCTATCCTCTCTCCCCTTCCACCGTTATCCCCTTCCTCTGATAAATGAATTAAATGAAAGATTAAGAACCACTACTATTTTCACTAAACTTGACCTCCGTGGCGCATACAACCTTATTAGAATAAAAAAGGATGATGAATGGAAAACCGCCTTCCGGACCCGATATGGCCTCTACGAATATCTTGTCATGCCATTCGGGCTCTGTAATGCCCCCGCAACCTTCCAACATTTTATAAATGATATCTTCAGGGATCTACTGGACGTATGTGTTATCATATATTTGGATGATATATTCCGATAATCTAGAAGAACATAGGAAGCATGTAAGATGGGTATTATCTAGATTGAAAACTCACAAATTATACACTAAACCCGAGAAATGTCTTTTTGAAGTCAGTGAAATCTCTTTTCTAGGATATGTTATTTCACCTCATTCCCTAAAGATGGATAATTCCAAAATAGATTATATTATTAACTGGCCTATCCCTACTAATACAAAAGAGTTACAACGATTTCTCGGGTTTGACAATTTCTATAGGAAATTTATTAGGAATTACTCCGACATATCTCATCCTCTTAATCTCCTTAACAGCAATAAACGTCCATTTAATTGGAATGAAAAGGCCCAATCAGCCTTCAACGAATTAAAAAGTAGATTTACAACTGCCCCTATTCTCCAATTGCCTAACCCTGCATTCCTAAATGTCCTAGAAGTGGATGCTTCAGACACACCTATTGGAGCAGTACTTTCCCAACACAAAACACCTCAAGATCCACTCCATCCAGTTGCTTTTTTTTCACGATCTTTGACCTTCGCTGAAAAAAATTATCCAATCGGTGAAAAAGAATTGTTAAGTGTTAAGGCAGCTTTTGAAACTTGGCGTCATCTCCTTGAAGATACAAAACACCCCATAGTGGTTTATACGGATCACAAGAATCTCGAATATCTCTATACAAACAAGACCCTTTCAGCTAGACAAGTTAGATGGAATCTTTTTTTTTAACCGGTTTAATTTCCAATTAGTTTACAGACCTCGAAAATCCCTCAAAGTTTCTCTGGATGTTTACCCTCCTAATAAAATCATTGGGATTATTTCTTCTCTATGTGATGACATAAAAAATCTGAATGAGAAAGATCTCGAACTTCCCAACTCACCTATATTAACAAAAAGAGACGGCATCTACTATTTTAAAAACAGGATTTACATTCCTCCCATACTTAGGAATAAACTACTTAAAATGATTCATGTTTCTCCCTTAGCAGGACATCCTGGTATTAAGAAGACCCTTGAATTATCTTCAAGATATTATTGGTGGCCTCGCCAGGATAAAGCTATAGAATCCTATGTTAAAACTTGTTCTACTTGCCAGAGATCCAAACCTGAACATCATCAACCCTTTGGATTATTACTTAACTTACCCATTCCGGAGAAACCATGTCAATCCATCTCTATGGATTTTTTGGTGGAACTCCCTCCATCTCAACATTATACCACTATTCTCGTCGTCGTGGACCGCTTCACTAAGATGTCCCATTTCAACCCTTTGAAGAAATTGCCCTCCTCCTCTGAATTCTCTAAAGTCTTTATCGATAATATTGTAAAACTTCATGGACTTCCTGAAGAAATTATTTCAGATAGAGGGACTCAGTTTACCTCCAAATTCTGGAAGGAGATGTGTTCCTCCCTTCAGATTCAACGCAAACTCTCATCCTCCTATCATCCCCAAACTAATGGACAAACGGAGAGGGTCAATCAAAGTTTGGAACAGTATCTATGATGTTATTGTTGATACCTGCCATGGCTACCTATGGCTGAATTTGCCTATAACAACTCTATTCACACCAGTACTAAAATGACTCCTTTCTTCTCATACTAGGGATTTCATCCCTCTTCATTTCCCATCCAATCCATTGCTTCATCTAATCCCACTGTTTCAAATCGAATTATTTTTATGTCCTCCCTATTTCTCAAATTGCGGGAGAATCTTCAACTCGCATCGTATAACCAGAAGACGTTTTATGATGTTAAGAGGAAAATTCCTCCTACTTACAAAGTTGGTGATCTTGTCTGTCTTTCTTCAAAAAATATTGCCACCAACCGTCCCTCGAAAGTTCCCTCTTCCTTGGTCCTTTTCAAGTAATAACGGTAATCAACGACAACGTTGTTAAACGGAGACTTCCTCCGACTGTCAAACTTCATCCTGTCTTCCATGTTTCTTTACTTAAAACTCATCTCCCCGACCCTTTTCATAGGGATGTGGTGACTTCTCCTGAACCTATCATTGTTCACGATGAAGAAGAATCCGAAATACAAAAGATTCTGGATTCACGATTCCGTCGCGGCTCCTTGCAATACCTTATTAGGTGGAAAGGTTATGGGATTGATGAAGACACTTGGGAAGATTTCTCTGTTGTACATGCGGATAGGTTGGTTGCTGCATTCCACAGACGCTACCCCTCCAAACCAAGGTAATAGCACCCAGAGGGCCCTCCATGTGAAGGGGGTACTGTCAGGTTATATCTGCCGGTTTCGCCACTTCCAAGGCACTTCCGGGTTGACGGAGCTCTGCCCCGCCCCCTTTCTCTGACGCGGTCTCCTCACGCTACATAGGAAGACCGCTCCAGATTCAAAATGCTGGATTTTTGTGTGGTTTCCCTGAGATCCTCAGACCGGCTACTAAATTATCACAACCTTCTATTACGTGTACCGAACCCTGGACTGAAACTCGTTTACCTACTTTCTCCTCTCCTCGACCTCGGACTGATAAAAGGACCGCTGCTTCTAATTCAAAGAAATACTTAATTCTGGATTCTACTCTTAAGAAGTACTTTTGAACCTTCTTCCACTGAATGCTAAGTATTAATTCCTTCAACTCAAATTGGCTCTCTGTCTGCTTGCAATTATAAACTGCCTCATTGTTGCACGCAGGAAGCTTCTTTTTATCTGCTGCAATTAATTTCACTCTGAATCTCCGACCTAATTTTGGACTAATCCTTATTTTGGACTGCTTGGCTTTTGCAAAACCACTGCTGCTTGTTTCCTTTCTAGAACTAACAACTAGCTAAAGTTTTAAAGCTACAGTAACAGCTTAATTCAATTCAGTTTAAAGTAATTTAATTCAAAGTTTTTCTGCAGTTGTGTTCCAATCATTAATTGAATTAGCATAACAACCCTATTGGTGACCCGCAACGGCGCCACACATACACTCCACTCGACGGCTGATACACAAACATTCTTAGAAGCTCTGGGACTTGCAGGAGCACTTGCCAGTACCTCCGACAGATCCTGGGACCTGTCAAACATTGAACCCTTCGTACCCAGAGGCTCAAACACACAAGGGACTTCACTATCCGGGCCTCAACCAGGACTCCTGCTGCCACACTGTACCCAAGAACCAGCCCAACATTTTGCCTTTCTTTTATGCTCAGTTACTCATTTATTGTTATAGTTTTGCACTTGCACTGCGTGAGCACTGCCAGACACAATACATTACTTACTGCAGATTAAGTTAGACAGATCAAAATAACACACTTCAGTACCTACCCAAGTGAGATTAAACACTCCCCCCATCACCCTCCTAGGTAGGGGTAAACTCCCCAGCAGAAAGAGGGGCCATAAGCTACACTCTACAATGAAACTTATAATTTACCACAACCAATGAAATCACTATACAAGACACATGACAACATATATGGTACCCCGATGTAGTAGAAAATATATGAACAAACACACTTCTTGCACTAATATGCGACAACAACCCGCTCACCCTGCTATACTACCTCCCGCATAACTACACTCTAATCTAGGTTCCTCGGAACTCTACTCACTCACATTACCACCCAATCTTTTTGTGCTACATTCCGAACAGCCTAGAGAGATAAGTAAAGAAAGGGGGTAAGGGCTGCGCTATACGTATATTTAAAGAGTGAACTATATACAGTGATTGCTGTTTAAAGCAGAGTCCATACAAGAGTAAACAATAAAACAAAGTCCATGCATTCGTAGAGATCAAATAATAAAATGTCCAATAAAATGCATAAAATCGTCTCACTGATATATTGACAGGGCGTATATACAATCCTCAGGATTGAATCCGTCTGGGTTGTAGGTGATCCATATATGTGAAGATAAAAACACAACAAACTTCCAATGGTGTAGTTTTGTGACTTAAGGAGTAATTAAAGTAAAAATGGATGATAATACACTCACATTTGATGGAGCTTTGGACCAGCTCTTGGATGAAGGGCACTTTTGAATGCTGGCGGTGCTTTCACTCTAGTGGTAGCGTGAGATGGAGTCTACAACCCACACAAGTGGCTCAGGTAGTGCAGCTCATCCAGGATGGCACATCAATGTGAGCTGTGGCAAGAAGGTTTGCTGTGTCTGTCAGCGTAGTGTCCAGAGCATGGAGGTGCTACCAGGAGACAGGCCAGTACATCAGGAGACGTGGAGGAGGCCATAGGAGGGCAACAACCCAGCAGCAGGACCGCTACCTCCACTTTTGTGCAAGGAGGAACAAGAGGAGCACTGCCAGGGCCCTGCAAAATGACCTCCAGCAGGCCACAAATGTGCATGTGTCTGCTCAAACGGTCAGAAAAAGACTCCATGAGGGTGGTATGAGGGCCCGACGTCCACAGGTGGTGGTTGTGCTTACAGCCCAACACCATGCAGGACGTTTGGCATTTGCTAGAGAACACCAAGACTGGCGCTCTGTGCTATTCAAAGATGAAAGCAGGTTAACACTGAGCACGTGTGACAGAGTCTGGAGACGCCATGGAGAATGTTCTGCTGTCTGCAACATCCTCCAGCATGACCGGTTTGGCAGTGGGTCAATAATGGTGTGGGGTGGCATTTTTTGGGGGGGCCGCACAGCCCTCCATGTGCTCGCCAGAGGTAGCCTGACTGCCATTAGGTACCGAGATGAGATTCTCAGACCCCTTGTGAGACCATATGCTGGCCCTGGGTTCCTCCTAATGCAAGACAATGCTAGATCTCATGTGGCTGGAGTGTGAAAGCAGCTCCTGCAAGACGAAGGCATTGATGCTATGGACTGGCCCGCCCGTTCCCCAAACCTGAATCCAATTAAGCACATCTAAGACATCATGTCTTGCTCCATCCACCAACGTCACGTTGCACCACAGACTGTCCAGGAGTTGGCAGATGCTTTAGTCCAGGTCTAGGAGGAGATCTCTCAGAAGACCATCTGCCACCTCATCAGGATCATGCACAGACGTTGTAGGGAGATCATACAGGCACGTGGAGACCACACACACTACTGAGCCTCATTTTGACTTGTTTTAAGGACATTACATCAAGGTTGGACCAGCCTGTAGTGTGTTTTTCCACTTTAATTTTGAGTGTGACTCCAAATCCAGACCTCCATGGGTTGAAAAATTTGATTTCCATTTTTTTATTTTTGTGTAATTTTGTTGTCAGCACATTCAACTATGTAAAGAACAAAGTATTTCAGAAGAATATTTAATTCATTCAGATCTAGGATGTGTTATTTTTGTGTTCCCTTTATTTTTTTAGAGCAGTGTGTGTATATATGTGTGTGAATGTATGTATATGTATATATATATACCAAAGCACAGGTGTCAACAAAGTTAAAAAACAAACAAAAAAACACACTTACTGTTGGCACAGTATAGGGCAACTTAATTAGGTGCACGATTAAGTGGCAGTACATTCTGGTAGCATGACTAGTTTGGGTAATGCTACACAGTTAACTTATCTAAGATGGGCATTACGGTAACATGCTATGTTTCATGTTAAGCTTATGAATAATTGCATCAAGTGAGATAACATTTCACGTAGTAAAAGCCACTGGGTCTCCTCATATCAGGCCTCCCTCACTCTGCTAAGTGTATATTGCGCAGCTCGAGGCATTCCGTGATCTCAGCCGATTCAGGTAGTCCCTCAACTTGTTCCCGCCACCAGCCTGTTCGATTGTGACTTTTAGTACCAACATACATGTAAGTTTGTCCCAGCATACAGTTTGGCTTGTGCCGCTGCGCCAGCCCTAAATCACGCCTTGGATCCACTGCTGTGTTTCAGCTTCAGGTAAGTTTTGGGGCATTCAGGAGTGTTAAGACACCTCCAGTGTCTTTAGGCAAAACCGACGTTTAGTAGACCTTCCCCGGCTGCAGTACAGTCTCCGTTCGCTTAATCTGTAGTATACGAACCAAATGCAGGGGAAGCGGCAAGCGTGAACGGCTCCAAACTCCCAAACGGCAATACACGAACTGCTGGTAACCGTCGAACAGCAATATTCACCAAGCGGCTTCCATTCCATCCAGCAGTCTCTAAACGTGAAGAAGAAATCCCCCCAATAACGAGACAGAAGCTCCGCATTGAGGGTCAAACAGGATCTGGCTTTACTGTGGGCTACCTGCCCGTATTTATGCAGGTCTCCCACTTGGTGGACACTCCCCTAGGGGACCAAATGGGAGACTTAAATGACAGACAGATATGGGGACATTCCAGACACACAGTCACAGATTTTACCCACAGTGCATTATGATTCCCTCCCCTCTTACCTGGAGTTAATTACCAAGTAACTCAATTAACTCCAGGACAAAGCCAGTCGCCATCTTAAATATAAAATCACAAAAGACATAAAAATATATAACTTCACAAAAACCGAACATTTCCCATTCGCATCACATATCCCCAGATAGCCTGGATCTGAGTGCATATTATTAGCGAATAGCGCTCAGATCCCACACACATAGTTCAATCACCATGGAGTCAAAGTTCTTACAGTCTTTCGGTATACGAATGACTCCATGGGAAGGCTATCTGGGTTAAGTCTTTTCGTATGCTCCAAATCTCCCGAACGGCCGGTGTTCGTATGCTTTCGTGGAGGCAGCCAGGCGCTCCGTTGTTTCAGCGGTGTTCGGCAGAAAAAGTGTCAGTTTTTAGTTCCATAGAAATAGAGCCAAACACCGCTGGGCTTTCGCTTGGTTTAAAATGGCCGCTGCCTCGTGGTCGACATACGAACGACGACCACCCTGAATTCGGTTTAATTGAGAAGTGTCTGCGGTTAACCACAACGTTCTAATTGGGATCAATAGGTTAACCAGCAGCACACTTCTCTCCTGGGTGGCCGTCCGTTCGGCAGGTTTGTTCGGGAAAAAGAGTCATTCGAATGGCTGGGCTATAGAAACCAGCCATTCATACGAACGGGAGACAAACAGACGAATGCAATTAAAATACAAGCAGACAGATGGTTCTGTCACACGGCTCCCTCCTTGTGGGACACTCCGGCAGACCCGGCTTGACCCTGCGGCGGGTCAACTTGGGGATGACCGGACTAAGAGGTGGTGGAAACGTCTGTTTGTTGCGACAACCCATCTGCATTCCCGTTCAGCTTACCGGGTCTGTAGCTGATAGTAAAATTGTAGGGCTGTAGTGCCAAGCTCCATCTCAGCAGTCTCCCATTGTCTCCTGAGACCCGGTTAAGCCAAACGAGTGGGTTGTGATCAGTCACCAGGGAAAACTCTTGCCCATACAAATAGGGACTTAACTTTTTCAATGCCCAGACCAGGGCCAAGCACTCCTTCTCCACTGCCGCATAACTCACTTCTCTGGGTAACAACTTTCTGCTGAGATATGCGACAGGGTGCTCTCCTCCATCTTCCCCGACTTGGCTCAGCACAGCCCCCAGTCCATACATGGAAGCATCTGTGTGGACGAGAAAACGTTTGTTAGGGACTGGGGCAGCCAAGACAGGGGCATTCACAAGTGCCTGCTTCAGTGCCTGGAATGCAGCTTCACAAGCCGGAGACCACAGGACCTGCTTAGGCAAGTTTTTCTTGGTTAGGTCTGTCAGGGGCTTAGCAATAGCGCTGTAGTCGGGGACAAAACGTCTGTAGTACCCTGCCGTCCCCAGGAAGGCCAATACCTGGGTCTTAGTGGTAGGTGTGGGCCAGTTAGCCACTGCCTCTACCTTGGCTGGCTCTGTTCTCTGGCTCCCACATCCCACTCTGTGACCCAGGTATTGTACTTCAGCCATACCTAGATGGCACTTCTCTGGCTTCAATGTCAGGCCAGCGGCCCAAATTTTATCCAGCACTACCCCTACATGTACCAGGTGTTCCTCCCAGGACCCACTGTAAATCGCAATGTCGTCCAAGTATGCACAGGCAAATTCTTGGAAGCCATCCAGGAGTCTATCCACCATCCGTTGGAAGGTAGCCGGTGCATTTTTCATCCCAAAAGGCATGACCTTAAATTGGTACAGGCCAAATGGGGTGACAAATGCCGACTTGGGATAGCATCCTCGGCCAGGGGGATCTGCCAGTAGCCCTTACACAGGTCTATGGTGGTCAGATATCGCCCCCTGGCAATACGATCCAGTAATTCGTCTACCCGGGGCATTGGGTAGGCGTCAGTGGTGGTCCGCTCGTTGAGCCGCCTGTAGTCCACACAGAACCGGGTGGTCCCATTTTTCTTGGGTACCAGGACTACAGGCGAGGCCCAAGGGCTGTCGGAGTGCTCGATGACCCCAAGCTGAGTCATCTCCTGTATCTCCTTCCGCATTCCTTCACGGACTGCTTCAGGGATACGATAGGGGGGCTGTCGTAAGGGGGTCTGTTCAGGGGTCTCTACCTTATGCACAGCTAGGGTGGTATAACCTGGTTCCTGGGAGAACGTTGCCTGCTTCTCCCACAACAGTTGCTGCGCCTGTACCCTTTCTGTGGGGTTCAACCAGTCCCCTAGCTGTACCAAGGTAGTAAGGTCAGTCTGGGAATCCCTTTCTAATAGATCTGGAAGGGGTAAATTCTCAGAATCATCTGCAGCTGGGGCACATACTGCTGCAATATTCTCAGGTCTCTCCTGGTACTCTTTCAGCATGTTCACATGAAATGATCGCTGGATCCCTTCATCTGCACAGCTGGCTATCAAGTAAGTAGTGTCGCAGATCTGCGCCACTACCTTGTACGGGCCATGCCAAGATGCTTGCATCTTGTTGGCCTTCACAGGTTTGAGCACCAATACCTTTTGCCCAACCTGGAAGACCCGCTGTCGGGCACCCTGATCGTACCATCTTTTCTGTCTCCCCTGGGCCACCTGGAGATTCTCCCTTACCATCAGGGACAGTTTCTCCATGCGGTCCCGGAGTTCCAGAACATATGGCACCCCCTCCCAGTGGCCTCTAATGAGATCTAGGGGTCCGCGGACCCTTCTCCCATACAGCAGCTCAAAGGGGGAGAACCCAGTAGATTCCTGGGGCACCTCTCTATAAGAAAATAATAGATGAGGCAGGAATCTCTCCCAGTCTCTGCAAGTGTCTGTAAAGGTCCTCAGCATCTGTTTGAGGGTACCGTTAAAGCGCTCGCAGAGACCGTTAGTCTGTGGTTGGTAGGGTGAGCTAAGTAATGGCTTAATGCCACACACCTTCCACAGTTGCTGGGTGAGCACAGCGGTGAATTGGGTTCCCTGGTCGGAGAGGATCTCCTTAGGGAACCCGACCCTAGTAAAAATTCTAACCAGGGCATCAGCAACCGTCTCTGCCTCTATATTAGACAGCGCTACTGCCTCTGGATAGCGAGTGGCATAGTCCACCACGGTAAGAATGTATTTCTTACCGGATGGACTAGTCCTGGCCAGTGGACCCATGATGTCAACGGCTATGCGGGCAAAGGGCTCCCCTATAATAGGCATCGATAATAGCCTAGCCTTAGGGTGGTCCCCCCGCTTTCCTACCCGTTGACATGTGTCACACGTACTGCAATACATCTGCACAGCCTGGTTAAAGTTTGGCCAAAAGAAATTCTGTGAGATCCTATAGGCTGTGCGGCGGGACCCTAGATGTCCAGCTAACGGAACATCATGCCCTATCCGCAGAATCTCCTGCCGGTACTTGGCAGGTACCACTAACTGGCGATTCGGCGGAGGGGCAACACTCTTCTGGGAAGACTTAGGGATCCTATATAACCTGTCCCCCACCCACTCATACCGTTCCCCATCTATTCCTTCCTCTCCAGCATCTGCCCTGTCTTTGTACTTTTGGAGGGTCGGATCTGCCCGGGTTTCCCTCCCAAACTCCTCTGGGGAATCCCAGCTTAAGGGGACCTGATCTGGGGTACCAGTCGGGGAAGGAGATCTTACCTGGGTCTCATCAGCAGGTGGGCTGGTTCCGGCAGCACGGGTCTGGGCACGAGTGGTCACTGGGTTCACATCCGCAAGGCCCATCGGAGCATAGGCTGAAACCAAAGGGGCCAAATCGTTTGCCAGAAGAACATCTGCGGGCAAGTCTTTCATCACCCCCACATCCACATGTCTAGCGCCCACTCCCCAATCCAAATGTACCCGGGCAACAGGTAAGCGAAACACGGCACCCCCTGCTACCCTTACTGCCACAGTGTCCCCAGTGTGCTGATGCTCTGAGACCAAGTTCTTTTGGAGTAGTGTCATCGTGGCTCCTGTGTCTCTCAACCCATTTACCACTCTGCCATTCAGCTTCACGGTTTGCCGATGTTGCTGACGATTATCCTGGTGAGCTGCTTGCACTGGGTCTGCCTCGTGTAGGATGCCCCAGAACTCCTCCTGCTCTATGCAGTGAGCAGCAGGCTGGGGTGGCCGCTGGTTCCCACTGGCTGGTCTCCTCCAGGACTGAGCTTGGTTGGCACTGTTCAGTGGGCACTCGGGACGCTTGTGCCCCAACTGTTTGCACCCAAAGCACCGGATGGGTTGTCAATAATCCCGGGCATTAAATCGGGATGGCTGCACATAATTGTTAGCTGGCGGTGCGGCTGGGGTACGGTGTACTGGGGGTTGGTAGGCTGAAGGAGCGGGTATTACTGCTGGTCGATACTCCAGTCTGGCAGGGGCTTTGGTAGCTGTACCATCCAACTTGCGGGCATCCGTATATTCGTCTGCCAGACGAGCAGCCTCGGTTAGGGTAGAGGGTTTTCTATCTCTGACCCACTCCCGGACCCCAGCAGGTAGTCTATCAAAGCAGTGCTCCAGCAGGACCACTTGTAACACCTCCTCCCAGTTACCGCTTGGCATCCTGCCATCCAGTGGGCTGCGGTACGGTGAACTCTGCAGGCCCACTCCACATAAGAGTCCCCAACCAGCTTATTGGTTTCTCTAAACCTCCGCCTGTACGCTTCTGGGGTCACCGCATACCTGGCTAGGAGTGGATCCTTCACAGCCCGGTAGCTGGTGATCTCCTCCTCTGGGATGGCCCGAAACGCTTCACTAGCCCGGCCGGATAATTTCCCAGAGAGGATGGTGACCCATTCATCTGCGGGTACCTGGTGTAGAGCACACTGCCTCTCGAAGTCCGCCAGGAACCCATCAATCTCTCCCTCAGTTTCCACAAAGTTTTTAAATGCAGCAAAGGGTACCTTCTTTCTGGCAAAAACATTATTATTGTAGGGTACCTCTGCTGCTGCAGCTCCTCTTTCCCGGAGCGCCTGTTGTGCTGCTACTGCTGCCTGCACACGCTCCACAATGTCAGCTGAGGGGTTGGAGCCAAAATGTGCCAGCCTTATTTGCACTGCCCGGTTAAATTGTAATTCCTCGGGTGTTAAATCCAAGGTACTGGTCACATTGACTCTCTCCATTCCCAGTGCTGCATCCATCTCCAGTAGCAAAGCAATAATCTCCCTTTTCTTTAAATTGCTTGCTGACCTTCCTTGGCGTTCCAATAGGTCCTTAAGTGTAGCACGCCTTAATTCCTCGTACTGCATGTCTTGTAGCTGACCTCCAATGCTGTGGGATTCATCCCGTCGCTTGCCACCAATTGTTAAGACACCTCCAGTGTCTTTAGGCAAAACCGCCGTTTAGTAGACCTTCCCCGGCTGCAGTACAGTCTCCGTTCGCTTAATCTGTAGTATACGAACCAAATGCAGGGGAAGCGGCAATCTCCCGATCGAGATCCGTGAACGGCTCCAAACTCCCGAACGGCAATACACGAACTGCTGGTAACCGTCGAACAGCAATATTCACCAAGCGGCTTCCGTTCCATCCAGCAGTCTCTAAACGTGAAGAAGAAATCCACCCAATAACGAGACAGAAGCTCCGCATTGAGGGTCAAACAGGATCTGGCTTTACTGTGGGCTACCTGCCCGTATTTATGCAGGTCTCCCACTTGGTGGACACTCCCCTAGGGGACCAAATGGGAGACTTAAATGACAGACAGATATGGGGACATTCCAGACACACAGTCACAGATTTTACCCACAGTGCATTATGATTCCCTCCCCTCTTACCTGGAGTTAATTACCAAGTAACTCAATTAACTCCAGGACAAAGCCAGTCGCCATCTTAAATATAAAATCACAAAAGACATAAAAATATATAACTTCACAAAAAACGAACATTTCCCATTTGCATCACATATCCCCAGATAGCCTGGATCTGAGTGCATATTATTAGCGAATAGCGCTCAGATCCCACACACATAGTTCAATCGCCATGGAGTCAAAGTTCTTACAGTCTTTCGGTATACGAATGACTCCATGGGAAGGCTATCTGGGTTAAGTCTTTTCGTATGCTCCAAATCTCCCGAACGGCCGGTGTTCGTATGGTTTCGTGGAGGCAGCCAGGCGCTCCGTTGTTTCAGCGGTGTTCGGCAGAAAAAGTGTCCGTTTTTAGTTCCATAGAAATAGAGCCAAACACCGCTGGGCTTTCGCTTGGTTTAAAATGGCCGCTGCCTCGTGGTCGACATACGAACGACGACCACCCTGAATTCGGTTTAATTGAGAATTGTCTGCGGTTAACCACAACGTTCTAATTGGGATCAATAGGTTAACCAGCAGCACACTTCTCTCCTGGGTGGCCCTCCGTTCGGCAGATTTGTTCGGGAAAAAGTCATTCGAATGGCTGGGCTATAGAAACCAGCCATTCATACGAACGGGAGACAAACAGACGAATGCAATTAAAATACAAGCAGACAGATGGTTCTGTCACAAGGAGCCTCTCCTGCATGCGACCGGTCAGCATGGTGGCCCGGCCCTGCCCTGCCCCCAACTTTGTTATATCTTAAAGGCAAAATGGCTGTAGAGCAAGAGAGAGGGGAAGTGAAGAGAGACAAGAAGATAAAATACTTCATTAGCACCATAAAGATTAAATTAAATGTTACCAGCAACAGTAAGTCCTTTAATACATTCATATTAGGCACTACTAAAAGTTCCAGCCTCCCAGTTGTTAATCAGTCAAGAGGGTGCTCTTCCAAATTACCATGGAAGGTAATAAAGTGGAAGCAAATTGACTGCTTCGCATGCTCTCTGCCTTCCGATCAATGACAAGCATTCTGTTGGCCAGAAGCTCAGCAGTACTGGTGATCTTTGAGTGGGCAGAGCAGAACTGTGGGAAGGCACCCTATCACTGTTGGATTGTAGGTAAGTTAACTCATTAACAAGAAAGCAGGGGGAAGAATGTTGGCCCAGGAGAGTCACTAACACTCAATTGCCATCTCTCTCAAGTCATTTAGTTAATTTCCTCCTGTGTTGCCTGGACTTACCTTAACAGTGTCTTTCATTTCTCTGCCCTATTAATTAGAATATTTGTGGAATATACTGTCTAAAAACATAGAAACAGACACTTTTGGGTGTATACAGCTGTTGAGTCAATTTATGGTACCTCATAGAACCCTTTAATGGAACACTCAAATGGAAAAGAGTTCTGACCATCAACTAGCCTCCTGTTCAGATGCTTCTGGTAGCTGCTTTCTTCACTTATGCTAACTGGAGAACCTGCACAGTTGAAGATGCACACACTATTGGAGACCATTCAAACACAATTTTCACTTCCAGTCTAGCAATGGAGCCTTAAGCCATAAATGAACTGTGTTCCTGAATACTAGACTTGGTTGTCCTTAGTGGCTTACCTTACCCGTGTTTGGTGCCTTGCACACTTAGTTCAAAGATTAAGACTGAAAATGGCAAGCACTTCATGTCACATACCTTGGGCTTAGTAAGATAAACCAAAACACATTGTACCGTGGTATTATCCTCAACCTGAATGAGGTTGAGGATGGCATTCTGGAACAATGTCTATCTTGGCTCTTGGCCCAGATGGAGAGCAATATGCTGAGATTTCACCTAAGGGCACAGCTGCAGTGGGCAAGATGAGTAGGTATTAACACTTATGGATTTTACACTTCTGGATCTTATCATTCAGTATTTTGCACTATAATTTCTGATGCCTTTTTTTTTTTTTATAAATAAAGAACAGCTTCTCGTGTGTGTGTGTTTTTTTTTTTGTTTGTTTTTTTATAAACTTATTCTGAACTCATTTTTTAGTTATATTTTAATATACACAAAACAAAAATGTTGTAGTGCACTCAGAGTGTGAAGGTCTGTCAATCCATATTTTGAAAATTAAATAAATAAAAAGAGAAGTGCTTGTTCAAGTGAATGTGGGGGCAGAGGTACACTATGGCGTTAGGAATAACATATTCCTAATACTATTCTGTTCCTTTTATTTATAATGGGAGTGAGAAAAAAAAATATGTGTTAGTTCGTCTTTAAACACGGTAGGTGATTTTGCTGAAAGTAGCAAAGATTACTACTGTTGGTTCATCAAATGATTAAATTGCAAATACATTTTACAACAAAACAGACAGAAAAATAAAGATTTATAGGACTGAATATACATAGGCCCACTTTAGATAAGATCAATAAATATTGATTAATGCAATGTCATCTTGAAAGTGAAGACATTCAATTTGAAGGATTAGTAGAAGGGAAATTAAATGTTTTATTAAAGAGTTTAAAAATAAATCTTTTGAATCACATTAATAAGAGATCGATACTCATTGAGAGAACTTGAAATTCAGGTTTTTTAAATACTACACAAACTCAGATACATATGTATACAGGAAACATAGTGGTGAACAAAAATCCAGTGATTAACAAACATCTCCAGATTCACGAGATGATATTGTATTTCCTTAGAACACAATGTTGTTTATTCACTAAACTATAGTGAACTGAAAACTGATTTACAAAAAGTAAAAATAGTGGACATGAAACACTTCTGACTTCGCTATATTCACAGCTATTCTAGTCTACATTTTGCAATTCACAGGGCTTTTTACTAAAGTCCAATTACCTTACCGAATGGGGCACAACTAACTGCTGTTTTCTGCCATTTAGGATGTAATATCTGGACATTGTTCATGGTTTTTAACAAGGTCTGGATTTTGCAAACCAGGCTCAGAACCAGTGTAAATTTGTAGACTAAACATTTTATTTAATTTTTAGTCGACTAACATTTTTGAGATTTAGTCGACTAAAACGAAAACAATTCAGATGACTAAAACTAAAATTCCTTTTTAGTGAAAAGACTATGACTAAAACTTAATTGAAATTTACACTGCACAATGTGTGTGAAAGAGGCAAAAGAGACAGACCATGGCTTGAGAGAGAGAGACACCTAGAGGGGCTGAGAGGACACAAAGAAACACAGAGGGGCTGGGGAAGGGACAAAAAAGACAGAGGCTTTAACTAAACCCATTCGATTTTGTTTGTGTCTACTACAATCTACTGGAGATTTAGTCAACTAAAATCTATTGCAGATTTAATCGACTAAAACTAGATTAAAACTGAAACAGTTCAGATGACTAAAATACATCTTAAACAAAAATGTTTTTTTAGTCAAAAGACTATGACTAAAACTAAATTTAAATTTGCTGCCAAAATAAACACGGCTCAGAACTAGCTTCATTATTATTAGGCTAAAAAAAGTATATATATTTACTTAGTTTTTATCTATACCAATAAAAGTTAAGTTTTATTTACTCTTGGGGTGTATTTATCAACTATTTAGATACTAGTAGTCTTTCTGAGGTTGATATCTTTAACCATAAACTCATTTTCCACACCCCTCATTGTTCATTTTTTTTTAGTTCACTATTTAGGGGTTATGCCCCATTTTGAGGGTATTGGTATACTTGGCTCCAATCCCTATTGAATTATTGAATATTATTTGGATTACAGTTAGATGGTTTAAATCAAAACCCGGATGTTAAAATCTGGGCTCAGATGTGGCGACTGGCTAGCAATCACTGCCAGTGGGCAACTGTTAGCACTGATAACGGGCATATAGTACTTAAAATTATTTAGCAATTTGCAAACATGCATCCTACTGGATGCATTCAGTATCTAGTCATTGTAAAATTGATGCTTTGTACATATTCCAAATTCTCTACTTTGGATGGGAAAAGCACTGATTTACATCCAGGCACTCAATGCAAATTCACCCGATTTTGTTCATTTGGACAAAATTTGGTGTTTACTGAACTGTCCTACCAGTTTAAATTCTCTGCAATTCTGTATTAAGTAGATAAGCATCTATATATATATATATATATATATATTTTTTTTTTTTATAGTACATTGTTTCTTAGTGTACAAGCTTGGCAACTGGTTTGAGCAGTGCCTTCTTCACCTCTTGCCTCGGTTATATTCTGTATGTCACTTACTTGTCATATATCCCCATTCTAGAATAGTAACTTTCTATGACACCCTAAAACCTGTACATGGGGGGTACTGTTTTACTCGGGAGACTTCGCTGAACACAAATATTAGTGATTCAAAACAGTAAAACATATCACAGCGATGATATTGTCAGTGAAAGTGACTTTTCTTTGCATTTTTCACACACAAATAGCACTTTTACTGATGATTTAATTGTTGTGATACGTTTTCCTGTTCTGAAACACTAATATTTGTGTTCAACAAAGTCTACCGAGTATAACAGTAGCCCCCATGTAAAGGTTTTATAGCGTTTTTGAAAGTTACAGGGTCAAATATATGGGTCAAATATTTTTACATTGAAAAAGGCCAGGTTGGTTACGTTGCCTTTGAAAGCTTATGGTAGCCCAGGAATGAGAATTACCCCCATGATGGCATACCATTTGCAAACGAAGACATCCCAAAGTATTGCAAATGGGGTATGTCCAGTCTTTTTTAGTAGCCACTTAGTCACAAACACTGGCCAAAATTAGCATTCAATTTAGTTTTTTACTTTTTTCACGCACAAACAAATATGATGCTAACTTTGGCCAGTTCGACTAAGTGGCTACTAAAAAAAGACTGCACATACCCCATATTGAATACCCTGGGTTGTCTACTTTAAAAAAAATATGTACATGTGGGGTGTTATTCAGAGATTTATGACAGATAATAGTGTTACAATGTGCTACTTGTACCTATAGCCATATAACTTGCAAAAAAAAGCATGTGAACACTGGGTATTTTTAAACTCAGGACAAAATTTTGAATCTATTTAGCATTTTTTTTCATTCACTTTTGTAGATGAGTAAAAGATTTTTCAAGTAAAAGTAAAAAAAGATGAATTTTTTTTAAATTTTTCATCATATTTTTTTTAATTTTTTTAAAAAATTAAATTACATGAGATTATATAAATAATGGTATGTAAAGAAAGCCCCTTTTGTCCTGAAAAAAAACAATATATAATTTGTATGGGAGTAAATGAGAGAGCAGAAAATTACAGCTAAACACAAACACCACAAAAGTCGCAAATGTACAACATCGCAAAAACATTCCAGTCCTTAAGGGGTTAAAGCTAGTGTATGGGGTAAGGTTAGGACAATAGTTAGGGTCACAGGTGTTGTTAAGAAACAGCTTTAGGGGCTAAAGTCCTTCAGGTGGCAGAATACTAGTTTTTTTTAAAGTTTTTTTTTATAACAGAACAATGTTAATCAAAGCAATTATCTGATGTAACAGGACTAAAATTAGATTTATTTTTTTTAGTGCTACTAGTAGGGAAGGTGATGTCTTTCCCACAGGTGTCAGTTTAAGGGTTATGGAATTGGATTGTAATACCATCCTCTTTTATACTAGTAGCGTGGCTAGTGGAATCAAGTTGGAACTCTGCTGTTATATGATAATGCAACCATGATTTTTTTAACCTCACACTTTTGTTTTTTACTTCTCATGTAAAAGAAATTGATTATTCTTTTAAGAAAATGAATATCCTCCACTTTTCTTACTAAAATATGCAAACATAGTGGAAAACCAACATGCAATTTTATACAATTTATGAATTTACAGCTACAAGGGTAGTTGAGGACTAGCATCCTCCAGATGTTGTGGACTACATCTCCCATGATGCTTTGTCAGCATTATGGCTGTAAGCGCATTATGGAAGATGTAATCCATCTAAGTCATGGGGGGAATTAAGTAGACACATGGAGGGGCTGGGGGCATTACGGAGAAACATGGAGTGACTGGTTTGGTTAAGGAGACACACATTTAGAGGTTGGGGGTTAATGAGATACTTGGACCGTATGGTGGGGTTAAATAGACACATGGAGGGTGGGGAGCATAATGAGACACATGAAGGGGCTGGTGGTGTTAAGAAGACACATGGAGGGACTGTGGGGTTAAGGAGACACATTTAGGGTTGGGGTTAAGGAGACACATGGAGGGAATGAGGGTTAAGGAGACACATGGAGGGGCTGGTGGTTTAAGGAGACACAATTGGGGTAGAGGGTTAATAAGATAAATGGAGGGTTAAGGAGACACTTGGAGAGGCAATGGGATAATGAAACAAATGTATGGAAGAAATGGCTTTAGGAGAAGTTGGGGGTTATGGAGAAACACAGAGGGGCTGGTTGTGTTAAGGAGACACATGATGGTGCTGGGGGAGTTATATAGACACACGGTGGGGCTAAGGGGGTTAATGAGAGACATGGAGGGGCTGGGGGTAAAGAGACACATGGGGGTGTTACTAAGAGGCATGAAGGGGCTGAGGGTTAACTAGACAAATAGAGGTGCTGGGGGTTAATGAGACACATTAAAAGGCACACAGAGAGCTGTCAGGGTAAGATGCACAAAGAGGGCTTGGGAGGACAAAGAGACACACAGAGGCTGGGGGACTCAAAGAGACACATAGAGGGGTACAATTAGACACACAGAGGTACTGGGGGGACAACGAGACACACAGAGGCACTGGGGAGACAGAGACACACAGGGGCTGGGGGGACAAAGAGAAACACAAAGGAGATCGGGGGACAAAGAGACACAAATGGGGTGTCAGGGGGGACAAAGAGACACACAGAGGGGCTGGAAGATAAGACATACAGAGGGGCTGGGAGAAGAGACACACAGAGGAGACCACTAAAAAAAAGTTACATGAACATGTGTGCGTCATCACATCATCAATGTGCACACACACGTTATGGGTTACAAGGTCAGTTCTGACCAATTATTACCTTCCTAGGGTTATTTAAACTCGAAAGTGCCTTTTGTCAGTGCTGTGTCACAGTTTTCACTTGTTGGTTATCAAAATATGCGTTTATCTTGTGATTTTTTGGGGTATTTTAGCTATTCTCATTTCTGATATCTATTGGCTTGTCTCCTTGTTTCTGTTTCATTCTATACCCCTCAGCTTGTTCTTGACCATTCTATTTTATACGATAAGTCCAGCCACTCCAGTAATACGTATTTTTCTTAGAGTTTACGTCATTACATAGTTACATAGTTACATAGCTGAAAAGAGACTTGCGTCCATCAAGTTCAGCCTTCCTCACATTTGTTTTTTGCTGTTGATCCAAAAGAAGGCAAAAAAACCCAGTTTGAAGCACAATTTTGCAACAAGCTAGGAAAAAAATTCCTTCTTGACCCCAGAATGGCAGTCAGATTTATCCTTGGATCAAGCAGTTATTACCCTACATTGAAAGATTATATCCTTGAATATTCTGTTCTTGCAAGTATGCATCTAGTAGCCGTTTGAACATCTGTATGGACTCTGATAAAACCACTTCTTCAGGCAGAGAATTCCACATCCTGATTGTTCTTACAGTAAAAAACCTTTCCTTTGCCTTAGACGAAATCTTCTTTCTTCCAGTCTAAACGCATGGCCTCGTGTCCTATGTAAAGTCCGGTTTGTGAATAGATTTCCACACAATGGTTTGTATTGGCCCCGAATATATTTGTATAATGTTATCATATCCCCTCTCAGGCGACGTTTTTCTAAACTAAATAGGTTTAAATTTGTTAACCTTTCTTCATAGCCGATATGTTCCATTCCTTTTATTAATTTTGTAGCCCGCCTCTGCACTTTTTCTAGTGCCATAATATCCTTCTTTAGAACAGGTGCCCAAAATTGCACAGCATATTCAATATGGGGTCTTACCAGTGATTTATAAAGAGGCAAGATTATATTCTTGTCCCGAGAATGAATGCCCTTTTTCATGCATGACAATACCTTACTGGCCTTGGCCACTGTGTGTTGGGTCATATATTATCCTGACAAAACAACTGCACATGAGGACCGACTTTCCTTCCTGCCTTCTTCCCTACCTCCCTTTCCTCCTTCCTTTCACTCTCTCTTTCTCTAAAAACATTGTTTTGTTAAAACACTGTTGGTACACTGTGATGCCCAAAACTCACAGGATGAGAAAATAAATCTAAATCACATGTACTTTGCTTGAATTAATCACTTTCAAATGAAAATAGCATGTAGTTCTCATGCTATGTTTGTGCAATATTAAAAGCATGCTTCCTGTGATTTTATTCTCCCTAATTGGAGTGGAAATGTATAATTTCTTTAAAATATAAATATATTAGTGAATGTGTACATGTAAATGTATGTGTATTTAAAGTGTGCTATGTTGGTCAGTAATGTATACTGTTCTCTAATATCTCTCATATTGTTTCATACTCTTTTTCCTTTCCTTTCTGTGTCTAAGCCCCATGTCAAAGATAAATTAACCCGTGAACACAGTCAACATGTAACCAATCCCGATTTTTGAATACTGATTAGTGGCATGTGTGATATTAATTTAGTGATGTTTGATTTTCTGTCTGCACTTGATTGTTGTTGATGATGTTCTTGATTTACAACAAGTAACTTACACTGGTATATTTCATTGTTTTCACCAGTCCTTCTTTTACAGTTGATGTGACTAGATATACAGGGCCGGACTGGGGATACAAAGCAGCCCTGGAAAAAAAAAAATCTATGCCAGACCCAGAAGTCATTGCGCCATATATTGTCGCATGTAATATGTAAGGCTATGTCTTGCCACCCCAGATGATTGAGTAATATACATTAGTCGAGGAGAGACCAGCACGACGTTGGAAAAAAAAAAAGGTGAGTAAAACACTATTTTAAAAAACACACTCAGACACGATGGCAGACACACACACACACACACACCCCATGAAACATACATATACCATGACAGACACACACACACCATGACAGACACACCATGACACTGATCATGACACAGACAGACACACACACCATGACAGACACACACACACACACACCCACCATGACACAGACATACACACACCATCATACAGACACACCGTGACACAGACACACACACCGTGACACAGACATACATGACACAGACAGACACACATACACACCATGACACAGACACACACACACACACACACCATGACAGACAGGCACACACAGACAGACACACCATGACAGAGTGACATACATACTTCTGGGTGGGCAGACAGATAGGTGTGCTGGCGGCCGCAGGGAGAACTTGGATGGCGGCCGGAGGGGGAACTGTGTGTTCTGTCTCTGCTCCCCCGCCCCAGCGCGCAGCTTAAATGAGACCGGGGCCGGAATATGACGTCATATTCCAGCCCCGGTCTAATTAAGGGCAGGGGGGCAGAGACAGAACCGCCAGCTCCCCCTGTTGCCACCATCCAAGTTTTCCCTGCGGCTGCCATCCAAGTTCGCCTCGCTGCCGCCATCCAAGCTCTCCCACCCAAATGTCTCCCTGGCCCCAGGTGCCGACGGCCCACCAGGAAATTTCCCGGTATCCCGGTGGGCCAGTCCGGCCCTCTACCAGGATTTCAGACCTCTAAAATGTTTTTTAATTTTTTTATTTTAGTAATCAAAGTTTAAACTACAAAAATTACTTACACGTCTTACTACTCCAACTATTAAAATTGTGCCCATTGTTTTAATGGCAGCAACAGTTTATTTCAGATTTTACATTTCAGTAAAACTTTTTCATTTTCGAAATTATAGTTTTTGTGGATGCCTGGGTGACTTTCAAAGGATTTATATAGCAGAATATGTCTTTCAAATAACTTTGCTTCTAGGAGTGTATATAATCGTTTGCAAATATATGTAAATTATGACACTATACTCCCGGTACATGAGTACTGTGCAACCAAGTTTTAAGATGGTGGGGTGCCAAACTCCTCCAATGTAATTCTCCTTTGCCCCTTATCTCTGTAGCCACCATCTTCTGACCAATGGCACCTGTCTGCTTAACCTTGTGTAATCAACCTGTAATGGTAGTCCCCAGTGGCGAAGCTAGACACGTTTTTCACCTGGGGCATAGACTCAGTTGAGTGCCCCTTATATTTCTTTTCAAGTGCAGGCAGCCGGTGCACACGGTGATCAGTGCTTTCCTAGCATCCACCACAACTTCTAAAGTAGTGTAGTGTGTAAGGAAGGCTGCTTGTGGGATGTCAGGACTTACCTGTCAATTCCTCTTCGACTTTCTTACGCCTTATAGAGAAACTGCGCCAGTTTTGAAATTGCTTAGTACTTTGTGTTAGCTTACCTCCATGTTCCTTGTGCCGGCTAAGCTCCTCTTTGTTGCTACACTGTGTACCGAACTCCTGGACTGTCATTATTCTCTGCCTTCTCCACTCCTTGATCTCGGACTGAATTTCGTTCAACCTTCTCTCTCAAAACCTTAAAGGACCACTATAGTGCCAGGAAAACATACTCGTTTTCCTGGCACTATAGTGCCCTGAGGGTGCCCCCACCCTCAGGGTCCCCCTCCCGCCCGGCTCTGGAAGGGGGAAAGGGGTAAAAACGTACCTTTTTCCAGGGCTGGGCGGGGAGCTCTCCTCCTCCGATCCTCCTCACTCCTCCCCGTCGGCTGAATGCGCACGCGCGGCAAGAGCTGCGCGCGCATTCAGCCGGTCGCATAGGAAAGCATTATCAATGAGACAGCCGCTAGAGGGAATGGGGGAAGGCTTAACCCATTCATAAACATAGCAGTTTCTTTGAAACTGCTATGTTTATAAAAAAATGGGTTAACACTAGCTGGACCTGGCACCCAGACCACTTCATTAAGCTGAAGTGGTCTTTGTGCCTAGAGTGGTCCTTTAAGAACCGGACTGATTTATGCTCCTTCTCGACTACAGTGACCCAGCTTGTGGAAGACAACTCCCATCATACTCTAAGTATACACTTATTCTATATTCTGGGAATTGCATTATTATTGAACTTTATCCTGCTTGCTAACTATCTCCTGCTACAACATTGTTGCTATTGAATCTGCTACAATTGCTTTTGCTTTCATCTAATTCAAACATGTCAAACTCAAAGTGTGGCACGGGCCACATAAACAAGGTTTAAGTTTATGTGGGCCACACACACACATACTCACTGACAGACAAACACGCACACACACACTGACACACACACACACACATACTCACTGACAGACACACACACATACTCACAGACAGACACACACACATACTGACAGACTGATACATACAGACACACTGACAGACACACACGCACATACTCACACATACTTGCTGACAGACACACACATTCAGAAACAGACAGACACACACACTGACAGACAGACATGCACACATACTGACACACACACTCACAGACAGGCAGACACACACACATACTGACACACACACACTGGCAGACACACACACACTCATAGACAGACAGACACACATACTCAC
This sequence comes from Pelobates cultripes, assembly GCA_933207985.1. Taxonomy (NCBI): domain Eukaryota; kingdom Metazoa; phylum Chordata; class Amphibia; order Anura; family Pelobatidae; genus Pelobates; species Pelobates cultripes. The sequence goes on from OW240913.1 coordinate 289,874,240, forward strand.
TGACAGACAGACACAAATACTCACTGACAGACACACACATACTTGCTGACACACACTCACAGACAGACACACACATACTCACTGACAGACACACACATACTTGCTGACAGACACACACACTCACAGACAGACACACACACTGGCAGACACACACACATACTGACACACACACTGGCAGACACACACACACATACTTGCTGACAGACACACACACTCACACACAGACACACACACACACTGGCAGACACACACACATACTCACAGACAGACACACACACACACACACACATACTTGCTGACACATACACACACTCACAGACACACACACACTGGCAGACACACACACATACTCACTGACAGACAGACTCTGTCTGGTACCATCCTTCTGATTAGTGTTAAAGGAACATTCCACGTCTGTAATTATTTTGACAATGCACCTGCCTTCACCACTTCTCAATGTAATGGTTTGAAAAGCCACATGGGCATGCACTCATAGTTCCATCACAGAGGCATTTTAATCACAAGCCTCTGGTCAATCCTCCAGTTTGCACTGGGTGTAAGGGGGAGGGGGGGAGGCTTGCAAAAGCTGCATACAGGCAGTTTGCTAGAAAAAATAAAAAATGTAATATACCACAAAAGAAAACCAACAGAAAAAAATTCTGTGTTTTCTTTGGGGGTATATCCACTAAGTAGTGAAAAAAACTTTCATTGGTTTGTTTCTTTAAATCGTTATTAATGGTTTAACGTTAAGTGAGAGTAACCACCAGTCCATCCCCTCTGTGCTCCTCGAGCAAGCATGAGTAAGCATTAGTCATGGCAGCAACAGGTGACGTTGATTGGCTGAGCTTGTCAGCTGACTGCTATTAGCCTATCACAGTTGCCTGTATCTAGTATGAATTGGTATGACTAAGCAAAATGGTGACCTCTTCCTAAGCCATAGCTCCAGCAGACACCAGGCACTATAACCAGTCAATTAGATGGTTAAAGTACCTAAAGTGTCCATTTAGTCCCTATGGGAGATATTACAACTTTTGGCCTCCACAACATAACATTAACTCAATTTTCAAGTTTTAAAGCATTAAAACAGCTGGTAATGGCTGACAATAATGACAACCATTTTAGCTATTACTAAACAATCAATAAATAAAAATGCGACAAACATAGAAACTAACCATTGTAAGTTGTGACCTTACTGCTTAAGAAGCAGACTTTTCTTTTAGTCCACATTTCCATTTGAAGGGTTAAAGAGTAAGATGAAATGTTAGAATTTTTGTCAAGGTGAAAATAATAAAAGATAAATTGATTTATCTTACCTATGTGAAGTTTGCACAGGTAAGACATGTACTTGATGCAGTTTCTGATCTCTCCTTATTGCAACATAACTTCAGTGTGCTTGCTTAGTATTCCCTCCCATATCCCTCTCTTCATAGTCTAGGTTCCAACCTAATTAAAAAAACACTACATCATAGTTAAATAAAACTGTACCCAGGATTACCCTAATTTCCATATGCAGATTTATATGCACCAACAGCCGTCTTCTTTTCCTTCTCCATTTCTCTGGCTTTTCCCATCTCTCTGGACATTATATTGAGAGTGTCTCCAAGAACTACCTTCCTAATTTTCACAATCGGCTCCAAAAGAAAAACCGAGGGAAATTAAAAATGGATTAAAACTATGCCTGCTTGACAGAGATCATACAACATTTTTTATTTGCAAGGTTATTTTATTTTTCAATCAACTTCTTCAATCTATAGAAGCAACCTCCTGGATATAAACACAGAGCAGCTGCTTGGGATCTTACACATTGACAAAAAGGTGTATTGCACATTTAGAGACAAAATATTTTTTTATCTAACATGGCAGAATCCAGTTTGTGCGGCTGATCAACATTCATAGGGTAGTCTTGGAACTCATGCTGACCTAAGAATCATAACAAATATATCATCTTCACTAATAGTATCTCGAGGTAAGAAAATTGCATCACTTGTTTTATGCAGTCATAATAATGTGAGGCTTTTTCTATATAATAATTTTCAGCCCAATTCTTTAGGTCAATAATAGCAGGAAAGCAATGTGCATTTCTTTCTACTGTAATCAAAGGTTCACCAATAAAACAGAAGGAGACGCGTGTTGCATGATCACACATCAAGAAGGTTACAGCGATTAGCCTCTGTTTTGTTTGCACGTTAACACTTAGGATTTCGTTCGAGTGTGCCCGTCGACAATAGAACCGTCAACCTCTAGTAAAATATTTAGAAGAAAAGAGATTTAACGGAGACAGCATGCATTTGTATTTTTGCCTCGAATGTAAATATTTGAACTTTGATTAAAACAGTAGTTTTCTCGCAATAAAGCAATTAATGTTACAATATTAAGTACAGTATTTAATTTGCCTGTTGTGAAGCAAAAGAATAAGGTAATAATTTTTATTGTACTGTTCAGTCTCAAGATGTTCTCCGTGTTAATTGGGTTAAAAAAATTGCGGTACTTATTAGAAATTCTAATTTCACAATGCAGAACTGACAATACGCGCAGCCTGTGAATTATTCACATCTTTAATTTGCTCACTTAATGACAGTGTTCTGTAATCAGAGAGCAGAGACTGCTTCCCATGCATTATGTATGATGCTCAGGCCTTAAATGCAGGACATTATGAAGCTCTCAGTGGCTCAGTAATTAGTTTTCCACAAGGCGGTACTTAGATATTAAAGTACTGGAACGCATATTTCAAACAAACTGCATACTGTAACTAATGATGCTTTATCCCTAGACAGCCCTGTCCCAATATTTTCTCTAAAGAAACACTTGTGGATCTTCAGAAAATATAAGACAATGAGTTAAGGTAGCTGTGGTTAACAGTTACTTTTTTCCATCTTTGTCTTTCGTGGCACAATTAACTACTGTGTGATAAATAAAATTAACTTTCTGCTTGGATGGAAAATGCTCTTTAGAACATTATTGTTACTGTGTTCAGTCAAATCAAGCAGAAAATATTTAGGTTTTGTTGTACAGTGTAGGCGTGGATGAAGGAATACCACTGTATTTATATTTTCATATTTTAGACGATCAGTGTCTAAGAAGTTTTACTTATAATAAATTAAGCTCTTCATGCACAAGGTGAGTCAAACTGATTTTAGGGGTCGATTTTTCTTTGAGACTATGTTAATGGTCAAAGTAGAGGCCTGAGGGCTTTATTCACCAAACAGCGAACTGTAGTACATTGACAAGTTAAATGCAAAGTTTCGGAAAAAATAGTTAAGCTGTTATTATAGCTAAATAGGATTTCCCCCCCAAATTAGCTATATTTGCCTTTTAAATTGTTTTTCAAACCACTACTCATTTGGTGTCTAGTATTAAACTCCTGTGAGCATTAGCTGATATAAGGAAGCAATTTTCATCAAAAGTTTTATCCTTACATGCTTTGAGTGTAAGGGAAATTAGTATTATGTTTATATATTATAATATCTTACCTAAAGTGTTATCACTGCAACAAATGTATTTCAATAAATCGTGTATGTCTACATACATTTATAACTATAGGACAGATTCCAGGATAATGTTCTATTTGCATTATTTCATAGCTATATGCTCTAGTTCAATCACTTGAATATTTCTTCTTTCCAAGGCTAATAAAAGGAGTACTGTTAGATTGGGTAATCGTGATATCTAGTTTATATGTTGTGCCCTTCCTGACTAAACACTTTAAAGAAACACTCCAAGTACCATAACCATTACAGCACACAGTGCACATGGCTTAGCTCAGGAGAGCTATCGGAAGCTCCTGTTTGGTTCTAAAATAGTTTGCCTACTTACTACAATGTGAGATTCTTTTTGTTCCAAACTGCAATTTGTCCAAATTTGAGCAGATTGGTTGATCGTTCAAATTTCCAAACTCTGAAATGTAGCTGTGTAACAAAAAAACAAAACATGCAATGCCCGAGCATATTCGTTTGGATTTGCGATTCTAAATTCCACTCACGGTGCCACAAAAGTGATGACTGATGGGAAAAAAAGATGATTTATGGCTTGGGGACAGTCACTAAATTTTGATTTAATTCACAGATCAAGTGAGAAATGGTCATTAATAAATAATATATACTTGTGTACAGATGATAATAAACTTTGCTTCAAGCAAATTGAATTTCGTCCATTGGCTAATTTGTTTCATTAAATTTTTTTTAAGATTTTCAGTTCAAGATTACCATTTGGATGAATTGAATGCCACGGTTTCCAGCGAATCTTTCAGTGGCTTAGATAAGTAGACCCTTACTTAGCCCCTTGGTACATTTATGTTGGATCTTCAAATAAACACTGAACAAAATTGTTAACGCAACACTTGGTTTTTGCACCCATTTTTCATGAGCTGAACTCAAAGATCTAAGACTTTTTCTATGTACACAAAAGGCCTGTTTCTCTCAATGGCCTTTTATTGTCGCCAGCCTAAGGCACACCTGTGCAACAATCATGCTGTCTAATCAGCATCTTGATATGCCACATCTGTGAGGTGGATGGATTATCTCGGCAAAAGAGAAGTGCTCACTAACACAGATTTAGACAGATTTGTGAACAATATTTGAGAGAAATAGGCCTTTTGTGAACATAGAAAAAGTCTTAGATCTTTGAGTTCAGCTCATGAAAAATGGGAGCAAAAAAAAAAATGTTGCTTTTATAATTTTATTCAGTGTATATAAGGGGTACCAAATTAGAGAGGGAACTGTGTTTAGTATATAGATCCCTATTTTGGTATCCTTAAGTATGGCAATCCCTCATAAGAATACTAAATGAGGGAGCTATATTGGTTTTCTTTGTAATGGCACAAGATGAGCTAAAACTCGCTTGAGATCTGAGCTGTGACATACTAAAGGGAAAGCTATTTGAGCTTTATCAGTATTCTCTTGCAACCTGTTTTATTTACACTCCTAAATCACTTTAGTTTGCTGAAATGCTTTATGTATGAAGAGTGTGCCCTCTGTTTTTTATTTCAACAGAAATGGGCACTTTAGGAATGAACTTTGTCTCACCACCTGGCTATCAGTCAGACGACTGATCCTGTTACTTCTTAGTTGTTTAACTCTGTAAAGCTAACTTCTGGAGGCAGGCTATTGTCCAGAGCACCTGCCTAGCACAGACATCTTGTTGAGCTCCATTGGGAAGTATGTGATTGGACAGCCACAGAAAATGTGGGCTGGAGAAAAATGGGAGGGCTTGCAAGGGCTGTAGACAAGATATACCTCAATGACAATTTCATAGCTAAATTCATTCATGTGTTAATTGTGGGTATATCTAAAAAAAATGTTATTGGGCAATGGAGTTTCCCTTTAAGAATAAAAAATTAGGGAACACAAGAGCTACGAAACACAAGAGCTACCCCATTTTCTACTGTTAAATTTGGTAATCCCACGTAAGAGAACCAAGTTAATGAATTAAGTAATGAACGGATTGTGAAATAATTTTGTTCATAGCATGATCTGTTCATTAGTCTATTCAACCATTGTGCATTTCCACGATTTGGAATGCAAATGAATGGCCGAATGGGCAGATTTTTGTCTGATTATTCTGAAAACAAATGCCTAAATATATAATTTTTTTACTGCTCTTTCTCTTTTCCCTCTATTGGCTAGCATTGGATCTGTGAACCAAATTGTAGGAAAATGCTCAATTTTATACTATGAATATATTCTACACTAACTAAATTTTACACCATTTTGAATTTTCTGATTTGTCTCCCAAATTACTTTTTCTGCACTGAAATTCTGCCGGGCTAAACCAACATACTGCTGAAAATTTGGTTGTACCGTAAAAATATATTTTTGGAAAAAATGGTTCAATAGAAACATGCAGAAGACTACTGTACAATGGGGGATAGAAGTAGAGCAAGAAACACAAGAGTAGAAATCCCTACCGCTAAATATTTCTTGGAAGGGGGAATGTAGTTCAAGGCTGGATTCCAAGGTTTCCCTACATGATTTTCAATATGCGGTGGATTTTAGATTGATATACTGAACCCTATTTAATATTCTAATATATATAATAGAAGCGCATAATAAATCCAATCAACCTCATAAGGTATAGGAAAACAGAGCTAAGTACTCACATCCATCATGCCAGTTATAAAGATTCATAGGATTCCATAGTTAATTATTTTCTTTCTTAATTTATGCTATAGCTATTGTCAGAGCAGGTATTTATTTATTTGTATGTTATAGTATTTGCACTAAACTGGAAATTGTGGAGAAATAGCTGGGATGGAAATATTTTCCAATTTGGCTATAAAGGAGATTATACTAAATTCACAAAACCACACCTCCCGTGTTTCTTTATTTAGAGGGAATAGGTCCTATTTGGGTCAAAGTCAATCCTTTGCTCTTTTCTATCAGAATGCCCCTCTCTTTGGTGTGTCTGGCTGTATAACTGTAATGATGCTCAATGTGTCTTTAAATTGCAAAAAAAGTGTTTAAACTAACTTGGTGTAATATGATACATTTGCCTGTAAAGTACATTTAAGTTACATAAATGGGGTTGGTTTCTTTGTCTAACCTGCAAGTTTCCTTGGTTGCGGATTCACTGGTCCCCCAGGATATACTTTGGCTGTATGTTTCGGCTCTTACAAAGTATACTAACTAGTTTGTTCCACTGGCAATACATTTTAATTAATATGGTTCATTAGCATGACTTAAACTTGCATGGATTCTAACCAAGTCCTCAGAAAGAGCAAGATACAAGCTTCTTGCTGGCAACTGTCTATATCACATTTATTACTGAACTATCAGCTTTTCTTAAAAACCATAGCTGAGAGTACTAAACATTTGAAACAAAGGTTATGTATACAACACCAAATCCTGTGTTTGTAAACACATGTTGAATTGCCCTAATTCTATGGATCTTTATTAGGGCATACAATGCAGCTTAGACCATAACTAATAAATATACCAAAATAATATAGGCCATTTTGTCACATTTCAACCCCCCGAAAAGAGTCTATCTGCCAGGCTGGGATCCTACTACTCGGATCACAGGCTGCAGGAAGACAGTGCAATCCCTCCATTAAAAATATTTTGCTAGAGGGCCAGGCTCCATCTCAGCAGTCCGCCATTGTCGCCCACTACCTGGTGTAGACAGGAAATGTCATTGTGGTCAGTTACCACCATAAACTGTCAACCATAGAGCTAGGTCTGTAACGTTTTTATGACCCAAACGACTGCAAGGCACTCCTTCTCTATGGCCACGTAACTGGCTTCACAATCTAGTAGCATGTGGCTGAGAAAAGCAACTAATCCTCCTTGTCATCCACTTGACTGAGGATGCTGCCAATGCTGTAGGTAGAGGAATCCGTCTGCACAATGAACCTCTTACTGCAGTCTGGGGTGACTAATACTGTGTGGAAACACTGTCTTTAGTCTCCCAAAGTTGGACACACACTCTGGGGTCTAGCTGACCATGCGGGGCTCCTTTTTCTTTGTCAGGTCAGTCAAGGGTTTAGCTATGAAGCTATAGTCAGGGACAAACTTTCTGTAGTACCCCACGATACCTAGGAAATCTAAGACCTGCTTCTTGGTCTGGGGTGTGGCTTCTACCTTAGCAAGATCTGGTCTCACCTGTCCTCTTCCTATCCAGTACTGCACCACCCCCCAAATCAAGGCTACACTTGTCGGTCTTAATGGTCAGCCCTGCCTGCCCAATCCTGTCCAGTATGGCTGCCACTTGACACAAATGATCTTCCCAGGTGGTGCTAAAAATAGCGATCATCCAAGTATGCACACGCAACTTGTGGCACTCTTGGAGGAGCTGGTCAACTAGCCTCTGGAAGATGGCAGGTGCAGTTTTCATCCTAAATGGCAAAACTGGTAGAGCCCAAAGGGAGTATTAGATGCTTTGCCATCACATCCTCTTCCAGGAGTCTTTGCCAGTAGCCCGGCAAGATCCAATGTGGTCAAGTACTTGGCCCTGGCTTACCTAGCTAACAGTTCATCTATATGGGGCATGGCAGTGCATGGGGTAAGCATTGGTCACGGTCTTCTCATTGAGCCTCCTGTATTCCTTACAAAGCTCTTGCTCTTTTTAGGCACCAGCACGACTGGGATTCAACGGACTCTGGGAAGGCTCAGTCATTCCCAGAACCAGCTCCTGGTGGATTAGGCCACGCATTTACTCTGGAAAACTATAAGCTGCCTGACGCAGGGGCACCTATCTGCACTTGGTGCACAGCAAGTGTGGTGCACTCGGGCTAATCCAAGAACAGGTGGCGTCTGTGCGGAGTTGCTGGGACTGGTCGACTATCAATTCCTCACTAACCGCTACAGGGGAAATCTGGGGGTCACTGTCCATTTTGGGCAATAGGTTAGGCACCACATCCTCTTCATCTGGCCTGTCTTTGGGCAGACAAACAGCCAAAATGGCAGTGGCTGCTCCTTGTACCCCTTCAACATATTGACATGGAGCATGCACTGGATGCGTTGCTTGTGATCCATGGCCCCTGCTCCCGCGGAGCTCATAGGGTGATAATCCTGCAAATTCTTGTGGAACCTCACAGTACAGAAAAAAAAGCAGATGTACCAACTTCTCCCAATCTAGTTCCTAGTCTGCGATGCTCCAAAGCATGGCCTTCAGAGTGCCATTAAAGCACTCACAAAGGCCATTGTTCTCAGGATGGTAGAGAGTGGATCAGAGCTGCTTCACACCGCAGAGCTGATAGACCAGCGCAGACATGAATAACCAACTTGGAAAACCAACGTGGCTGAACACAGTCACCAAGGCATCTGCCACTGTATCCCTGGTAATTCAGGCCAGAGCCACAGCCTCAGTGTACTGGGTATCATAACCCACCATCGTGATGATGAACTATTTCCCAGATTTGTTCTGGCGTGCCAACTGTCCCACGTAAACAATCGTGACCCTTTAGAAGGGGGTTCCCACTATGAGCATAGTTTGGAGTGGTGTCTTCTCATGTCCCCTCCCTTTGCCAATCCACTGGTATGAGTTGCAGGAGTTACAGAACTGCATAACGACCTGCGAGATGTGCGACCAATAGAAGGCCTTAGTGAGTCGAACCCTGGTCTTACTAATCTCCATGTGGCCTGCTAGGGGGAGTTCCAAAGAGCCAATATACTAGGCTCAGATGGAACTGCACAGATAGAGAAATATATTTAGAACAAGCAGAGCACTTAACTCAAAAATTCCTGGAAAAAGGGTACAAGGAAGAACATCTTGAAATGAAAGTATAGAAAAAAGGGAAAGTCAATAGAGGAGATCTCCTTATTGACAAACCCAAAAAATCATCCAATCCTAATAACAAATTTGAGTATTCTTTCAATACTCAATATAACTCCAAAGCCTTTTCCACCATATTTTAAAGAAGCACTGGCCCATACTTAAACATGACAAATTTCTAGGGCCATAAATACCTGTTATACCGAATGTCATCTACAGAAAAGAGAAGAACTTTTTAACCTACTTAACACTGAGTCTTTTCAGAAATGTAAGTAAGAACGATAAAACCATTACTAGGAGGGTATGAACAGATTGGCCGAGAGCGATCTGTCAGAATTGGAGGGTCTTTTAAAAGCTAGTTCCAGATCTCATTCAGATCACAGCACTTTATTATATGCACAACACAGCACCTTGATTACTCATGATGAAGTCTGTGATTAATAGACAAAACGCGTAAAGTTATTGTTATTAATGTTTTTATTATTTTGTATGCTGTTTATTTCCTGCTCACAGTACCTGTGAGGACTCCAGCATTTTATACCACCAAGGGGACTACAGGATTATACTGATGGGCCTTTTATCTACTCATTCTTTGTAAGTGTAACCATTAAAGCGTGTTCTAAATTTTACAACAGTGTTGCACTATGTCCTTTAATTTTCTTTTCACATGAAACATCTAACATTGGAACATTGTTGAACCAGCGGGAATCTACACATTGTTGATGAGCCTGAATTATCCGGAACTCTGTGAGTGTAACCTTGAATTCTGGATTATTTAGATATTTTAACGTTATTACCCAATGAGGTTTTTTCTCCGTTTTGTGTTATTAGGTATATCTTGTTTTTTTGGCCCGCTAGGGGTTCCGCAGTAGGAGAGGACAATCTCAGTTGGCTCTTTGCCTTCCACTTCTGTTCCGGTTCTCTCCCCCTTGTCTCCCGGTATAACAATCTCTCCTCACAAGAGATCCTTACCCCTTTTCTCCTGGTTCCCGAACGTCTGCCTAGCCAGGTCAGGCTGCCTAAGCCTAGCCAGGTCAGGGTCCACTAGGGTCTCCTGTCTCAAGGTGTCTGGATCTATCTGGAGGATCTGGTGCAAGTCAGGGGGGTCAGGTCTTAGCTGTTCTGTACAAATATAAACAAAAAATGAATAAAGTGAACAGCGCAAGTATAAAAACTAAAACACTTAGTTTCTTATATATAAAACATATACACCATGTGTTTAAAATTGGTAAAAAATGAATATATACATATACACTTATAGGAGCCTGTTTCTATACAAATACATAGTCACATAGTTACATAGGCTGAAAAGAGACATGTGTTCATCAAGTTCAGCCGTCCTCACATTTGTTTTTTGCTGTTGATCCAAAAGAAAGCAAAAAAAAACAAAAACAGTTTGAAGCACTTCCAATTTTGCAACAAACTAGGAAAAAAAATCCCTCTTGATCCCAGAATTGCAGTCAGATATATCCTTGGATCAAGAAGCTTTTACCCTACACTGAAAACTTATATAATTGAATACACTGTTTTTGCGAGTATGCGTCTAGTTGCTGTTTAAACATTTGTACGGACTCTGATAAAACTACTTCTTTAGGCAGAGAATTTCGTATCCTTATTGTTCTTCCGGTAAAATAACCTTTCATTTGCCTTAGACTAAATCTTTTTTCTTCCAGTCTAAACACATGACCTTGTGTCCTATGTAAAGTCCAGTTTGTGATTAGATTTCCACACACTGGTTTGTATTGGCCACGGATACAACAGGAAGTGTAAAAGGAAGAGGGAATGTATTTAGAAAAAGCGTCCAAGGAGGGCTAAAATTCACTCAGGGTTCAATAAAATTAATTGTATAGTAAAAAATATATATCTTTTTTTTTCCAGCGGCTAATACACTCGTTAGATTGAGTTTTATTGCTGTACATTTTTGTGCTACTCACATACACTTTACTGTGATTTTTTTTTTCTTTAGCTCTCTTTAAAAAGCTCTTTAAAAGAAAACAGGGTGTGTTTTCCTGCAATGATCTATGATCCAAAATATTTACCTCATCTGATCAGCAACAACATTAAAACCACTGACAGGTGAAGTAAATAACATTGATTATATCATTATAATGGCACCTGTCAAAGGGTAGAATATGTATTTGGCAGCAAGTGAACAGTCAATTCTTGAATTTCATGTGTTGGAAGCAAATTGCTGAAAAACACACAATTCATCGTAACTCATGATGACCCGTGTCCACTGCCGAAAGTGGCTTCAATGGGGACGTCATCATCAGAACTATACCGTGGAGCAAAGAAAGAAGGGTGCCTGGTCTGATGAATCACATTTTTTTTTTAAATTGGGTAGATGGCTGGGTTTGTGTGCATCGTTTACTTGGTGAATTGATGGCAGCAGGATAATAATAATAATTTGATACTGAAAAGACGTTACAAATATATGGAACATATATAAAATTTAAGAGTTTCTGATAGTCAGATGACCGGAACGAATGCCTGAGAAACAGGTGTGTTTTTAGCTTTAAAAAAAAAAAAAAAAGTCTGTAAGGAAGGTGTCCTTCTGATTAAGCAAGGCAACGAGTTCGAGAATGTGGTTGCAGCATGGCTGGATGCCTGGGAACCTGAGTTTGTCTTCATTCTGGACACTGACAAGAGGGATATGTTGGCTGACCGATGTGAGCGTAATGGAATATACAGTGTTAGGAGTTATTTCAGGTATTTTGGGCCTTGATTATTTAAGGCTTTGAAGGCCAGCAGGCCAATTTTAAAATATGTTTGCCACTTACTTGTAAGTCCATGCAGGAAGTAAAGAACAGGTGTTACTTGACATGATCGAATTTTGTCTAACTGCTGCATTTTGTACTGTCTGTAGATGATGGAGTTCTCTTTCTTGGAGGCCCAAGTAAAGTTCCAGGCCAGCTGGGTTATCATGAGGTATTTTTGCTGTCCAGGGCCCTCTCACCAAGAGTAGTCTGTTTTGTCTGTGTTCACTTTTAGCCAATAAGCATTCATCCACTCGAGTTCTGCTAAGCAACTGATGATGAGGCATGTCAGGTCTTTAGTACCTGGAGCAGAGGAAATGTAGAGTTGTGTGTCATCAGCGTACCAATGATATCTTGGGCCATGTCACATGATGATGTCCCACAGTTGTAGCAAGTAAATTGTGAATAGCATGAGAGACAAGATGGATCCTTATGGAACTCTGCAGGCTTATTCTTTTGGTGCCTATGTGTTTAATCATGATGTTACTCTTTGTGATCTACCAATGAGGAAAGATTTAAACCAGTTTAGAAATGTGCCTGCTAGACCACCGATGTGCTGCAAACGCTTTAATAAAATCATATGGTCAATGGTGTCAAATGCAGCTGAGAGATCCACGAGGATTAGGATGGAGTAATCACCTTTGCCTCTTGCCATAAGGAGATCATTGAGAACTAGGACTGGGGCTATTTCCATGCTGTGGCAGCATGTGAAACCTAACTGGAAGAAATCAGAGATATTATAGATTGATAGATGGGCCTTCAGTTCAGTTGCCACTAATTTTTCAATGATTTTTCCCATTAATAAAAGGTCGGATACTGGTCTGTAATTTGCACTGCAGTCTGGGTCTACTGAAGGTTTCTTTAAGAAGGGTTTTGTCACTGCTTCTTTTCGAGCATGTGGGAACATTCCAGATTTAAGTGAACACTGCACTATATTTGTGAGTGGAGGGACAGGTGTTTCAATGCATGTGGAAAAAGATTTACTGGAGCAGGGCCCAAGTTACACGTAGTGGGGTGTAACTTTTGCATGGTTCTTCCATGGTAACTTCCTCTATATCCACATTTGTAAACGTAGATCATAAATTGGGGCAATCTGGCATTCCACTGTAGTCGTTCTCGTGTATAACTGGTTGGCTTGCTGTGGAGGAAATCTTGTCTGTAAAGAAGTTCCCAACTTCTTCACACTTATTCTGAGAAAAGTTGGTGGGTACAGGAATGCATGCTGGTTTGCAGAGTCTTTCTACTGTGCGAAACAGTTGCCTGGATCTTTAGTGGGAGAATGTAATTTTGTGTGGCATTAATTCAGTTATCTTCAATTGGTATTCATTGAGATGTTTGGTAAGAACAGCTTTATCCTCTGGATCATGTGTCCAGCACCACCTTCTCTCGAGTTTACGGCCTGTTCTTTTCATTTCTCTGATGGTGCCATCAAACCACGGTGCATTGTTGTGAGTTTTGACAGTGTGTATGCGTGTTTGTGCAATGCTTTCCAGGGTGTCTCTCATGGTTTTGTTGTAGAGCTAGGAGCTAGGGTCCTAACCAAAGGAGTCACCCATTCTAATGAGCGGTGCTTAACCAGGCTCTGAGGGGTCTGGTCAGTGTATAGGATTCATTTTTAGGGGGGGCACATGGTGGGCTAGGGACAAAAGTTGGAATATTTAACCACGCCCTCGCCGCAATTTGACCCCACACCTGCCACATGTTAAGCCCCGCCCCCGACACAATGTATTGTTTTTTTTTTTTTAAATAATCCCTGGTGGAGGATTCATTATTTTCCACCAGGGATTATTAAAAAACAAACACATTTCCCTTGATGCAGTGCCATAGTTGCCAACATTTAAAAAAATTTTCCAAGGACATTTTGCAGCACAGCTATCAATTACTACCTTGAAAGTTTACCAAACCCACTGCCGCAAAACTCTGCCCACTATGTCCAACCCACATAATTAATCTCCGCCTACTTATCACAGTACAGATTACAGTCTACTCAATAAAGAGAGATTTACAGGGAATTGAGATGGTAATTTTAAACTTAAGGCCAAAGTAGCAGAGTTAGAAACATTCTCCCATTCAGCTGCACTAGTTCAACCTAATGTTGGAAATTCCCATCACAATTCTCTGCAATTCTCTCTTTATTGAGTAGACCTTTATAACACCAAGTTCCCACCAACAGTACCATGTATCCATGGTATGCGATAGACACATTCACAGCACAGTATCTATATCAGGCAGGTACATTTTATCACTTTTAGGTGAGTTGGGTATCAGTGGTGACACTGTCTGTACAAATATATAAAAAATACATTTTGTAGATGTGCTTCGGTCAGAGTTGTGTCTATACCATATAACATTCATTAGTTAATAATTATATTGGGGAGTGAATATAGTTTTAAAAAAAGCTGAAAATAGGAAATGAAAGATATTAAAGGATAATTTACAAAATGGAATTAAAGAAAGAAATGGGAGCAAAAGGAAAACATATGTTAAATGTCTCACATTGAGACTTCAGTCACCACTCTAGTTCATGGAATCTGTGGGTATTATACATGTGTTATGTGTGTGTGTGTGTGTGTGTATGGACTCAGCAGTCCATACATACACACACACACACAGATTGCTGAGTCCATACATACACATAGACTGCTGAGTCCATGCACACACACACACACACACACAGACTGCTAAGTCCATACACACACACAGACTGCTGAGTCCATACACACACACACACACACACACACACACAGACTGCTGAGTCCATACACACACAGGCACATACACGGACTGCTGAGTTCATACACACACACAGACTGCTGAGTCCATACACAGACACACAGCCTGCTGAGTCCATACACACACAAACACACAGACTGCTAAGTCCATACAAACACAGGCACACACACGGACTACTGAGTCCACATACACACACACACAGACTGGTGAGTCCATACACACACACAGACTGCTGAGTCCACACAGACTGCCGAGTCCATACAAGCACAGACACACAGGCACACAGACTGCAGAGTCCTTACACACACACACAGACTGCTGAGTCCATACACACACACACACAGACTGGCGAGATCTTACACACACACAGACTGCTGAGTCCATACACACACACACACACACAGACTGCTGAGTCCATACACACACACAGACTGCTGAGTCCACACACACACACACACACAGACTGCTGAGTCCACACACACACACACACACACACACACACACAGACTGCTGGGTCCATAGACACACACACACTGCTGAGTCCATACACAGACTGCTGAGTTCATACACACACAGACTGCTGAGTCCATACACACACAGGCACACAGACTGCCGAGTCCTTACACACAGGCACACAGACTGCAGAGTCCTTACACACACACACACACACACACACACACACACACACACACACACACAGACTGCCGAGTTCTTGCACACACACAGACTGCTGAGTCCATACACACACACACACAGACTGCTGAGTCCATACACACACAGGCACACACACGGACTGCTGAGTTCATACACACACACAGACTGCTGAGTCCATACACACACACACACACACACTGCTGACTCCATACACAGACACACAGACTGCTGACTCCATACACAC
>OW240913.1:289899037-289913159 GCA_933207985.1 Pelobates cultripes
ATATATATATGTGTATATATAATATATGTGTGTGAGTATATATATATATATATATATATATATATATATATAAATATATATATATAATATGTGTGTATATATAATATATGTGTGTGTGTGTGTGTGTATATATATATATATATATATATATAATGTATGTGTGTGTATATGTGTATAATATGTGTGTGGAGTATGTGTGTTTGTGTATGTGTGTGTGGGTGTGTGTGTGTATTTGTGTGTGTTAGTGTATGTGTTTGTGTGTGTGTGTGTGTGTGTTTGTTTGTGTGTGTGTGTATGTGTGTGTTAGTGTTTGTGTGTTGTGTATGTGTGTGTTAGTGTTTGTGTGTTAGTGTATGTATGTGTGTGTTAGTGTGTGTTAGTGTTGGTGTTGTGTTTGTGTGTTGGGTGTGTGTGTGTGTTGGTGTGTGTGTGTTGTGTGTTGGTGTGTGTTTGTGTATGTGTGTTAGTGTGTGAGTATGTGTGTTGCTGCTTTATGTGTGTGTCAGCATGTCTGTGTGTGTGTCAGTATGTCTGTCTGTCTGTGTGTCAGTATATATGTGTGTGTATATCTGTGTGTGTCAGTATGTGTATGTGTCAGTATGTCTGTCAGTGCGTCAGTATGTCTGTTAGTGCATGTGTATGCATGTGTCAGTATATCTGTCTGTGTGCCAGTATGTCTGTGTGTGTGTGTGTCAGTATATCAGTCTGTGTGTGTCAGTGTATGTGCCTGTGTGTGTCAGTGTATGTGGTGTGTCAGTATTTCTCAGTGTATGTGGGTGTCAGTATATCTGTCAGTGTGTGGGTGTCAGTATTTCTGTCATGTGTGTGTCAGTATGTTGATCAGTGTATGTGTCTGTGTGTGTGTGTGTCAGTATGTCGGTATATGTGTCTGTGTGTCAGTATGTCTGTATATGTGCCTGTGTCAGTATGTCTGTCAGTACGTCTACCAGTGTATGTGTCTGTGTGTGTGTCAATATATGTACCTGTGTCAGTGTGTCTGTCAGTGTATGTGCCTGTTTATCTGTATGTAGTCAGTGTATCTGTGTATCTGCTTTTGCATCAGAGTGTGTACCTGTGCATCTGAGCCGCAACTTTAAATACAAATACACCCCTCCATTCAAACTTCAACACTACATATAAAACACACTCCTGCATTGAAACGTCAACACTACATACAAGCACACTCCTACATTCAAAAACAAACACTACACATAAATGCACACTTGCATTCAAACTCCAGTACCACATACAAACACATTCACACAAACATACTCCATACAAACACATGCTTACATTCAAACATACTAACATGGCTCAGTGCTAAATACAACCCTGCAAGCATGGGAAATTGGTAGAGTCCCAGCTGTCAAAGCATTGTTGGAGTTGCACGACAGATGGGGTTCTACCTTTAGTCCAACCTTGCAATTGGGGGTCCCAATAAAATTCATTCTACTTTAGTACCGCCACTGCGTTGGGATGGATGCCGTGATTGCATACCAGGGAGTGAGGGGCGAGAGCGGCAGGGCACAGGGGGCCCAAGCAAACACTTGCCCAGGGTCCATTCGTTATTAAAGACGGCCCTGGCCACACATACAGTCTTACACACACATACATACATGTAGACAGTCACACACACACAGGCAGACAGCCACACACACGGTCAGCCAAACACATACACACACAGGCAGACAGCCACACACACACAGCCAGCCACACACATACACGCAGGCAGACAGTCACACACACAGGCAGACAGTCACACACACAGGCAGACAGTCATACACACACAGGCAGACAGTCATACACACAGACACATACATAAGAGAATAAATAGTTGCAGCGCACTCAGACTACAAAAAAATATAATACAAAGAAGGCTACTAAAATGCCTATCTAAGAATAAATATGGGGATTTAGTTCCACCATATGGCCATATGTTGTTAAGCCCACCACTACTTTCAAAGTACCCCAATATTGGTGGGTCCTACGCTAAAAATGTGGGGGACAAATTTAAATAGTACTAGTGTTAAAACTAGGCTGTGTTTTCACAGAACTTCATGCACAGATTATACCACTCACATATACTGAGGTTGTGCCTAACAGCAACACATACACAGAACTTGTATTAGATTTGACTCCTATATAGAGGATGTGTCTTATATGATTCACATATATTGTTGTGTTTCCACTGATACATCAAACATTTAGTGGACACATATACTGAAGCAATGTCTTCACACCAACTTACATATAGAGCATGTAGAGGACATATACTGAGGCTGTGTTTTCACAGTAACTCATAGATAGAGCATATAGAGAACACACACTGAGGCTGAGTCTTCAGACCAACTCATACATAGACAATATAGTGGATACATATACTTTGGCTGTGTCCTCATAGTAATTCATACATAGAGAATATAGTGCATACATATACTGAGGTGGTGTCCTCCTAGTTACCCATACATAGAGCATATAGCTGATACTTATAATGAGGCTGTGTCCTCATATAAACTCATACATAGAGCATATACTGGACAAACACACACTGAGACTGAGTCTTCAGACCAATTCATACATAGAGCATATAGTGGAAACATACTGATGCTCAGGGATGGACTGACAGCCTGTTGGGCCCCCGGGCAAAATTAGATCCAGGGCCCTTCGAAGACAAAATATTAAAGGAGCACTATAGTGCCAGGAAAACAAACTAGTTTTCCTGGCCCTATAGGGTCATTAGGTCACCCCTTCAGCCACTTACCTTTCTCCTGTGCCAGGCTCCCTCGGCGCTGGGGAACTCTCCTCCCTCTGCCGACGTCAGATTTGAATGCGCATGCGCGGCAGGAGCCGCGCGCGCATTCAAACCACCCATAGGAAAGCATTACTCAATGCTTTCCTATGGATGTCCAGCGTCTTCTCACTGTGATTTTCACATTGAGAATCGTAGAAGCACCTCTAGCAGCTGTCAGTAAGACAGTCACTTGAGGTTGGATTAACCCTCAATGAAACATAGCAGTTTCTCTGAAACTGCTATGTTTTCAGCTGCAGGGTTAAAACTAGAGGGACCTGGCGCCCAGACCACTTCATTGAGCTCAAGTGGTCTGGGTGCCTATAGTGGTCCTTTAAGGACTAAGTAAATGTTAAAAATAATTTTAAAGTAATAAAGTAATAATGTTTTTTAAATATATTTTTTAAATATGTTTTTTTAAATATGTTTTTTAAATATATTTTTAAATATGTTTTTTAAATTGAAATTTTTATTTTTGCCTCTGTTATTTATGTTATTTTAGATTTTATAGATGTCCCCATCTTATTTATTTCTATATATCTATTTATATTTATTTTTATTTTTATGGACATAATATCTTCTTATGGATGCATTACCTGTTTCTTCATTGTTATTATCATTATGATCTAGGATTTCTTTATATGTGACCTGTTCTGTATATACTGTATTCACTTTATTGATGTTAAAAATGAGTATTCATTTTATTCATGGAATAAATGTGCTTCTTATTATTTTTTATTCCCTTCCTGTTTGATACATCTTTAAATAGATTCTAGTTATAACATAATTTTTTCTATTTTATATTTATATTTATATATTTTTATATATTTGTTTTTTATATAAATATATTTTTTTATAATAATTTTTGTTTATAATAATTCTTGTTTACAATAAAAAAATTTTGGTTAATAATTCTTGCTTTTAATATATTCCCCCCTTTTTTACTTATTTTCCTCTTCCCCATGAAGCTACATTTATAAATTTGATCAGCCGACAGTCTTAGCACTGATTATGAACGTTCTGGTTGTAGGACATTCAGTTGCTACTGTGCACATAGAACAATAAAGTTTATTTGCGCTCCAGCGTGGCCGCGCATGCGCAGAACGTTCACGCGTGCGTCATGACGTATGACGTTGCGTGTGACGGGTGCATGCGCGGTCACGAAAGAACCGGCGGACCGGCGGATTTAAAAGAGAGAAGAGAGAGAGAAGATTAAGAAGTTCCTGACGAAGTCTATAGGACGAAACGCGTTGAGCAGCACTGAGGACCCTTCCACTTTGGTATTAGCAGTTTCTGTTCTACATGATTTTTGCCTATGTGACCAGTTGTGGACATTGTTAATGTTTACCAGCTTGAAGTGATGGGAGTTGCACTCTGCCACTTTATTTTACTGTCTGCACCTTAGCATTTAGCACTTTTTCATGTTATGTAGAGCTGCTATACCTATGGGTCTTTTAGCCTATTAAGGCTTTTTATGTAGATATATTTTTTACTATTTGCACATTGTTGGTGCACATTATTATTAAATAAACAGTATCATCTTCATTAATTTTTTATTATCCTCGTTTATTTATCTGGTGATTTTGGCGCCCTGTATTTCTTTGTTTCTATTGTATGTTTTAAGGTTTGAGTGACCTTTTACAGTGGCTTGCCTGCATCCAGATACCACTACACTTCACCCAACCCTGTACTTGTGTCAAACCGTTTAAGAACAGTTTGACAACTTACCTAGGGTCTGCTGGGATATGAGGCTGTAGTAGGGCATAGGAGCAGTGGTGTGTGTGGGTGTGTGTGAAAGGTTCAGTGTGTGTGAAAGGTTCAGTGTGTGTGTGGGGGGGTGTAGTGAGTGAATGTGTAGGGTGTGTGGGGCAATGTGTGTATGGGGGACAGTGTATGTGGGTCTGTGTGTGTGTGTGTTGGCAGTGTATGCGTGTGTGGGGCAATGTGTGTAGGGGGGCAGTATGTGAATGTGTATGGTGTGTGTGTGGGGCAATGTGTGTGAATGTGTAAGGTGTGTGTGGGGGCAATGTGTGTGAATGTTTATGGTGTGTGTGGGGGCAATGTGAGTATGTGTATGGTGTGTGTGGGGGCAGTGTATGTGTGTGGGGCAATGTGTGTGTGGGGGACTGTGTGTGTGTGTGTGTGTGTGGGGTGGGCAGGGGGGCAGTGTGTGTGTATATGGGTGGGCAGTGTATGCAGTGTGTGTGTGTATTTATGGGTGAGCAGTGTGTGCAGTGATGTCACTTCCTGCCCCGCCTCCCATCCTCACACAGAGCATTGAGTGCTGCAGGGAGAGAGAGAGGAGACCTGGCAGTGAGAGGTGTGCTGCCAGGTCTCACACTGGATGGGGGAGGGTTTGTTTACAGTGTGATGTGTTGCAGGGGCCCTTTGAATCATTATGGGCCCCTGCAACCTTTTTACAGCACTTTTTTTGCATAACTTACTCTGATCTCCACAGCAGAAGCATGACTGTGCTGCCGGGCCCCCTGACTGACTCAGGCCCTCGGTTGATGCTGTACTACAAACCAGTACATGTACAGATAATGAGGCCCAGTGGTCATGCGTTGTGTTTTCTTCCACTCTCTGAAAAAGCATGCTTATTTGCTATAATGCAGAATCAGAAGACATCCATACAGTAATATCTGGCTATGAGACTCCTCCCAATTTCTCTTTCTTTGCTGCTTGCCTCCCAGGTGAGTCTATTCTAATTACACTGGCCTTAGTGCTGTATATTTACCTGAGTTTTTTACCATACCGTTGTTTTAATTGTATTTTGTGGTCTTAATTATGGTTATTACATCTTTATTTATACTTCATTATATAGATTATCCCCTCAGGGCCGACCTCTTGTCTGCCCACAGGGTTTTTTCTTTGAGTCATTTTATCCTGTTATCCTCAGCTCTAATTATTCCCCTCCGTTTCAGTTTAGGGTTTTTTGCTGACATAATGATCTAATCAAATCACTGCTTTTTTCTTATCTTCCCGACACTCTACTAGTCGGGCCTCACTGCTGCTAGTATTGCGCAGCCCACCTGGCCATTTTTCCCGCCTTTTTCCTGTGACACGGGTGGCCACCGCCTCCTTCAGAGCTGGCAGCAATTTTGTTTTTTTCGGCAGTTTATTTTCATCAAGTCACCAAGTTCCAAGCTAAGTTTTTCTTGTGAAATATATTTCTTTGTACTACACTTACATAATCATATTTTTAAAAATACATTCTAAATAGTTTCAACCTATTTATCTATTCATCTATTTAAAGTGGAATTTTTTTTTTTTTTTTGTCTAAATCATATAAATAAATCCAAACATTAATCTGCCTAAATGGTTTATTGTAACAGGTGACCCCTGTTTGCTATAGTGGTTATTTTCTCCACTACTTAGCTACTCACTGCGTCTTTGTTTATATATATATATATGTGTGTGTGTTATTTATTATTTATAAAGTAGGTGACCCCCATTTACTGCTGCATCTTTGGGTAACCCACATATGCTTTACTTGGGTGACCCCCAAGATTTATTTCAAAGGGTGACCCCCTTTATTGTAACAGGTGACCCCTATTTGCTATAGTGGTAATTTTCGCCACTACTTAGCTACCCACTGCGTCTTTGTTTATATATATGTGTATGTGTATGTGTGTGTGTGTGTGTGTATATATATATATATATAATGTATGTATGTATATATATATATATATGTGTGTGTGTGTGTGTGTGTATAAAATGGGAGACTCCCATTTACTGCTGCATCTTTGGGTAATTCCCATATGCTTTACTTGGGTAACTTCCAATATTTATTCATAAAGGGTGACCCCCTTTCATATCTGACAGAGGATTCACATAATGGATCTAACCATGAATGGGCTCCGCACAAACATCTCTGGAATGGCAACAGTGCCTCAGCCAGTAAAGGCAAGGCACCAGGCAAAATATCCGAGGTTGTCACACACCTCCTCTAGCCAACAGATAATTGATCCCTTAGAGGGTTCCACATCCCACTATGACCTACAAGTCTTGGATGAGTACTACGCGGGGTGTTCTGATGACAAATCCCCACTAATGTGCTGCACGCTAATATTCCTTACATCAAGTAGAATTTTGTTAATCAGCCTCTGGTTTACCAAGCCTCTAACACAATTAATCTCTCCAAGGCCCAGGATCAGTCTACCTTACTAGATACTAGTGGCCAACCCTTATTCGATCCCAGGATCATTAAACATCCCCGCTCGTCTGAGTGGGTCCCATCTGACCATACAGTGCAATTCTGAAGAAAATGTGTCTCCACAAGCCGCTTGAAAAGAAGATTCAGAATAAGCTGAGAGCAGAATCTCCACATCACAATACCTAGAGGTGGCACACACACTTGAATTTGATCCTCTCCTGATCACCTAAGCAAGTCGGATAAAGACCCCGCAAAGGTCTTGTACAGGGTCTAAAAGCAGTTCATGGCAATTTGCTTGGCATCGCTGGCCCCATTATACAAATCTTTATACTTGCTGATAAAGCTCTAACAGACGGTACCTTGGATCCACATTTGGTAAGAGAACGAACACAGAGGGCCTTATGTTTACTTGGCAATGCTAATGAGGCCATTTCAGCTGAACAACGTAAAGCTGTCTTAAACAAGATTGGCGCATAATTGGCAAATTTAAGTTCTGAAGAACTCAGTCCGGAGGCTAATGTCCTATTATTTGGTGATCAATTCATGAGAGATCTCAGCAGACATGTTTCTGTTTTCACCTCTCTTAATAAAGCTCAAACATCCCTGCAACAGAGTGTTGTGCTCTCATCCTTTCTCTGGCATAGAGGTCGAGCTACCGGCAGGACTGCCTTCAAAAGCTATAGGTGTCATCCCACTGAACCTTGAAACTCGGGTGATACCCACGACTATCACAGACAACTTCACAGACAGAGGATCGATCAAAGCCATTTTACACTCAGAACTCTGCAATCTCAGAGACAAGGGTGCAATCAAACATTCTCCATTCACACCCAGGTTTCTCAGTCCAGAAGAAATCCAACAAATTTCACCCTCTCACCAATTTAAGAAATTTAAATTAAAATGAATGATTTTAAATGGAAGGCATACACATGCTTTAAGACCTTCTCCCACTACGATTTAGGAGACAATTTAACTTAAACAGTTCCAGTGGCATTCTCCCACCACACCTTTCTACAATTCCTTTGGCAACAAGATTTCTGGCAACTCACTTGCCTCATTTTTGGTCTCTCTTCCACCCCTTGCTGTTTCCCCAAGTTGATGAAACCAGTTATGGCTCTTCTCAGGGCCGCCATCAGGGGGTGACAACTGTGACGAGAGCAATCTCGCCACATTGCATTGGAGAAGCCTGGTTACTCGCCTGCTGCCTTTAGACTATGGCCCCATGTTAAAACGCTTGATTTTACCCTGCGGAGACACGAAAGCCGGGTCATTCGGTGCTGGCCCTGTTTGAGCGGTGATAACCCAGATAGCTATGCCATGGAGCCCATTCGTATAATGAAAGACTATGTGAATGTGATGCGTACTTTTCAAGTTATGAATAATGTGGAAAAATTGTATTTCTCTGCTTGTTATAATTACATTACCCATCGTGTAAGGTAATTGAATCACAGGCAGAGGGGAGGATTTTGTGTGGGAGTGTCTGAGTGTATTGTATGTGTTTATTGGTTGTGTTCCAAAACCCTGTGGGTGGTACTAATGTGTATATAAGAACAATAAACCCACAGCTCTGACTGTTCACTGCTTGACCCTCAACACGGAGCCTTGTCTCGTCTTTGGGGGGATTTACTGAACGCTGATAGAGACTGATTGCTAGGAGTGTAAGCCGCTTGGATGCTTTTCCTATTCGTCTGCTAGCAGCGATTCGTATGGTTCCAGTTCGTGTGTTTGGAGTGCTATATTGGATGCCGTTCGGGAGTTTGGAGCATTCCCTTATTGGCGGTTCATGAGTTTGGTGTTCTACAATAGCTGTGCCTGCATCTCTGGAAAGGGGGACGATTGCCTAAACGTTTTTTACCCCTTGTGTGCAAAACGGTCCGTTACAACAACCATAACAGTTGTCACGGGCCCGGCGGTCCTGGGGGGCCCGGACTGCTTTGGCAGTCCAAGGCCCCACAATTACTCTATGCACCTATATATAGCGATGATCGCTATATATTGGTGCAGCCGCGGGCCCTCCCGGCTCCCTATACTTGCAAAGGGGGCCCAGCGGACTGCATCTGTACTTTACAGCATTTCCCTCGCTCTAACTCCTGCGAGATGTGCGGCCGTTAGAGCGCACACCACATCTCACAGGAGTGAGAGTGAGGGAAATGCTGTAAAGTACAGCTGCAGCCCGCTGGGACCCCTCTGCAAGTATAGGGAGCCGGGGGAAGGAGGGGGGCCCACAATGCCACCGGACCACCAGGGCTCATGGAATCTTCCCCCCTCCCTGAACCAGGTAAGAAACAGGGAGGGGGGAATAACAGTTATTACATTACATGCATACACTAGTAAACACACACTGCATCCACTGACACACACACTGCATTCACTACACTAACACACACACTGCATTCACTACTCTGACACACACACTGCATCCACTACACTGACACACACTCTGAATTCACTACACTGACACACACACTGCATCCACTACACTGACACACACTCTGCATTCATTACACTAACACACACACTGCATTTATTGCACTAACACACACTCTGCATTCATTACACTAACACACAGTCTGCATTCATTACACTGACACAATGCATTCATTGCACTGACGCACACACTGCATTCATTGCACTAACACACACTCTGCATTCATTACACTGACACACACACACTGCATTCATTACACTAACACACACTGCATTCATTGTGGGGCGGGAGGCCGGCCGGGCGGGGGGGGGAGGGGAGGGCCCAGACCTTGTGCTTTGTCAGGGGGAAAATTTCCGGTGATGGCCTTGGCTCTTCTTCAGTATCAGATCTATCGTCTATCTAGACGACATCCTAATCATGGCTCAAGATCTGTTCACCCTTCAAAAACATACAGAAATTACCAAATCTCTCCTTCATAACCTCGGATTTGTAATGATTTCAAGAAATCTTCTCTGATCCCATCTCATACTATTCTTTTCCTGGGTCTTCAGATCTACTCCATCCTTTTGTTTCTTCTACTCCCGTCTTCAAAGATAAAATCTATCAAAAAGGTTTTTCGGAAGCTGCTGTCCCCTCAATACGTTTATCTTTGCGATTTAGCGCTAATCATAGGACTACTTTCAGTCTCCATTCAGTCATTTTTCCTAGGCCCTTTACACTACAGGGCAATACAATGTCTCAAGACATACTATCTTCACAGATCCAGATCATACGACCAACCAATTTTCTTACCGACAAGGTCCGACTAGAGTTAGATTGGTGGCTCCACAAGACGGAAGCTTGGAACGGGAAGCTATATTCAGGTAGCAACCCAATTTTATCCTGGAGTCAGACACCAGCCTCCTGGGTTGGGGGGCTACCTGCTCTAACCTCTCCACAGGTGAACTCTGGACACAATCGGAACACACATTGCATATCAATTGCCTCGAACTGATGGCAGCTTCCTTTGTGATTCACAGATTCACCAAGGACGCGTACAACTGTCCATTGGTTCTCAGAATGGACGTTTCCAAGTCCATTGTCTAGGGGGTTCTCGATCAAAGCTCCTGTCAGACCTCACAAAAGAACGTTATCAGTTCTGTCTGGACAGGAAACTCTCGCTTTGAGCAGAATACCTTCCAGGACTGGACAATCTTGTGGCAGAATAGTTCTCCCGTCACTAGACACATGCCAGCGATTGGCACCTGTATTCAGGCATTTTGCATCATCTACATCTACTTTGCAGGCCTCTCACTCTGAACCTGTTTGCTTCCAGACTGAATCATCAGGCTGACGCCGTTTCATAATTGGCTACCAGATCCGATGTCTCAAGCTGTTGACGCATTCTTACAGTGACAGTGGCAAACATCGACAGTGGCTTATGCCTTTCCGCCCTCTTAATAACTCCTCTCTGGAGGGCCCAGCCTTTGTATCTCAATCTCCTAGAAATGTCTGCAGATTACCTTCTGCTTCTCCTGGTACTTCACCATCTCCTCCAAGATCCTTCAGGGGACTTCCATCATCTCGCCATCCAAGGTTGTCTTCGACTCGTGGCCTGGACGATTTCAGGGGATCCTGGTATGTCTCAGGACTTTCTGCCTCGTTCCGAGGACTCCTTTGGGATTCATGGGCCCCCGGAACTCGTAGGGATTCATGGGATTCATTGCCCCCCGGAACTTTCAGCATGGCATTTCTGGGTTAGCTGGTGTTTGGAAAGGGATATTGATCCCTTTTCAAACTACTTTGGTGAATATTATGAACTTCCTATATTCCCCTTTTGACAAAGGAAATTTTTCCTTTGTTCTTTCCACCTCTGTTTTTTTATCCTTACTTTCCGGATAGACCTTCTCTTTGTGTTGCTCATTGCTTACAGTGATATGTCACTCTTATCTCCCCTCTTCAGGCTCCATTGGGACCTCTGTTTTATTTTATATTTGTCCTCATAACCCTGTGTACTGTCACATGATTACTCATTGTATTAAATGGCTTCTTCGTCTTGCAAGCATTGAAACTTCTTTTGGTGCCCATTCGGTGCGTGGCGCGGCTGTGTCCTCTGCCTTGGTCCCCAGGAGGTCTCTTTCAGACGTTCTATCTTCTGCTGATTGATCACGAGAATCCACTTTCCGTACCTTATATTTCCGACCTGCATCTCACGTTTATTTCCATTTACTCTCCAGGCGTTAAAACAGCAAATATGAGCCTCCTGTCTTGCCATAAAATTAGGGATTATTTTAGCTTCATTGACTAAATAATCTAAATTTTATGAAAGAAAGGAGGCAAATATTTTCCCACCCATTGGCTTCTTTAAATCTTTCATTGTCCCACCCCTTTATTTTGTTCACTTGTGAATACTCCGGTAAGGTCCTGCATGCATTTTACTTGCCTCATATATCTTTTGATCATGGTTTTATTGTAAAATGTTTAGATTACTCTAGTTTTCATAATATATGTAATTATTGACACGACTTGTCACATTAGTGTTTGTTTCTGTATGACTGCCAGTCTACCAATCACACCATACTTTTATGAAAGTAAAGCAAATATTCGCCTCCTGTCTTTAATAAAATTTAGATTATTTAGTCACTGAAGCTAGAATATCCCTAATTACTAATGCACTTACCTGAACAGCAGCAGGCCTGTGTTTCAGCAGCAAAATGGGGATTTGAACAACTGACAGTTTAAACTGTTTAAACTATAGGCTTCCATCTGTATCCCATATGCCATTCGTCATCACCAGTGGGAGAAGGTTTAAACCAAACTCTAGACAAGGTGGAATACATAGAAGAGGCATACCCAGGTAGTCAACTTATGAAAGTGCAGTTTACTGGGTCTTCAGGGATAAAGGCTTCTTCAGTTGAGCCTCATGTATGCAGTGGACCGCTGTCATCCCCTAAGGGAGAGCGATAGGTCGGACTCCTGGTTGCTAAAAGAGGTACCCAGGATGGCAAGAGATGTGCTGTTTGCTGGGTCTTCAGGGATAAGAGACTGAACCCTGGCCAGGCTTCATGTAGGCAGTAGATCACATTCATCCCCTGAATGGTTACACAGGCTGCCGACTCAAAGATATACTGCTGCTGGGTCTTCAGGGATAAGAGGCTGAACCCTGGCATGCAGTGGATCATTTTCATCTCCTGAGGGAGAGGTTGGTTATGACCCCCGGTCACTAAAGGGGGTACCCAGGCTAGCCACTTTTATAATAGTGTGTTGCTAAGTTTTCTGGGCCTGGTGGGCATAAAATAAAAATCTGCATAAGCAGACTCCTTCCAAACTGCTGTGAAGGACAGGAAAAAAGACTGCCTGATGGGAAGGGGGTAAATGCTGCCATGATTGATCAGGAAATTGAATTACTGGTCTATGAATTTTGGAGCATGATTGCATAAAACCATTGCACAATTCCAGACTAAAGTGAGATAAGGTTATTGATTGGTCACTGTTACCATAAATGTAGAAAAGATACTCACTTGATTGTTCTGGTGGTGGAGATATGGATTCAGCCCTCGAGACCTAGAGTATAATTCAGTATCAAGATGCTCTGCACTCAGTGTTCAGTGATGTATTTTATTAATACAAACTACAACAGGTGGATCCGGCAACGTTTCAGCACTATAGTACCTTTGTCAAAACATTGCCAGGTACACATGTGGTTTGTTTTAATAAAATACATAAATGAACCCTAGGTGCAGTGCAACTTGATTTTGAATTGATTAGTTACGGACTCTAGATTGTAATTTGCCCTTATTTAGAGTTGGAAATACAATAGAGAGAATAGAGGGAGTAGTGAGTGATGGGAAAGCATCAAGGGTAAATTACCATAAAGCAACCAGAAGTAGATGACTAGGACTTGAATCAATGTTAGGGGTTCACCTTCAACATCTTATCTCTGCAGCAGCATGATAATGGTTTGTTAGAGCACCTTCTGATGGGAAAATAGGAAAATAATAGTAGTTTTCCTATTGACGTCTATGAGAAAAGCATATCTAATATAAGAAAATATAGTTCTCAGGATAGTGGACGTTTGTTGATTGGGATTTATTAATGCTGTCTATGATACATTTGAATCTTCTTTATTGTAAAATGAATTGCCTATTTTGGAATTAAAACTGGTTTTGTGTTTTTTGTTTTTTTTATTTATGTTTAGTCTTCTCATAAATATATTTATAATGTAAAACATATATATTTACATGGGACAATATATGTTTGATAAAATAAATGATTTATATTGCTCTATTTAATCTTAAAACGGATTAATAATGTCACAGCTTTAAAACGTTATTTGGCTGCAAGATTCATAGTACAAAGCATAAATAATAATAAAGCAAAATAAAACCATATTATCATGAACATAAAATTAATGGTGCTATTCAGAGACCACAAATCAGTATTAAGTGGGAATCACAAGTCCTGAGTAAAATCAATAAATGTTACTTCCTTCAGTAGATCTTTCTTGAAAATGGTTGGATGCTTTATCATACAATGCAGGAATATTTATTATCAAATTCCACCTCTAAACATATGGGTATATATTGAGTGAATGATAGTTATATGAATAGGCTTCAAATTAAATTAGGTTGAATTAAAGGACAACAGTCAATACATTCCCGCGTCTCATTTTTTAATAAAATTTATTATGTTTATTGAAACTTAAAGATATATTTTTTGTCAATGACATATTGATTTTTTTTAGCTGAACAGCCTTGTTGGATCAGACTCT
>OW240913.1:289921602-289932290 GCA_933207985.1 Pelobates cultripes
GTATTCGAAGAGGTTGCTTTAAATTATTACAATACGTTAATAAACAAAAAGAACCTGGAATCATGACAGTACAATGAAATACATAATTTATCAGATTTGTGCGAGTTGACATTTTAATCCATTAAAGCAACTATCTCCACTTTGTCTTCTTTCTAGGTTTTTTTTTTTATTGATATAGCTCAGCAGTTATTGCTGTAGTATCTCGATTTCGCTAAAACCTAATATGATGTTGTGGTGACATTGCTGTGTCAAACTGTTAACCCTTTCCTATGCATTGAAGCAAACATATTTGACCAGCTTCAACTTGCATATGAATAGCCAGACTTATGACTCAAGCATACATCCCTACTCATGCAAAATTTTAGTGTCCTCTTCCTGCTATCATGCTGAAGTCTCTCCATCTTACAACAATGGTTGTGTGTAGATAAGTATACATTGGGGCAACATAAGAGTTGGCTGCTATTTAGTTTAGTGTTACCACAGTAGTAAAATGACTGCTTGTATATAATGTATACACATTATATGTACCTGTGTCTTGATGACTTAAAGGACTATTTACTAAATTGAGAATTCAAAGTGAATTCAGAGGGGATTTTTAAATTTAAGTCAAGAATAGCTGAATTAAAAGCAGAGCTGACAATTTTTTGGGGCTTTAAATTTAAAATTCATTTTGCATTCAGCTTGATTCTCACAATAGTAAATAATCCTGCTGTATGTAATTTCAAAATAAATGTTTAGAATAGTGGACAATCCTCTCTTGCAAAATAATTTATATTTCCTGGAGTGGCAACCAAGCAATATATTTAGCCATTGTTTATGATATGTTTCTACAGACATATCTTTAAAAGAACACTAAGGTATTAGGAATACACACATGTGTTCTACTAACTGTTTACCTTTACTCCCTTGTCGCACCAATCTCAGCGTTGCCATTCTGCTTCCCTGGCTGAGCTCATCAATATGTTGCTTGAATACTCAATGGACCCTCAGCAAGGTACAAGCTACAACTTAACAAAGAATACAGTATGAATAAATACAAAGGCATATTGATGGACCTTAGAGAGGCCAGGCTTAACACTGAGATAGAAAGTAGAAATAACAGCGGTAAACTAACAAACCAGGAGAAACAAGAAAAACAAAAAATAATAAAACTTAGGAACAATAGCTTGAAGTCAGGAACTAGTCAAGTACATAGGAACACAGGAACAAAAGGAGTAGGCTAAAACTAGGGTCTGGTACACTGGTAATCACAATCAGGAGCAAATAATGTGCTTATTGGTCAGAAAACCACTTAAGGGCATTTAATATGAGTAGCAAGGGGTTTAAATAGATCTAGGCCCATTGTATCAGTTTTGAGCCAGTTACGCCTGCACAATGCGTTGAACAAGACGCCAATAATGAAACATCATAAAAAGGCATGAAGGTCACGGCTTCTGTCAATTATGTTATATTGTGGCTAGAATGAATCGACCGCAACATTTTGGAACTAGTGTTCTACTGAAAAACAACTTTGCCTAAGTTTGAAGTTAGTCCGAAAATAGGGAAGTGCCTCTAGTGGGAGTCAGGATGACCGGTAATAGAGGTGTGTTTAACCTTACATGGTTAAAATGGCAGGGTCTATACTCGGACCACTTTATTGAGACAAAGGGATCTGAGTGCCTTTAGTGTCCAATTAACTTTAGTTAGTTGCATTTGCACTCAGTCCTTTGCTAATCAACCACACTTTTGTGTTAATCTGCAAACCTGCAGCTATAGAATAAAAAATAAAAAATGTCTGCCTTCATGGGATCTTCTTAAACCAACATTTCAGTTTTTAAGGAGCACTCTAACATTACATAAATAAATATATTTTTTGTGGAGTGTTCCTGTTAGTTTTGATTTATTTAAATCCCCTTTTCAAATGGAAAATGTAAAGGATAATAAAGTTAAACTAACCTTTCACCCAGTGGTGTGCATCTCCTGCCATTGCTGGCATATTCTGAGATCATCAGGACAGAAACTCTTGGGTCAATCAAATGCTTCTCATAGAGGAGCATTGCAACTTCAAGGCACATGTGTGGCAAACACTATGTCACACCAATAGAATTCTCCTCATATAGAAGCATAATAATGCTTCTTTATAGGGATATATAACAGAATTTAAAAACAATTAAGGTGTTATAGTAGTAAGTGTCTCTATTGACAGACTGATAGCCATTAGAGGCATACTAACTGATAAAGGTAAACATTGCTGTTTCTCTAAAATGGCAATACTCATATTTGTCAGACTGCAGGGACTGCATCTATTCTCAAAAACCACTACAAAATGTTGTAATGGTTTTGTTGCTTAAAATGTCCTTTTAACTCTGCTTACCAGCATAAGAATCCAAGCTAATTTCTAGAATTGTTTCAACATAATCGGAAACAGTGATATATGTGAATATTAAACTTGATGGATTCAAGTTTTTTTTCAACCTATGTGCAACGGAGCTTCCTGTACTCCGGCTGGGTACCTCCGCCAGAGGACCACTTCCTAGTTGGAACAGGATAAGGGACTAGCTCAGTGCCCTCCCAGGGACTGGACGACACACAGCCCTGAGAGCCCTGAGTCCTTACAAGGACTTCCTCTGCCGAATCCTCCAAGAACTGGAAGAAGCTGGAACCAGACGACACATAGTTCTGGAAGTCAAATTGAATTTTATAACATGACAGGAGGCTTTGTATTTGCTTTAGTCTCTCTTTACTAGAACTCCACAGCAGCACAGAAAAACAACCAATCAGAAAAAAGTTAGGTACTATAAAACCCCCTTCCCATTGCATCATTTCCTCTTTCTTTGCTGCTCTGCATCCGTACAGGTCAGAGTACCACTGCCCCCTGCTTCTAGTGGGTGGCTTTGGGATTTAGTGTGATTTATTTATGATTGTTATTAATTATGCTTGGTTGTGAGATTTATGTGCCTTTCTGGCTCTTTTCTTTTCCTTGGGGAATGTTTCCTTTACATTACTGATAGTTTTCCATGTGTTTATTTGTACAGATTACTGGTAGTTTGCCATGTGTTTATTTATACAGATTACTGATAGTTTTCCATGTGTTTATTTATACAGATTACTGGTAGTTTGCCATGTGTTTATTTGTACAGATTACTGGTAGTTTGACATGTGTTTATTTATACAGATTACTGGTAGTTTGACATGTGTTTATTTATACAGATTACTGATAGTTTTCCATGTGTTTATTTACACAGATTACTGGTAGTTTGCCATGTGTTTATTTATACAGATTACTGATAGTTTTCCATGTGTTTATTTACACAGATTACTGGTAGTTTGCCATGTGTTTATTTATACAGATTACTGATAGTTTTCCATGTGTTTATTTACACAGATTACTGGTAGTTTGCCATGTGTTTATTTATACAGATTACTGATAGTTTTCCATGTGTTTATTTCTACAGATTACTGGTAGTTTTCCATGTGTTTATTTATACAGATTACTGGTAGTTTTCCATGTGTTTATTTATACAGATTACTGGTAGTTTGCCATGTGTTTATTTACACAGATTACTGGTAGTTTTCCATGTGTTTATTTACACAGATTACTGGTAGTTTTCCATGTGTTTATTTATACAGATTTCTGTTAGCTTTCCATGTGTATATGTCACAGATTTCTATGAGTTTCAGGTAGATATATCACAGATTACTGTGAGTTTCCATATGTATATATATATCTCACAGATTACTGTGGGTTCTATGGCTATGTATATGTATATATCACAGATTACTGTGAGTTCTCAGATTCCTGTGAGTTCTAGGCCAGTGTATATATATATATATATATATATATATATATCACAGATTACTGTGGATTCTATGACTATGTATATATGTATATATCACAGATTTCTGTGAGTTCTATGTCAGTGTGTGGTGGAATCTCGGTAAAAATAAATTTAGTAGGCCGAGATTACCACGTGGCATGTGTACGTGCATATGCTGACGTATCGATCAGTTGGTTGCACGAGGCAAGATACGATCAGTAGTGTACGGAGCATGTGCAAGAATACAGGATGTAGTATTCCCCTCCTCCATTGTGCTGGACAAGCCATGCGGTCAAGCAGGAAGTTAATTCTTATTTGTAATGATTGGTCAAGAGAATGTGCGGGTGGAGCTTAATATGGGAGGAGTTATGTGCCTATATAGGGAGCCTGCACTATTGTTCAGGGCTCAGAACTTGCTGTATTTTTGGTGACATTAGTCCCTCTGAGTCCCGATCGGTGATCCAATAAAGAATCTCTTCCTTCCTGAAGAAACCTGTGTCCATCCCTCTGTGCTTTGCTTCCGTCAGTTTCTCCGGTATCATTTGGTGCATTGGCCGGGAAGCTCATCGTTCAACGGTAGCTGAGAGGCAGAGGCGTGAGACGGTCTATCTTTGCCCACGTTCTCTACGGCTGCACCCCTGAACTTCTGCGTGGACCTCCCTTCGTCTCGGCGCCACTGGTCTGTTGTCCAGGAGATCATCGGCCTCTACGTAAGAAGTGCTGGGGTGTCCCCGTCGATGAGTGTGAACTCAGGTTCAGGAACGAGGAGGTAAGACAACTGCTGTTTTAGACGGCAGACCCACTAGGGGTATACCGATTGTGCGGTAGGCCCAAAAGGGGTTTAAATCTGTGTATGGAATCTGCCCCCTCTGTCGGAGGGAAGGAGCGAAGGCGCACCGCTCGATCGAACGCTCTTTAGTAAGACCGTTTGATCTGGTTAGTCAGGCGGGGTCCTGTGTAAATAGCCCTAGCCGGACACCGGTGTCTTGTCTAGACTAGCGTTCTAGGGTGTATATTACGTTCGCTAGGTCGGAGGGACCGGGAGACTAAGCGGCGCCTGTGTAAATTCGGTTCGCTAGCTCTCAACCTATCTTGGCTAAGTGGGAAGGCGTGTAAATTTGGAACCCACTAGACTTTTGATAGAGTAAATAGACTAGAAGGGCAATTTTGTAAATTTCGCCCTCTAGTTCGCTATATGTGGTGTTTGGGCAGTGTGGCTAACCAAAACGGGTGTATATAGTTTTAGGTAGTCCATTCAAGGTACTGGCCAATAGTTTAGTTGGGATTGTAAATGTGTTAAAGATTGTTAGTAAAGTGTATATCTTGTTAGATAGCGCGAGCTCAGCCGTCTAGCGAGAGTGTTAATAGTGTGTTGTTGTATCATAGTGCACGGTACCATAACCCTGTATATTTACTGACACTGTATATAAGTACTAATCATTGTCGTTTATTGCATGTTTAACACCGTAACCACTAATAATTGTATTGTGACCTTAAATTGTGCTTTGACCTATGCTAACTGTACTGTAACCGATACTAGTAAAAGACGATGTTACTGGGGTGTGTTATAGACGGGTAATTCATATATAGAGAATTATAGCGTGGGTGACTGTATAGTTTCGCCAAAGGGCATAATATTGATTATTTAGTGACTGGTGTAACAGCTGTGTGTGTACGGGAATTCCCTGAGTGATTATTGTGTTATTGTGTACGTTTCACTTGGTAACTGTACCACGTGGTGCTGTTGCCAGAGGAAACGGGTGTGACTGTTGAATAAGAACGCGTGCATAGTATTCGTTGTCAACGACGTTCCATTGATAAGTATGGGCGCGTCAGAGTCAACGATTTCGGATCCCTTAGGTTGTATGGTAAAGAATTTTAAAAAGGGATTCAAAACATGTGATTTTGGGGTTAAAATGTCTCCTGTACGTTTGGTCACTTTGTGCACTAGGGAGTGGCCTACTTTGGTTGCGGCATGGCCGCCGCGTGGCAGTTTGGATCCAACCCTGGTACAGCGTGTACACGTGGCTGTATCAGGTAGGCCTGAACTTTACGGACAGTTTCCATACATTGATTGTTGGAGGCAGGCCGTAAACGACTCGCCAAAATGGATCCGGATATGCCACGAGGAGCAATGTCGCCTCATGGTGGCCAGGACTTGTTTGTCCACTAGGACTGGTGTTAGGCCCATTTTGGACACGCCCCCTGAGTCCGAGATCCCTTTGCCGCCCCCTTACTTTCCTTTAAGAGGAAGTGACGCGAATGCAGGAAGTTCTGCACCCCTTCCCCTATTGCCCCCATCCACTTCCGCTTCCTCCTCCAGTACAGAATCCACCCCACCTCGTATTAAAACTCCCCTTCCGGAACCAGGACCAACCCCCATTAGATCTGAATATCCTGATTTGGCGCCACTTCAAACTTCCGGTCAAGCTTCTTCTAGCTCGGCTCGGAGTATACTATTCACTGACTTTTCCCAAAATCAAGTTCCCACATCCTCATGCCCTATTACCTCTCGACCGGAACCTTTAACTGACGCCCCTCCACGTAGCCCCATACTAACCCGACAACTGACCGGTACCCAACAATTAAAACATTATCAGATGCCTCTTCGTCTGAATCCTGGGTCAGCCTATATCGATGCCGCAGGTCAAATGGCACATGCTGACCCAGTCTTCGTATATGTCCCGTTCACGACTACCGATCTCTTGAATTGGAAGACCCACAATTCCTCGTACACTGAGAAACCACAAGCTATGACCGATCTGTTCACCTCGATAGTTCAGACACATAACCCGACATGGGCTGATTGCCAGCAGTTATTAATGACATTGTTCAATAATGAGGAAAGGACAAGGATTAACCAAGCGGCCATTAAGGCGCTAGAGGAGAGAGCCCGTGCTTTAAATCAAGCCAATCCGGCAGCATGGGCCGCAACACATTACCCTAACACCGATCCTGACTGGAATGTAAATGGCGCAGATATGGCTCAACTTAAAGCCTATAGAGATGCTATAATTGCTGGTATGAAAGCCGGAGGGAAGAAAGCTATTAACATGTCGAAGACAGTTGAGGTGATTCAGAAAAGTGATGAAGCGCCCAGTGTCTTTTATGACCGATTATTGGAGGCATACCGCTTGTATACCCCCTTTAATCCGGAAGACGCTGATAATTCCCGAATGGTAAACTCCGCCTTTGTCAGCCAAGCTTACGGAGATATTAAGCGCAAGCTACAGAAATTAGAAGGGTTTGCAGGTATGTCTATCACCCAACCAATGGAGGTAGCGAACAAAGTATATATGAATAGGGAAACAGAAAGTAAGAAAGAGGAAGAGCGCAAGATGCGTAGAAAGGCAGATATGCTAGCGGTAGCGATCGCAGGCGTAGATAGACGGGGCCCAGATAGAGGCGATGGTAGATGGAATAGGGAGCCTTTGAGTAGGAATCAGTGCGCGTACTGTAAGGAAGAAGGGCATTGGAGGAACGAGTGTCCGCAAAGAGAGCAGTATGAGAGAGACTTACCCAGGGCAGGTTACGGAAACTTTAGAGGCAGAGCGAGAGGTAGAGGAGGCCCCGGAGGGAGTAATGGTAATAGAGGGAGTAATGGGAACAGAGGAAGTGTAAGGAAGATAGGTACTATCCAGCAGCGCAAAGGTCCCGCGATAGAGAAGGTAGGGACTTTGTGGGATTGGCTGACACGGTCATGGAGGACTATTGATACCGACCGGGCTCCATCCCCCTTGGTCGAGCGGAGCCTATGGTCGATGTATCAATAGGGGGAAAAAGGAGTGCGTTCATGATCGACACTGGTGCTGAACATTCGGTGGTGACTAATCTAGTTGCTCCTCCATCTGGAAGAACTATTACTGTAATAGGAGCAACTGGAAGAAGTGCTGAAAAACCGGTTCTTAAAAGTCGACTCTGTACATTGGGAGGCCACGTAGTAAAACATCAATTCCTTTATATGCCTGAGTGTCCAGTCCAATTGTTGGGACGTGATATGCTATCCAAATTACAAGCGCAGATTACGTTCCTACCAAATGGAACAACATCCTTAAAGTTTAATGGACCTTCAGGTATTATGACATTGTCCGTACCAAAGGAAGAAGAGTGGCGACCTTATACAGTGTTGACTAGCCAAAACCCGAGGAGTGATGAATCCTTATTTAACATACCAGGAGTTTGGGCAGAGAACAACCCACCAGGACTGGCCCGCAATATTCCACCCATTAAAATCGAACTAAAACTTGGGGTTTATCCAGTAAGCCTGAGACAATATCATATTCCGCAGAAGGCTAAGAAGAACATCCAATCTTATCTGGATAAGTTCATACGGTATGGTATCCTAAAATTCTGTACTTCCCCCTGGAACACCCCATTGTTGCCTGTTCAAAAGCCCGGTACAGATGAGTATCGACCTGTGCAGGACTTGAGAGCAGTCAATGATGCGGTTGTTAGTATACATCCAGTCGTGCCCAATCCATATAACCTGCTTGCTTTAATTCCGGGCGGGGCTACTTACTTTACAGTCTTAGATCCCAAAGATGCCTTCTTTTGCCTCCGAATTGCCGCAGAAAGCCAATGTATCTTCGCTTTCCAATGGGAAAATGCTGTAACGGGCTCGAAACGCCAAATGACCTGGACAAGATTGCCCCAGGGGTTTAAAAAATTCACCTACCCTATTTGGTTCAGCTCTAAGTCAAGATCTACTAGATTTCGAGTCTATCCCAGGAGAGTGTGTATTATTACAATATGTAGATGACTTGTTGATAGCAGCAGTTACAAAGGAAGCATGTCAGCAAGCAACGCACGATCTACTACACATTCTCTGGAAGGCAGGATACAAGGTGTCAAGAAGGAAGGCTCAGTTGTGTTTGCCAACTGTCAAATATCTGGGAATCCATATCTCTGAAGGTCAAAGAATTATGGGGCCAGAGAGAAAAGAAGCTGTGTGCCAAATACCGATACCCAGGAATAGAAGACAAGTGCGAGAATTCTTGGGGGCAGCAGGCTTCTGTAAGATATGGATTCCCAGCTACGCGATACTGGCAAAACCTCTGTATGCAGCTATCAAAGGTACAGAGCACGACCCCTTCTTATGGACTCAAGAACAGCAAACGGCATTCGAACATGTGAAGAGGGCTTTGATGAGTGCCCCAGCATTAGGTCTACCTGACCACACACGGCCATTCTACCTGTATGTACATGAGCAAAGAAGAATGGCTGTGGGAGTATTGACACAGTATTTGGGATCATGGCAAAGACCTGTTGCCTACATGTCTAAGCAACTGGATGCAGTGGCCAGCGGACTTCCACCTTGTCTAAGAGCTGTAGCTGCAGCCGCCCTGCTAGTAGCTGAAGCCGATAAACTCACTCTGGGTCAAGAACTTTATGTACGAGTTCCACATGCAGTATAGACGTTGTTGGATTACAAAGGAAATCATTGGTTTAGTAACAGCCGTATGACCAAGTATCAAGCAATGTTGTGTGAAAACCCAAGAGTGCATTTAGAGACCGTAAATACCTTAAATCCAGCTACCCTTTTGCCACAACCTACTGAAAGTCAACATGATTGTTTGGAAGTAATGGATGAAGTATTTTCAAGTAGACCAGATCTTCGTGATTTTCCCATCCAGAACCCTGATGTTCAATATTACACCGACGGCAGTAGTTATGAAAAAGAAGGGATCCGCTATGCAGGATATGCAGTAACAACGATAGACAAGGTGATAGAAGCTCGGCCACTGGCAAAAGGAACATCAGCACAAAAGGCAGAATTGATAGCACTGACACGAGCGTTACAATTGGCTGAAGGTTTAAGAGAGAACATCTACACGGACTCCAAGTATGCGTTTTTAACCACTCATGCCCACGGAGCTTTGTATAAAGAAAGAGGACTATTGAATTCAGAAGGCAAAGAAATCAAATACGCAGCTGAGATCCCACAACTATTGGAAGCAGTGTGGGAGCCGAAAGAAGTCGGTATTATACATTGTCGGGCGCATCTGAGAGGAGATGGTGATGTAACCAAAGGGAATCGGATGGCAGATAGTGCAGCTAAGCGTGCTGCTGAATCAGGAAGACAGGAATATGTGGGCATATAGCTGCTCTTATACCAACTCCACTGTCTCAATGGACTCCAATTTATACAGCTCAAGAAGAGGAGTGGTTAAGGACTGAACCTGGAAAGTATTTGGAGAACAAATGGTATCAGTTAGAAGATGGAAGAATAGTTATTCCAGCATCACTAGCGGCAGAAATTGTCCAAAACTATCATAACGGGACACATTCTGGGAGAGACAGTACAGAAGAATCTCTCAGAAAACATTTCTACATACCAAGATTGTCCAACTTGACTCAGGCCATTGTACGTAGATGTGTAACGTGTGCAAAAAATAATGCAAGACAAGGACCAGTAAAGCCACCAGGAGTCCAGTTTATGGGGGGACTTCCCATGTCCGATTTACAAATTGACTATACAGTGATGCCTAAATCGGGTGGACATCGCCACCTGCTGGTAGTGGTGTGCACCTATTCAGGCTGGGTAGAAGCATGTCCTACTCGTACAGAGAAAGCAGGAGAAGTCGTGAGATTCCTGCTACGAGAAATAATACCCCGATATGGACTACCCTGCTCTACAGGATCGGACAATGGTCCAGCTTTTGTTCATCAGTGCCTACAACAATTGACTCATATGCTTGGTATAAAGTGGAGGCTTCATACGGCATATAGACCCCAGAGTTCTGTAAGGTAGAGAGAATGAATAGAACTATTAAGAATCAGTTGGCTAAAATGTGTCAGGAAACCCAACTTAAGTGGAACGTTCTCTTGCCCATAGCTCTATTGCGAATCCGCAGTACACCTACCAGAAGGATGGGCCTCTCTCCTTTTGAA
>OW240913.1:289938551-290334268 GCA_933207985.1 Pelobates cultripes
CGGATTGCTGTGAGTTTCACTGACGGTAGATGTCAGTCCTGTCTATGCCGATACTATTCTATCTTATCAGGCTTCTTGGGAAGATTCCCTTCAGGCGGTACGATGATGATGATGACCTACAATAAAGATAAGATATCTCATACAGATCTGTATGTACATGTGCATTACAATTTGCACTTTAAAGAAGGTATTGCTCAGCAGAGCTTGATTTTATGGACACTATATCACTGGAATAAATCCAGTTTAAACCCAATACAACGGGTTTTACCTCTATGTTGCCTGCTGGGCACTTAGGGACCGCCAGTCCCGGTTACGGTTTATTCACACAGTAGTACGCTGTCTAAGATTAGTGTCTAAGGGTCCTAGGTCACAGGATACCCGGAGGATTTACAGATATTTAGGGGACTCTACCAAACTCAGAGGTCCCCATTACTCATTTAATATGAAACCCAGGATTGGCCTGCTATGTCTGTGCCCCATTGATTGGCCTGCTATGTCTGTGCCCCATCGATTGGCCT
Source organism: Pelobates cultripes (assembly GCA_933207985.1). Classification (NCBI taxonomy): domain Eukaryota; kingdom Metazoa; phylum Chordata; class Amphibia; order Anura; family Pelobatidae; genus Pelobates; species Pelobates cultripes. The sequence continues at coordinate 289,939,070 of OW240913.1, forward strand.
GCTATGTCTGTGCCCCATTGATTGGCCTGCTATGTCTGTGCCCATTTGATTGACCGACTACATCTGTGCCCTTCTGTCTGGCCTGCTCTAACTGGGCCCATCGTTGACCTGCTCTACCTGTGCCCGAACCCCCCTTTGGACCACAAACCTGGGGGAATATCACTGAGGTAAGCTCAGTACCCTCTAGGTGGGTGTCCGGACAGGCACTGCTGCCATATTATCCAAGAGAACACCAGGATATGGACATCTAACTGTGATTGGAGGGGTGAAGGCCCTACACCTCATGCCCTGAAGGGCAAAGTTTTTATGAGGATTCCTGGGCACGCAACTACGGGTTATACCCAACGATGACACATCTCCAAGGGGAATTTCGCACAAGCAGGGAACAGTGCTCAGACGCCATATTAGGTATTGGTAGTGTTTTTCTATGTCATGTTTAGCTCCTGACCTTTTCAACTGGATTCACTTGATTAGTTTTTATCAGTCTGCTATCCGAGGTACGTATTTTCCATTTTCTACTTCATTGGCCGTTTCTTTGTTTTCATGCCTTCTATTGTCCTATCGCTCGGGTCGTCGAGAGGCCTGACTTGACCTCCTCTGACCTCCTGGGCGCTCGTGGATTGTGGAGAACGTCTCCAGCTTCTTCAGACTACCGACAGTCATCCTGGAGTCCGGGCGCACGCACGGGATCCGGGCGGTCTGTTGATAGTTACCATCTTCAGCTCCGGAACGTACTTTTCTCATCACCCCTTTCTCTTATTAAGGTCGGACATGGCCCGAGGTTGTATACTTTGCTTATATTAAATAAGGGTGTAACCCAACGTTTGGTCACCCTGAGTCTCTACTGGACTCTGGTTTGGATTACAGAGGGTGCGGCCCTCCTTCACCTCGGCCCGAGACTGATATTTTTATTTTCAAGAGTAGAGGGCGAACCCCTCTCATTTACCGAGTCGGACACTGATTCATTATTAGAGGGCGCGGCCCTCCCTCAACCTCGGCCGATACTGAGCTGGATATAGAGGACATGCTCCGAGTGACTCATTCTCATAGAAGGAACCGGACACATAGGTAGACTCTATGTTTGACTTATAACGGGTGCGGCCCGCTCATACCACCAACCGTGCGCAGACACAGAGTGCGATCACATTTTACAGAGTGCGACTCTCATACACTCAACGCACTATGGTGCCGTCCATTTGTTCCAGGCTTGTACCTGTACAGGTCAACTATGACCGCATAGAGGGGCGTCCCTCCTACATCCAATTTAAATATGATGACCGCGCTACTGATTTCGTTCTAGAAGGCTACCTGATCGGGCAAGGTATACATAGTTTGACTGGATCCATCTTGTAATCTACATGAGAAATACCCTCAGAGGTATTAGTGGGGGAGGTTTCCCACTTATGTACACACATTACGGGAGACAGTACGGCTAAGGAGGAGCCTCAGTTTTTACAAGTGTACAAGTTTTGGTATAACCTGTGCTATATCAAACAGACATTGCACTCTGTTTCAGATATTCATTGCGTACAAACTGTGCAGACTATTCTCCCGTGTCAGGGTGACATGAGATCCTGAGACTTGCATAGGGCAAACGGGCACTGCCTTGCTCGAGTAACAAGACTAGAAAATTCACATAAAAACGGTCTTCAGGTGCACCGTATGCATGGATCGCATGGAGAAACCGAAATTCTCAGGACTTGGCTTCCCTGTTCCTTACAATCTTGAGATAAAGTTGGCAGGACTGCTCCTACAACTCTGAACACATATCTTGAGAACAGTGTTCGGACTCTATATCCATCACGGGAACCATCTTGGTTTGGGTTCTCAAACCTATTTGAGAACCTATTCAACTACCATCAAGGAAACCTACACTGGGAGATACATACTTGGACAATCTATGAGACAGGAACCTAGGGGTCTCACTATATTATTCCCTATCTTGTAGGTGGCGTGTAGGCCAGGAACCCCTACACGAATATTGACAGGTTGGGCATGGAACAGGATTGTACAAATGGTAATCGGAGTATTTCACACTCTCACTGCAACACGTAAGGGCTCTTCTGTATTAAACGGGTCCTAAACTCTATTGGATCCGGCCATCTTAGCACTCTTAGAGGATGATGTATTTGGATGGAAATCTCAACCCCGGTTTCCGGTCCCATCCTTTTGAACTTTCCAGGATTCACAATTCCCAGAATAGTTGACCACCGTTTACCACACGAGTTCAGTTTGAGACCTTGATTGGACGTCCTTTGGATGTCTTTTCTAGACCGCAGCCGTGGATTACTCAGTCCAGTTGGTAGACTGGAGTCTCTGTGGATACGGCTAGTATTGTCCACACTATTATCTGCATATAACTTTATTTTCAGAGGAGACAATTCACCGGGTAGGTCATAGAGGAACGAATAGACACTATTCGGTTCTATTTGAGTATTTACGGTGGACTTAGGTGCAGGCCTGAGGTTGGAGTTTGTCTGCAAGGCCACATCGCCCGGTGAACCTGACACGATCGGAGGAATCACCTCCCACATCAAGAGTCAAGACACGGTGGAAGTCTCTTCTCGCGACCCCTCGGCACTTTACACCTACAGGAATATGGCTAATAGGTCAATTTGGCAGCTCATGGACCGACTGCTAGGGAACAGGTCGTAACCCCACGTACTATGGATCTATCAACGGAGGTCACTTCTCGCAGTTGGAAGGTCCATTTAGGATTGCTCTAATATTCTCGGAATGGGTACCAGCGAAACAAGCAGCGTTGGATTTGTTGGCTGAGCGTTAAAACAGCAAATACGAAGCCTCCTGTCATGTTATAAAATTGTAGATTATGCTAGCTTTAGTGTACCTATAATCTTAATTTTATTAATGACAGGAGGCGAGTATTTCCCACCCGTTCTTATCCCTCCCTTGTTAAATTTTATAGTTTGGATTAATCAGGTACGTATACAACTCTGCTTGTTGTTTCTGCTACCTGTCACCTGTCCTTATGTCTGTTTTTCATAAGTAGGGTTGGGATATCTACATATTAAGGTAATTTTGTTTGCTACATTGGGTATCTACAAGTTTATTCAAAATACATTTCATTGGATAATCAACCTGTTCGATTCTGTTTTTCTCTTGTTTCAGTTTCCAGTCCTTCAGCGCTATCTGGTGTGGCGCTTCTTCGTGGATGGTGGACATTGACTTATTTATTTTCAGTCCATCAACACTATCTGGTTGACAGTTCTTCTCAGACGTTGGACATTGCTGTATTCTTTGTATCTGGACTTTGTTGCTTCCCATTATTTTTTCTGCCTTTGTTCTGTTTTATCGCAGCTTTAAAGAGGAAATGACGCAATGGGAAGGGGGTTTTATAGTACCTAACTTTTTTCTGATTGTTTTTTTTTCTGTGCTGCTGTGGAGTTCTAGTAAAGAGAGACTAAAGCAAATACTCGCCTCCTGTCATTAATAAAATTAAGATTATAGGTACACTAAAGCTAGCATAATCTACAATTTTTTTAGAACACACACGGCTTTTATGCAATAGCCCCTACAAGGGGGTTTCCAATCCAACATTACAGGGAAATCCCTCCCATGATCCTCTGTGCCTGAGAGATAATTACCTGAGCAAACACTTACAATTTAATTATTTCTCAGGGAGAGAAAATATAACAATTTATAAAACACCCCAAAATACACATAACATACATGAAAACCCCACAAAAGTCACATCCCCAGATAGCCCCGATCTGGGTGACCAACATATCCAAAAATCACCCAGATCAGTTCAGGAGTCATAGGAGTCAGCAGCAGCAGGGAGGGAGGCAGGAGAGGACCCCGGGAGCTCTAGCCAGCAGCTCAGCTGGGTTCCTCTCGCAAGATCTGAGCGTTGCCGCAATGCTCAGATCTCGCGAGAGTGAACTCTAGCCCCGCAGACTACTTTAAATTGGCAGCCTGAGAGCATTATTTGACACCCTCAGCCAATCATTGGTGCCCAATGTCACTGTACTACTGCATTGAGAAGGCAGAATATAATGTAAAACAAATATAATTTAAATAATTTTTTTTAATAAGCATCTATATTTCTACTGTTTGGTGGCATTCAAGTCTGACTGATATTGGGACAGACACAAATCTGGCTCAGAATTGAAAAATCCAGACATTGTTGAATACTATGAAGTATGTTTGGATTTTCCTGTCCAAATTAACAACTTTTATTTGATAAACAAGTGCATAAAATAAAAAAAGCAGTACAAAATATTGTATTTGCTCGATTAAAAGACTTCCCTGATTAAAAGGTGCCCCCCCCCCTCAAATTTTGGATCTTGTTGAAAAAAAAAGAAAGAAAGTGGCTGAATATGTCTACCCTATGGTAGCCCCCCCATCCCCTCTGTGTGTGTCTTTGTCCCCCACAGGGCCGCCATCAAGGGGTGACAACCATGCCCCACGTGTATCAGCGGAACTGCCGCCGCTGCATCTGCACCGGGGCCCACATGCTGATGGGGCCCATCAGGTGGCCCTATTATCTTCAGGGGCCCGGTCAGCGCTGTAATAGCGCGACTGGGCCCCTTTAAAAAAAAAAAAAAATGCACCCGGAAAGCAAGCACTGCTGCATGTAAGTGACGGTCACTTCCTCCCAGTTTACTCCACGCAGGAAGGAGGAGAGGCAGCCAACTCAAATCATCCCCAGCCACCCTCCTGCGACAAAATGGTAAGGCTGAAAATGTGTGTATGCCAGTATCTCCCTATGCATGTATGTCTGTTTCAGTATTTGTATCTGTTAGTGTGTATTCTTGTGGGCGGGATTTGGAGGCAGGCCCTGTGGGCAGGCTTGAAGGGGGGCCCAGACCTTGAGCTGTGATAGCAGCCCTGGTCCCCCAAGCCCTTCTGTGTGTCTTTATGACTCAGCCCCTCTGTGTGTTGCTGTTAGAGTTCTCACCATGATATCCAGACATGGTCACCCCAGAGGTGCCCAACAAGGGATTTGAACCTGGGAACTTGGCAGTCCTTGGTTTGTTTTCTACCGTTGAGCCACAGCAGCTTTGTTTATCTGCTAGCAATTCCAGTCCTGTTCATCCTGGCTTGTCTGCAGCACTGGGGGCTGGACCTTGACATTGCTGTGCTTCACCTGACCCTGATCAGATATCAGTAGGGTATATAAACTCAGCCTCGCCCTGTGACCTGGATCAACTCAGGTAAGATTCCTGACAAAAGAAGATTTGATCAATATTGAGTCCACAGACATGTGCAGGCAGCTTACCCAGCAAGTGTCCAGCCTGGCCCAGATCGTTTCGGAGTTGCAGCGAGAAATCGTGACTCTTAAAGGCACAGTGCACCCAGCCCCGGAACCTGCTTATCCTGAACCATTTATCATAATGCCCAAGCGATTTGATGGTAGCCGCACGTCCTTTCAGTCCTTCAAGGTGGATTGTGAGGTGTTGTTTTCTTTAAAGCCTTGGACATATGCCACGGATTTCATCATGGTTCAAGCGGTTATCAACCTGTTGTCTTGACGCATCAAAAAATGGGCTCACCAGATGTTACAGACGAAGAGTCCTGTCCTTGACAGTTGGGAATCTTTCATTACTGCCTGCTCCACGTCCCTGAGGATCCCAGATTCCTAGAAACAAGGAGAACCAGTACCAGCACTACACCCCCTGTGTTGCCTACTTATGATCCAGTTCCTAGGAAAACTCCAGAGGTATCCTATGTCCCTCTTGACGCTGAGGAACCTATGCAAATAGGACTCATCCACTGCAAGGTGACGCGTGAGGAAAGAGACTGGAGGCGCAGCCATGGCCTATGTTTCTATTGTGGAGAAAGAGGGCATTTCATTATACTTTGCCCTATTCGTCCTCCTAGGCTTCCAGCTTTCCAACTGGCTACTACTGTTCTTCGCTCTGTGTACGCTGCATGCCAGCCTAAAAAACTTCATAGAAGTTGTCATTCCTGATAATGCTTGGCCTCCCTGAGAAGCCCTGAGAATTCCATGTGTCTCATTCCCCCCCAGCCCTTCAATGTGTCTCATTCACCCTCCTCCTGCTGCTCTCCCTGTGATTCTGCCATGCGCCCCCTGAGCCCGGCGTGCCATACGAGAGTATGCTGGCAATTGGCACCACCCCTTGCTCAGTGGTACCCAGAGATTACGGGGGGTACAGTTTCAGTGGGACTGATTTGAGGTATGATTAAAAGACGACCTTGATTATAAGACAAGGTTGTTTTTTCAGACATTTTTTTCTGAAGAAAACCTTGTCCTATAATCGAGTAAATAGGGTAGTAAAACACACTTAACGCGTGTTTCAACACTTTTGAAAAAGCCTTTTTACTGGTGAAATGCATTAAGTGTATTTTACTATTTTGTACTGCTTTTATTATTTTATGTACTAGTTTATCACATAAAGTAGTTGATTTGATAAGCTTTCTGGACTTCATCTTGATTTCTCATAGGACCACACATTCCTTTGGTGTGGAAAATACCACTTAAACACAGTGGATTGAGCAAAACCTTTTTTTACTCTATATTTGTGAGTACCTCTACTTTTTTAATTCCATATAAAATAACAGTGAGCACTATATTGTTTATTTCACATGAATGTACACATATGCCAGTGAAGGCTGGTTCATATGAGCACCAGAGCAGTGACCCACCATATAACTGTCATAATAAAAAAAATCTATATTGCATTTGGAAAAAGACATTGGTTTCCTATGGAAAAGTGTTAACTTGCAAATTTCCATTGTAAATGTAAAATTTTCCCTAACATTCTTCCACTACAGTACAAAATGACTCGCTGATAATGAATACGACAGTCTGGATTGCTGTTGAGGGTAACTGAGCATGAGTATAATTTAGGTTACTTTTGAAATCTGTCCAATCAGAGAGCACCTCAGACATGCTCAGTATTCCCCATTTTTTGAAGCTTTAATGTCCAGCAGTGTGTTTGAATTAGATATCCAGCTTTGATAGTTCAAGAATCTTAAAGTTTCATCAAAAAAAATTACAAGGTGTTAGTGCATTTAACTTATAATGCACCTGCATTATAGCTGTGATTTTAATCCCTGCATTTTGATTGTTTTTCTGCTCATTATGTTTCCATAAGTGTAGCATAGTTATCAAATTGCAGATTATTCTAGCCTAGACATAGAAATAATCCTAATTTTATTAACCCCTTAAGGACAGCAGTAATTGCACAAGTTCTGATCAAAACAAAACGTAAACAAAATGTGGAATTTGCGCTATATGTCTGTTCAACCGTAATTCACCTCTTCCATATTATACGCAGCCACACTTATTTATTTATTTTTTATTGTTTAACTTTGCACTTTACAATGTTTTAAATATAAATCAACTTATTCCAGAGTTGGTTATATGTTTTAACAAGCTTGAGGGTTTCAGGTGTTACATACAGTAGCATAAACATGGTATAGCATACATCGAGAACTTTTCGGTAACAATTATATGATTGGTCTGGTTCGTGTTGGCAAGGTGGGGTATTATAACCTCTAGTGGTGTAGGCTGTGGTTGGCCGGCGTACCCTGGATTTCAATGTGGTCTACTCGTTACAGGTGTGGTGTCATGTTTAGTGTCTTTAAGATAGTGATCCCATGGTGTCCATGTATTGATGAACTCTTCATATGTGTGGGAGAAGGAATAGGAGAGCTCTTCCATCTGTCTGATGGAATCAACTTTGGTTATCCATTCCCTGATGGTCTGGGATTTGTTTTGCTTCCATTTAGTTGGGATTAGGCTATATGCAGCAGTGAGTAGATGGTTGGTCAGGATGCTTGTTGGTCTTCCTAAGGGGATGGGGTAGAGCATAAATATAAGTGCTTGAGGGGTCTGCGGTATTTTGTTACTCGTCATCAGTGCAACTAAGGTGGATATTTTACTCCAATATGCTTGTATTATGTTGCATGGCCACCAGATGTGGCCTGGGGTCCCTATTTTGGCTTTGCATCTCCAGCAAATGTTGAAGGTATTAGGGAAGAATTTGTGTATTCTGGTCGGGTTGAAGTGCCACCTGTAAATTGTTCCCCATTCGTCGTGTGTTAGTGTTATGTTTAGGTCTTTTTCCCAGGATTTTATAAATTCAGGGATATGGTCTTCCGTTTCTGTCTGTAGGATCTTGTAAAAAATGGTAATGTGTTTTTTTTGTAGGATCTTCGTAGTGGATAGTGATTCAAATGCAGTTTATTACATCTTTTAGTTGTAGTTGTCCGTGTTGGGTCCCAAAATCCTGAAAGGTGTTTTGTTGAAGGCCTGGGGGGAATTGCGGAGTCCCTGTTATTGGAAATAATGGGGATGGGTGTGGGGCTAGGTGTTTGTGTTTCTTGAGGTGGTTCCAGTATTTTAGTGTAGGAATTATTGTTGGGTGATTCATGTGGTTTGGGTGTATTAGTTCTAGACTGGATTTATGACAGGGTATGGTTCGTAGTTGTACCTTGAAGCTATTTGCTTCTATTTGTACCCATTGTTTCTGGTTATGCGAGCTTGCCCAGTCATAGATCCGTGAGAGGATTGTGGCCCTGTGATATGCCTATGTCTGGCTCTCCTAGACCGCCTTGTGTTTTGTAACTTGCATTCGTAAAAAATATTTGAAGGGAATTTTTATGGGTAGGGTTTGTAGGATGTAGAGGAATCTTGGCAGGATAGCCATTTATAGGATGTGTACTCTACAGAGCCAGCCGAATGGTGGTTTATTCCAAGTTCTTACGTTTTTGTCGATGTTTGCCAGTGATGGTGGGTAATTAAGGTCATATATTTGATCAAGGGAGGCAGTCAGTTGTACTCCCAGGTATTTCACTGACGCCTGTGGCCAGTGCAAGGGATAGGCATGCTTGAGCACGGATTTGGTCTTGTCTGATATTTGTAGAGGGAGGATCTCGCTTTTGCTGCTACTTATTTTGTAGTTGGACACTAGGTTATAGAAGTCTATCTCTTTCATTAGGTGGGGTAGTGAGGTCTCAGGGTTTCTTAATGTAAAGACAAGGTCATCTGCGAAGGCAGATACTTTGAATTCGTGATCTGCTATTTGTATGCCTTGGATACCTGGGTTGTCCCTAATTCCCTGTAGAAAGGGCTCTATTGTTAAGATAAAAAGGAGGGTACCGTTAGAAATGCGTACCTTGTCTGAGAGCTGGGCATTAACCCTTACCTTTGCTCCGCTATTGGAATATATGGCTGAGAGCCATGATAGCCAGTTTGGGCCAAAGCCCATAGCTTGCATTGTGGCTGTTAATAGGGACCAGTCCACCCTGTCAAACGCCTTTTCGGCGTTGATTGTGATGATGAGGTTCAGCAGTTTGGTTGTGTTATTTTTGGCTTTTCTTCCCGGCACAAACCCTGTTTGGTCAGGTTGGACTAAGTATGGTCTAAGTTGGTTGGCCAGTATTTTTGTAAAGATTTTTAGATCAACGTTTATCAGTGATATGGGCCTGTAACTGCCGCATTCAGTGGGGTCTTTGCCTGGTTTAGGTATGAGTGTAATGTGTGCTTCTAGGGTCTCCTGTGGTAGTCCATGTCCTTGGGGGATAGAGTTAAATGCTGTTATGAAGGGTTTGTTTAGTATTGGGGAGAATGTTTTGAAGTATCTGGCTGTGAAGCCATCTGGCCCTGGGCTTTTCCCTAGTGGTTGTTTTGTGACCAAGGAGAATTCCTCTGGTGTGAGTGGTGTGTCCAAGATTTGTCTGGCATTTGGTGGAATTGTCTGGTTTAACCTCTCTGTTAGGAATTTTTGGATGTCCCCTGGTTCTGGCGGTTGGGATCTGAGGTTGTATAAGTTTGAGTAGTAAGAATGGAACTCTTGTATGTCTGTCTGGTGGTAGATGGGTGAGTGTCCCTGTGGGTTTTTTGATTTGGTTTATGTATGTTTGTTGCCTTTCTTTTTGTAGGGCTCTGGCTAGCATGTGGCCACACTTTCCGCTCTGAGTGTAGTATTTGTGTTTAGAGTATAGGAGTGTTCTTTGAATTTTCATGTTTAGTATTGTTTGGAGAGAGGAGCATTTGTCAATGAGTTGTTTGTATGTATCCAGTGTCGAGTTCTGTTTGTGTGTGGTTTCCAAATGTCTAATGCCTGCTGTGAGTGAGGCTATTTGTTCCTCCTGTGCTTTTTTGTGTTTGGATGCTACAGCTATTATGTGTCCCCTTACTACAGCTTTATGTGCCTCCTAAACTACTGTGGGCGACACTGACGGTGTAGTGTTTTCCTCAAAGTATCTATTAAGTGTCTCTTGTAGTTGAGCTACGTGTACAGGGTCATTTTATCGATATAATCGGCCGATATTCGGTATTTTCGACAATATCGGTATCGGCTAATTCATATACCGATATTGCCGATAATACCTCCTAGGACCGCCAGGCTCATTACAAGCCCGGCGGTCCTGGGGGGGGCGCGGATAGCAAGCGCTTACTCACCTCCCAGCAGCTCCTCCAGCTCCCCAGTGTAACTCTCGCGAGACCCGCGGCCGTCAGAGCCATGGCAACGCTCCACGTGGCACGCTGGCCGCGAGAATACACTGGGGAGCTGGAGGAGCTGCTGGGAGGTGAGTAAGCGCTTGCTATCCCCCCCCCCCAGCTCAGCCAATGCCACTGGACCACCAGGGACTGTCATATCCCCCCTCCCTGGCCAGGTAACAAGCAGGGAGGGGGGACAACAAAAATAATAATTAAATATTTAAAAAAAAAAAATTAATAAAAAATGCCCCCTCACACACATTCCATTATATACACATATACTACACAAACACACTGTGTATATAATGCAGTGTGTGTGTGTTTGTATAGTGCGTGTGTATATAATGCAGTGTTTGTGTAGTGTGTTTATATAATGCACACTACACAAGCACACTGCATTATATACATACACTATACAAACACACACACACTGCATTATATACACACACACTACACACACTGCATTATATACACACACACTACACACACTGCATTATATACATACACTATACAAACACACTGTGTATATAATGCAGTGTGTTTGTTTAGTGTGTGTATATAATGCAGTGTGTGTATATAATGTAGTGTGTGTGTATATAGTGTAGTGTGTGTGTGTATATAATGCAGTGTGTGTTTGCATAGTGTGTTTATATAATGCACACTGCATTACATACACACTATACAAACACACACACTCTGCATTATATAAACACACTACATTCATTATATACACACACTACACAAACACACTTTGCATTTATTATATACTACATTCACTTTACGCACACTACACACACACTACACAAACACTCTGCTTTCATTATATACACACTACACTAATACACACTGCATCCACTACACACTACACAAACACACACGGCATCCACACACACACTGCATCCACAACACACACTACACAAACACACACTGCACCCACAACACACACTACACAAACACACTGCATCCACTACACAAACACACACTGCATCCACTACACACACTACACACTGCATCCACTTCACACACTACACAAACACACACTGCATCCACTACACACACTACACAAACACATACAGCTCCCCTGTCTAAACACACTGCATCCACTACACGTGGCATGTATATTTTGTGCATTTACTTTTAGAAATAGTTTTTATTTTCCAAAATGGTAAATGTTCAGAATATTGGCAAATTATATCGGCTATCGGCCTGAAAGTTCACAGAATATTGGTATCGGTATCGGCTCTAAAAAAAAATCAATATCGGTCGATCCCTAGCTTCCATTGTGTTCATGAGGGCGCTAGCGTAGGTATTGATAGTGTCAAGGATAGTGGTCCGTGGTCCGACCATGTGATGGGGCCGTATTCACGTGATTGGATGAGGTGGAGATGTCTGTGTTGGAGGAAGAGCAGGTGTGTTTTACAGCTGAGAAATAGGAGTAATCTCGAGAGGTGGGGTGTGTTACTCACCAACTGTCGAAAAGGTAATGGCTGTCCGATAGCTGTACTATTCTGGTCCTGAAGTTTGCGTTGTATTTTGTGGATTTGGAGGTTGAATCTAGGTCAGAGTCAAGTGAGATGTTGAAGTCTCCCCTCCAGCATAAGAATCCCCTCTGTGACTTTTTCTACTGTGGCAAGGTATTTTGTGGTTGCTTTGTTTAGTTTTGGGAAGGTATAGGTGGGCAAGTGTCACTGAGGTATTGCCTATCTTTCCTTTAACTATCAGGAGTCTCCCGTCTGTGACCGACTGATGTGTTAGGTAAGTAAAGGGCGTCCTTGCTCCAACCAGAATGGATACCCCTTTAGACTTGGATCCTTTATAGTTGCTAAAGTATCCAATTGGGTAGTGTTTATTGAGTAGGGTTGGGCCTGTGTTGGCCTTGAAATGCGTTTCTTGTAAGAATTCTATGTCTGCTTTTAGTGCGTGGAGTTCCCGTAGTGCAAGGGATCTTTTGATTGGTTTATTAAGTCCCTGAGTATTTAAAGTAACTATGCGAATCTATAATAATGAGAAAAAATGGCAAAAGGATTTGATTCAATAAATGTCTTGATATAAGTTAGGAACAGATGAGAGGGTAACCCTGGATAATAATACTGAAAGAAAAGAACAAAAATCTGTTCCAACACCATCAATATGATGGTGTTGGAACAGATTTTTGTTCTTTTCTTTCAGAACTATGCGAATGGATGCCATAATTGGTTGACTATGTATGATTGATGTTCAAGTGAGTGCTGAGGGAAGTATTTATAATGTAAACAGTAACAAATTAAACTGTATAGAAGTTATCGCAACTCCAATTGGAGAGAGTGAAATGCTATGGTTCAATGGTAATAATGAAAACTAGGATTAAATCCAACTATGTACAAAAACTCTGGAGTTTCTCTGGAGCTAGCAATTGAGAGTGCGTTTGTAGTTATAAAGACTGAGCCCCGTCTGCCAGTGGCTTTCCCTGGGTGTGCCAGTGACTTTCCCTGGGGAGACAGACAAGGCACCGCTGAGGTTGCTTTTGCTGCTACAGGTGGTCCAGCAGTCTATGGGGGTAGGTTGTTGTGCGCGCTTGGGGGGAAGTGGGCAATCCTTCTGTCTATATGGTGGTGAGGTTGGGTTGTCGGGTGTTAAGCCTTCTATTTGTATGGGACAGAGGCGAGTGTTGGCTGTCAGTCCCGGGTCGTTTAACCGGGTGAAGTAGGTGGGATACTTTAGATGAACTGGGCTGTAGGTGGTTTCACCTGGGGTAGGCACTCTCGATTACTTTCTCTTTAATTGTATCTACTTACAATGCCTGACACATCTTTCACATATCTTTTACACATTTCTGCCTCCCCTCCCACCTCCCAATTCCACCGAGGATCTTAATGCAGGGTAGGAATGAAAGGAGAGAGAGGAGAGGGAAGACGGAGAGGGGGGAAGGGGCGGGCGGCGAGAAGAGGGGTGCTTTTTTTCTTTTTACCATATTTATTTACTGATTAAACGTTTGACTTGAGATTGCCCTAAGGGGCCTTGTTTAACCCTTAGCCTGTGGGGCAGGTGAGGAGGAATGAGGGCAGGAGAGGAGGACGAGAGGAAGAGCAAGGGGGTTTCAGTAATTGACTATTGCATAGAGAGTCACATTGCTAAATTAAGTACCCCTTCAGTATTTACCGAAGCCAGAAGCCCCTGGTTGAGATAATTTCGGAGGCATGTGGTTCCCCATCAAGTTTGGTTGGCTGAGTCTTTGTTGTGGGTTCAAGCCCGACGTTGGGAGCCACTGAAGCCTCTCTGATGTGTCTTTTTGATATCTCTTTATATTGGGAGAGTTTGGGTTTGCAGTCCTTTCAATCGGATCTTTGTTTAGTGGGTCGTGACTTGTGTGATGGTTGTTGGGTCAGCGTCCATCTGAGCCTGCAGCCCTGTGTGGGGCTGGTAAAGGCAATTTGGGGGTGGAAGATGGTTCAAGATGGGGGAGGATTGGTCTGCGTGAGGCGAGAAATCAGTGTCCCGGTCTACGCTAGTATAGTCGTGGGAAACTATAGATACATTCCTGGTAGGGGAAGGTTTAAAGAACTTCACTGCTCTCCTAACTTGCCTGACCCTCTTGTGGTGTCTGGGCGGCGTTCATGTCCCGGGCTTCAAATTCGGTGAGTAAACAGTGTTGTTCTCCAGTGTGTTTGGCCTTTAGTGAGTAGGTTGTGTGTCTTTGTATTATTGGCGGGGAGATTCGTCTTGTTGCGGATATAAGCTTCCATGCTGATGTTGATGGTCATTCTGACGTCGTTTAGATGGCGTTTGCCATCTTGCTCTCTGTGGACGTGGGTAGTTATGTGGAGCCTATACTGGGCCATACCAATCTGGAATTTGTATATCTGGAAGGTTCAGGGACAAGGTAAACGTGGCTATGTCGTCCGCTGAGGTCATTGTAGCGGTAACCCCATTATGTGTGGCCGTGAGTGATAGGGGGAAACCCCACCGGTACCTAATGTTCCTGGTGCGGAGGAGGTCAGTCAGAGGTTTGAGGATTCTTCTTGCTTGCAGCGTCATCCAGGAAAGGTCCGGGTATATTTGTATTTGTGCCCCATGGAAGAGAAGTGGTTGTGTTGTCTTCCTCAATTCACGGAGGATTTCTTCTTTCACCCCATAGTAGTGGAGACGACAGATTATGTCTCTTGGGGCGTCTGAAGCTGGGCCTCTTGGTTTAAGTGCCCCGTGGACTCTGTCAAATAATATGCGCTCTCTGACGGATCTTTATGGATCAAGCAGTTCAACAGTTCTTGGAGTGTATTGGGCAGATTTTCTCCTTCGGCTTAGGGCAAGCCTTTGATTCTAAGATAATTCTGGCGCCCTCTGTTGTCTAGATCGTCGATTGAGCGGTACATCGCCGCCATTTGTATGTTTTGTGCTTCCAGTGCTTGTTGCATTTGCTTCATTTGGGTGAGTGTGTGATCTTGGTTATCTTCCAGAGATTTGACTCGTTCCTCCACCAGTTTTACTTCCGCTGCCATATTTTCCATTTTTTTTTTTAAAGGTAGTTTCCAGATTATGGATCATAGCCGCAAGATCTTGTTTGGTGGGTAAGTTTTTAAGTATTTCTTTTAGGTCGGCATCTAAGTTCGTTGATGCACTGTCTGAGATGGCTGGGCTCGATCGTGGTGAGGACGCCATGTTGGGGCTTGTCTCCTCGTAGTGTTGCACTGCATTATCTTTGAAAAATTTATTTATTGCACCAGTTTTTGCTCCCAATTGTTTGTTGGAGGGTTGGGCAGGTGTAATACCTTTTTTTGGGGTGTCCCATGTTGTTATATGTGCCCGAAGATCGTGGATTGCCCGGTTTTCCCTCTGGAGCTCTGTTAGTACACGTCCAGCTTATCTCGTGATTGGCTCCGCCCCCGCAGCCACCCTTACTATATACCATTTTGTTCAGGAGAAACAGGGCTTTCATTTCACATCAAATATTTATATAAGAAACATAATTTAATATGAATAAAATAAGAGACAACTGAGATTTGTCTTAACCCCTTAAGGACCAAACTTCTGGAATAAAAGGGAATCATGACATGTCATGTGTCCTTAAGGGGTTAAAGAAACTTAGAACCACCAAAACATCCATCAAGAAAGAATACTTTGGACCCAGCAGATGGGTCAATCTCCATGGGTCAATCACAATGCATGAGTCGACAATCTGAAGGGGCTATACTGACTGAAACATGATGTGAAGGAATGTGTGCAGCAGAAATGGCTGAACATAAAACATTAATGTTAATCTGAACTCTATGAAAAGGTGGGACAAAAAATTTAGGATAGCTGGCACAGGAGCATTAAAGGGATCAAAACTCCTTTCCAAGCACCAGCAATTCCAGGAATCTCAAGCAGAGAGGGAACATTCATCCCACAGGATCCCACTTGAGTGATAAGGCCATCTGCAAAAGGTCCGAGACATCCCAGAAAAAGTCAAACCACCATATATACATCAATGGATGTGGATTGTCATGATCATTTGTCAGAAGTAAAGGAAATGACTGAAGGAGAAGAGGAGGTAAGACAGATAACTTTAGAAGGTCTGAATATCATGGTTGACTCTGCCACAAGGGAGTAATTAGCATCAGAGATGTCTCTTGCTGCAATAGTTAGTGATTCACACACTTTATCAAGGCAAATGGAAAAAAAACATATGTTCTTATCATCATCCATGATTGCCGGAAGGCTTTTAATGTGAGACACTTTGGATCCGTTATCCAGCTCAAGAACTCTGGGATTTAATTGTTGAGACTATGTATCAAAACATCTATTTAAAATGGACTACAAAAACATGCTTGTTGAATGAAAACAGATCTGTCTAGGATCCAATTGCTGGAATATCTCCAATATATGGAAAACCTTGCCTCTCTAAGGTTGGAGATTCCTAGAAGTTGCTCTGCCTGAAGAGAAATATTCTGATCCAAACAAAACTGGTAAATGACTTTGATAATGTTTGATAACAATTGAGTATGAGCCCCACCCAAACTGTTGATGTACTGAACCACCAAGACATAGTGCATTCACAGAAGGATACAGCAATTTGACAGAGTTCAGGCCAGACTCTGAATAGCACAAAAATCTGCTAAAGAACAATTGGTATTGTATCCCTGTCTGCCAACCTCAGTCTTCCTGTAAAAGTTTATGAACAAGAAGCTCCCAATTTGAGAACGAAATCTTGCAGGTTGTCAAAGATGGAGTGCCCAAATAATGCCCAAGGTTTGAATATGGGTGACCACAGGCTTTAGAATCTTGGTGAAACACCAAAGAGCCAAGAGTAGGCCAAATAGCAGACAGGTGAATTGCCAAAACCTTCTAAGAAAATTAAGAAACTTACAATCATCCTGATGAATTGGCATGGAACAGTCTTTAAGGGTTCGCCTTGTAAATCTCCCTTTTGGAGTAGAACCTTTAATTGATTAATGCTTTCCATTTTGAAGTGCCTGTAAGGTACAAAGGCATTAAGGTCTCTCCGGTTGGAAAAAAAAAAATCTTCAGCTTTACTAGGAAGATGTTTCTTATGTAGCAGCCTATTGCTCCTTTCTATGGCACCCTTCCTGGAAATACTGTCAATTTCTTCTTCGATGAGATGTCTTTGTGTCAGGGTGGCGGTCCGGGACCCAGACATTGTCCGGGCAGCGGTGCGAGGACCGGGACCCAGTATGCCTGATGATACGTGGGAGTATTTAGCGTGAGAGTGGATAGGTCAGGGTCTGGTGCAGGGTAACCGCACGCCCCCTGGTGTTGTGCACCAACGTTTGTACGGCCACAAACCAAAACCCTGATGCAGCTACAGCGGATCCCAGGAACTAGGGGCTGAGAAATAAGCAGACCTCTCGGGAGCTGAATAGGGAGGCTCTGCAGCAGGAATGTATCCAGTACAGAAACAAGGCAAGACTAGAGATAGGCACCAAACATGAAAAACAAGACAGAACTAATAGAACCCTGAACCGGAGAAGGATAGGAAGCTAAACCCAGAACATGTACACAAGACACGAGGGAAACATGAACATAACATGGGCATGACTGGACAGGACTGTACATGGACTGGTTATACAAACTAAAACAAGACAAGATAAGATAGTAATAACTAAGCACTAAATATGAAAATCATGGGGATTTAGTCACATTATATGATCATACATTGCATAAGCCTGCCAACAATGCCAATGTACCCCATATCTGGCAGGGTCTACACTGTCTAATGTTAGCTAACACAACCAAAGAAGACATATATAGCACTTACCTGCAAGAAAGGGCAGAAGCCTTGAGCAGCTGCCTGCAGGAACTCTGAAACAAAGGGAATGATGGAAAACAAACGGGTGTGGCAACATAAAACAAACATTTAAAGGAAACTTGGAGACTGGGAATCCCAGCGATGGATTACAGGAATGAATCCAGAAAGCCCAGCAATAAAGAAAACCAGCAAAAAGTAGGGGGATGGGTCTGCGCCAATGTATACAATAGATACATTGTTATCTATTGTATACATTGGCGCAGACCCATCCCCCCACTTTTTGCTTTTGTCTATCGATTTCTAAGGATATTAGAGGGAGTCCTTGTCTGGGACTGCTGCCTTCCTGATTAGTGCTGACTCTACTCCCTGTTTTGTTAAAGAAAACCAGACATAGACTAGAAAACCAGAAAAACCAAGAAAAACTAAACAAGAATTGTAAAAAGAGTACTGGATACCAGAAGCCAAGGCCAGACATCTCCACAAAACAGAGCAGGATGATTGCACATGATTTGCGAGAAATGATTGTGGAACCTGCCTGAATGTATTCCTGGATTGTCTGCACAATCCATGCATCTGACAAATTTTCTGCCCAATAAAGTGTTAATCAACTTTTCCTTAGGCCTTTCTCTATCCATTTGCTGGCATCTCTTCCACTGTGTGTCTTAAAGCTCACCATCAACTGGTCAAATTCGGGGGTTTGCGCGATTCATTGTCATTTGCCTTTATTTATATTTATTATCTTTTCTTCCTTGTGCCAGAGCTCAATATTGTTTTCCTCTGTCTATGATATCTGTTAGGTTGATTTCACTGATAAATTGTGGGCAGATATGATTGGTAACTGAAACAGAACCTTGCTTAAGCTCCTCTCATTGTCACCTGTAGCCAACTTAAGTGCTGTATGTAAGGAAAAGTAGTCCCTAATCTTCTTTATGTATTTTAAGAAAACGAGTGCAATTAATAAAAAGAGATTCAGACACAATAATCAATATAGAAGCACATAAGATATAATATATTTGTAGTGACAGTCTCTTTAAGTAAATTCCTGCTAATATTCAGTGATTTATTATTCAGTAATAGCTGTTACCTTAATAAAAACTTTTTGACTTGCATACTTGACCAGCCCATAACCAAAGTAAGCAGACCAAAGGAGCACAGAAAAATGTAGTCATTAAGATGACTAATGCAAAGTTTGAGACATAACTGTTCATGTAAATCTGATGTAATATATTTTGTGTTTTGTAAATGTATTTTAAACAGTTACATTTTATTTCAACAGTAAAGTAATTTCCATGGTTCTGATTTAAAATAAAAAATATTAATCTTATAGAAAATTATAAAGTATAAAACACAAATTGTTAATCTTCTTAAACCTATGAAACAAATTATTTTCCGTTTTATGGTTGTATTGGAAGCATTATCTCTCAGGATCCACTAGAGGGCAGAGTAGCTCCAACAGCTGCCTCTTTCTGAATGTGTGAATCGTCGAATCAATGAAGCCACAACACGAGAAAGATCCTTGCCCAAACACCATGGATTGCAGTTCTTTTGAAAGGTCAACGCATATTTAAACTTGCTTCATTACTGGCACCCTTTATGCCTGAGATTTTCATTAAAAAAAATCTGTTTACTTCAGCTTCCATTTACAGACAGATAGATGAAAGTGCTGCTTTCTATTTTCATTTTCGGATATCAAGCCTTTTATCAAATTACGGAGTTTGTGTTTTGGAATATTTCATATCTGATCAGAAGGGAAAATATATGGCAGCCAAACTACTTTACTTATTTATAATGTAATACTCTGCCCCAGTCAATCAGTTAGGCTGCGAGGATAAAAAAAGTTAATCTTTTGGCTGAAAGTACTGTCCTCCAAGCCACAAGCCCATAACATCTGTAAATATGTTATTGTTACCAAGTGTAAAACTGACCATTTCAAAAACGTAGAAGTAGATAACATGCATTTCCTGCATATTAAAGAGTATGCCCTAGCCTTAGCAGTTCATTCAAGTGCATGAATAACAATATATTGTTCCACTCTTGCATTATTTTCAGACAATCATCGTTGCTAAGAATTTAATAAATTACATGATCTGGAGATTTGTTGCAAAATCCTAACTATTAGCAATCCAATATCTTATCATAATGATTGTATGTTGTCAATTCTTTTACCAAATCGTCCTGGCATGGTTCAGGTATGATATGTGTTAAACCAATTATGTTAGCCTCTGTCCACCAAGCCCTCCACACCCAAAATAGCTATACTCACACAATACATATTTAACCCTTAACCCTCCTAACCACAGCTCTTAAAAATACAGCACCTACTCTCCTACTAATGTTCTCACTTCTATTTTTCACTTTCTCTCTCACTTCCCTCATTATTATAATCTCTCTATCCTTTTACTTACCTGTTCCTGCTAACACCATCTTCATTGCTCCCTCTCTGCTCCCCTCATCTCTGTATTCATCACACGCACTTTACTCATATTTATCCAGCCTTTCTCCGCACACCCCTCCTAAATGCCCTAAATACAAGCTCTCATCCCCAACATTTAAATCTTACTCCCACCTTCTCTTCCTTTCCATCCTACTACTCCTAGCAGCAGGTGATGTCTCTCCAAACCCTGGTTCCTCCACTACTCAGCCACCTGGTACAAACACCAGAAACCACAACAACGTAATACCCATTCCATGTAATTCTCACCATAATTCCTCTTTTAAAGCTGCCCTCTGGAATGCACGCTCTGTGTGCAGCACCTTTAAATCTACTTCCATCCATGACCTATTTATCTCACACTCCCTAAACCTACTTGCACTAACAGAAACATGGCTCTCTCCCTCTGATAGTGCTACACCTGCCTCACTGTCCTTTGGGGGTCTTCACTTTACCCACAATCCAAGACAAGCGGAGATTAAAGGTGCTGGTGTAAGTTTTCTTCTCTCACCCCACTGCTCCTTTAAAACCCTGTCCACCCCCCCTTCCCTCTCTTTCCCATCATTTGAAATGCATTCAATTCGCCTTTTCAAACCCTTCTCTGCTAACATTGCCGTAATCTATCGTCCCCCTGGTTCCCCTCTCCTCTTCCTTGACCACTTTGCTGCCTGGCTACCCTACTTCCTCTCTTCCAACATCCCATCCCTAATTCTTGGAGACTTCAATATTCCCATTAACCCACCTTTAACCTCAGCAGCCTCTAAACTTCTTTCAATTACGTCCTCCCTTGGACTTTTGCAGTGGGCTAATTCTCCCACTCATGTAGCTGGCAATACCCTCGACCTTATTTTCTCTGATTCATGTACAGGATCTAATATCTGTAACACTCCATTTCCTCTCTCTGATCACCACCTTTTATCGTTTGCTCTCAATTACCCCCTCAGCCAACAATCTCAGCCTAACCCCCCTCAGCTCAGGAGGAACCTTAACTCTATTGATCTCCAGCAGCTGTCAGCTGACATTGATTCACAACTGCTATCCATCCCTTCCCTCTCCTGTCCCTCACTGGCCATCTCCACATATAACACTACCCTCACATCTGCCTTGAACTCTGCAGCCCCACTTCAAACATGCACCTCGAGGAGGACACGACCCCAACCTTGGCATAATAAATTAGTTGCTCCCGTTGTGCTGAACGCTCCTGGAGGAAGTCCCGCACCCAGGCAGACTTTCTCCATTATAGATTCATATTGCTTTCATACAGCGCAGCCTTCGCCCTCGCCAAACAGTCATACTTTTCCTCTCTCATTAGTTCATGCTCCCGCAATCCCAGACGTCTCTTTGACACCTTTAATTCCCTTCTCCGCCCTGCTGTGGCCACCCCCCAAACTAACCTTACAGCTGATAGCTTTGCATGCTACTTTACCGACAAGATTGAACAGCTAAGGAAACAATTCTCCCCTCCTTGCCGTTCTCTTTCTCAACCACATGTAAATCATGCTTTCCCTACCCTCCAGACTTTCTACCCGGCTACTGAACAAGAGGTGGCTGCGCTTCTCCATTCCTCTCGCCCCACCACTTGCCCGCTCAATCCTGTCCCATCTCACCTCATCAGATCTCTCTCCCCTTGTCTTGTGCCTACTCTAACACACATCTTTAACTGCGATCACTCTTCTGGCACTGTTACTGCTGACCTTAAACATGCCACTGTAATACCTATCCTGAAAAAAACATCTCTTGACCCATCCTCCCCTTCTAACTATCGTCCCATATCCCTGCTCCCTTTCTCATCAAAGCTTTTGGAAAGACTTGTCTTTACCCGTGTGTCCCGCTTCCTTATTTCCAACTCTCTCCTTGACCCTCTTCAGTCTGGCTTCCGCCCTCTCCACTCTACTGAGACTGCTCTTATCAAAGTGACTAATGACCTAATCTCCGCTAAATCCAAAGGTCACTACTCCATATTAATTCTTCTTGACCTCTCTGCTGCCTTTGACACCGTTGATCATGCTCTCCTCCTTCAAACTCTTCAATCGCTCGGTCTCTGTGACTCTGTCCTCTCTTGTTTTCCTCCTATCTCTCCCAATGCTCATTCAGTGTCTCCTTTCCCAAGGATACCTCCTCCCCTCGTCCTGTCTCAGTTGGAGTTTCCCAAGGGTCTGTCCTTGGTCCCCTTCTATTTTCTCTTTATACTGCCTCTCTTGGTAAACGTATTGCCTTTTTTGGATTCTACTACCACCTGTACACTGATGACACTCAGATATACCTCTACTCCCCGGACCTCTCCTCTGCCGTCCTGCAACGTGTCACTGCTTGCCTTTCTTCCATCTCTGACTGGATGTCCTCACGCTTTCTGAAACTTAACCTCTCTAAAACTGAACACCTTGTTTTTCCTCCTCCTAATACTGATCCTCCTCTCTCGCTCTCCCTTCAAGTCAGTGATATCCACATAAGTCCATCCCTGCAAGCGCGCTGTCTTGGCATTATACTTGACTCTGGTCTCACCTTTAAGTCTCACATCCAGTTTGTTGCCAAGTCCTGTAGGTTCCAACTCAAAAACATAGCCCGCATCCGCCCCTTTCTTACGCAAGATGCTCCTTGCTCTAGTAATTTCCCGCATGGATTACTTTAACCCTCTCCTGATTGGTCTCCCCAAAAGCCGTATTGCCCCGCTACAGTCTGTAATGAATGCTGCAGCTAGACTGATTTTCCTCTCTAGTCGGTCCTCTCACACCTCACCCCTCTGCCAGTCCTTACATTGGCTCCCTGTATGCTATAGGAGTCAATTCAAAGTGCTAACCCATTTAAAGCACTGAACAATTCTAGCCCCTCTTATATCTCTTCACTAATCCATAGATATCCCCCTCCTCGTACCCTCCGCTCTGCCCGTGACCAACTCCTGACCGCTGCTCGCACCCATACGGCCAACTCGCGCTTGCAGGACCTCTCGCGGGCGGCTCCTCTCCTATGGAATAGCTTGCCTATTGCCATCAGACTCTCCCCTAGTTTTCAATCATTTAAGAAGGGCCTTAAAACCCATCTCTTCAGGAAAGCGTATGGCCTCCCAGAGTAATCTCTACCTTACATACCTGTCTCCCGCTCTCTCCTATGGGACAGTGCTTTGCTCTCTCCTCCAGCTCTGCTTCACTCCTATTTGATATTTCCTGTCCTAATGTTTCTAATAACCCACCTCGTATAGTCTGTAAGCTCCTTTGAGCAGGGTCCTCTTCAACCTATTGTTCCTGTAAGTTTTCTTGTAATAGTCCTATTTATCGTTACATCCCCCCCTCTCAAAATATTGTAAAGCGCTACAGAATCTGTTGGCGCTATATAAATGGCAATAATAATAATAATATGAAAACGCCAACTTGTGCTGATGTTATTAACTCTTTCAAAATAAGAGTCAGACTAGTCTTTCATTATCACAACGGTCCTTGCAAGTTGGAAGCCATGTAAGAGTTATTTTTTAGCACACCAGCTTGGGATCTTGTAACCTTGAGTCTTTTGCTAGCTTGCACTTTGCCCTGATTGCATGCAGATTTATAAAAAAAATTCCCATAACCTGGATCAATTTTAAGTTTTTTTAACATGTGACCCCACTGAAAAGTACTACATGAAATAACTCTGTCCCCTCTGTTTTAACATTTTATACTATAGAGACCCGTAGGTTCTATACCATGGTTGTTTGTACAATAAGTGAAAAAGTGTTCTCAAATGGGTGATATTCTATATATTCAAAATTGATTAAATCAATGGGGATACATATATTAAATTTAAATTTGATAAAAATGACATTTATTTCTTTTTACAGGTTTCAGTATTCATTTAGATAGTTTTGTGATAGATTTATATTTAACACAACAAAATAAACAAAGAGCTCAAAACAAAAATCATTGTCTCTCCTGATTTTTGTACCAGCCATAAAAGTAGCAAAGACTTAAAAAATATTAGTCTGCATGATAAATAGCTTTGGTGCAGCTTGCTGAACAATCCAACACTATTAGAAAAGTTGGAGTGTACTATTAGGGATATCGGGTTACCTATTTAGACATAGTAGAATATAGAACTTAATGCAATATGTGGAAAGGAAGGAATCGCAAAACCGGGGAAAGTAAGAGATTCCAAACTGGTAAAGTATATTGGAATAAAAATAATTAAAAGCTATCTACAATGACTTGGTAGGGCATACATACACATTGGGCTATCTAAGAACAAACTATCAAAAAAATGAATAAACTTTATTGCAGAGATAAAACGATACAGCGGAACCAAAATACCCAACTGGGGAATAGTTAGCAATAACCTCTAAGTGTGTGGGTCAGTTACCCCTGGGTAAAATCAGGACAGTGCATGTCCTATGTACTAATAGGTCAAAGCCTATAAATAATGCTTATGACTAAACATGAAAACAAAACCACAGGGGGATTATTTGCTGAGCAGAGAGTTAGATAACCACTAAGAGGAAGACTGCACAAAATGGGGGTAGAGGACACATCTATATTATTCCAAGATACTTCACCAGTTTGGAATCCCTTGCTTTCCCTGGTTTTGGGATTCCTTTATTTTCACATATTGCATTATTTATAGGGTACCCACACTGACCTCTCTGTTCTAAGTCCAAGTTCATCTTGGACTCTGTGACAGTTCTCCTCTAGCTGAATATAAAACTTAACTTCTATTCATGTCTGGTTAACAATAACATGTTAGCCTAGGAATGGTGCATAGTCACACAATTTATGATAAGTCTGTGGAAATAGGAGAGAAGAGAAGAAAGGGAAAAATATAAATAATAATGTGAAAAAAAAGAAAAAATGTGTGAATTAAAATAGGCGTTAAAATAAAAGGGAGACTATCGCCTAAATATCGTTACAAGTTGAGCAACATAAGCAATTGTGAAACATGTAGTAAGAGAACTAAACAGTAGAGCTTATTCTGCACATTTTTATATTAAGCATTCGAATCAGAGAGACACAGTGCTATTGCTGGATCGTTAGAAGGCCCTGGTTTGGGGCACAGGCGCTGGTTGCATTAACTTAATTAGCTTAAGGGCACTATGCTCTTGAGTACCAGCATGACATTAAAATAAAATAACAGCACAATTTCAATAACATGCACTAGAGCAAATCTATTTTAAGGAGACGTACATTTGCATATAACCAATGTTTCAGTCCAACTACCTTGACATATTTAGAAAAGTTTGGTAATGGGACTGAAATAGTGAATGTATGCTGTTGCACAGCTGTAAAAAAAGACTAATTACCCTATCTTGTTGATTTTGAAGTCCTATGAGTGTTTTCTTCACTTTGGCTTAGATTATTAAACTTGATGACCTCAGCCAATCCAATACTTTTCCACAGTAAATCATTGGGAGGCTATTGTGCATTTGTGGTAAATCAGCATCTCCATGGGGAGCGTTCAGCGCCTCCATGCAGACCCAATCTAATACACTGCCACTCCCCCATTCTAATACAGTGCCCACAAATCTAATACATTGCCCCCAAATCCAATACACTGCTCACAAATCCAATACACTGCCTCCTTTCCCTTCTCTCTTATATACTGTCCCCTCCCACCACTCTAATACACTGGCCCTCTCCCTCCCACAATATAATACACTGGTCCCCTCCCTCTCCCAAATGAATACACTGCCCCCTTCCTCCCTAATTTAACACACTACACAGGAAGGTCCCCAAGCCCATTTTTTCCTACCTTAAGATGAGCCGTTCATCCTCCAGTTCCAGCCCTCCTCTTCTCTGCTCAAACAGGCCAGACACTCCTCTGGCACAGCACAAAGCGGCCTCAGGGCAGGAGGGCCGCAAATATATTCATTGTGGGACACAAGTTTGACATGCTTGGCATACGTGAAAGATCAACTTTAAAAGTTTGTTATACAGAACAATATAGATTCAGTTATCACCACTCTAACCAGACAGTTTTCATGTAAAAGATTATATAATATCGGGGAAAACACAATCTATGCTATAGGCGAAGCTATTTACAAATATTGAAGGTCTGGACTGAAATAGATGCCACAATTAAATAACATAAAAGCTGTCACTTTCTGTATAAGGTCTGTCCATGTCATCATGCAGCTGTCTTTACTTTTTAAATGACTTATAAAGTGTGGTGTCTTAATGCACAGCAGTTTGTCAGTGAAATGGTAATAACTTTGTAATGAAGTGACATAGCAATACTAATAGATGTACAAGACAAGTGGGCTGATTGAATCCATTTAGTTAAGTAACCTCCACAGTTTGACATCTTTAAAACATTTCAAGCAGTTAAAACATCCCATTAGCTTTTACAATCTTCCAGTAACTCCCCCATAGCAAACAAAATAAGTTAAAGTGTGTTCTATTCATATGTAACACCATTTAAAGTCAAATCTTTATCAAAACCTATGTGTTTTATTTGATTTTTTTTTGATTTTTTTTTAAATGCAACAATTTTTTAAAATTATATTAAATTAAGAACCAAGTCCTCCAATTAATAATAATAATATTAACAGAGACGAGACATAAAAGTTCTTGCTCAAAAGAGCTTACTGTCTATAAGCTTTAAAAATGATACAATACTGTGAGAAAAACTTTCCAAATTATTTATATACAGACGTCAGCATTAAAGTCTATAGGAATTTTTGTAAATAAATAATTTTAAAACTATTCTAACAGTATTTAATCAATTGGAAAACTAAATTGGATAACAGTACTAAAGCCTTGATTTGATAAGCTTTCCAAAAGATTCAATACTGTTAGAAAAAACTTTCAAAATGCATTATCTGCAGATCTCTCCATTGAAGTGTGTGTGTTTTTTTTAGATAAATCATTTGGAAAGTTTTTATAGCAATATTGAATCATTTGGAAAGCTTATTAAAACAAGACCTAAGCAAGCTTTCTTTCTTAGGGCTAGCTAAGTATCAATTAGATTAGTAATTACCTTCCATACTTCATTAATAACAGCTCACTATGTGTAACTTGGCCATCAGTTAGCAGAGGAAGCCATTATTTTCTAATACAGTTACCAAGAAGTTAAGCCAATGACTTTATATACACTCACACAGGGTTATTGGCTAACGTGAGAATTTTTGGGAACTCAAAGTAAATTTCAAGTGATTTTCAAATTGAAATCCAAAATAGCCAAACCAGAAAAATTATTCCAGTCAACTTCTTGTTCAACTATTCTAAATTTGAAATTCACTTTGAAATCACTTTGCATTCCCAACAATTCTGTAGTAGGCAGGTGTTTGCTCTGATGAGTAGTGTGTGCTTCATGCCACCTGTCACCTGGGGTATACTGCTTATCTGCCCCTTGGTTAGTACATTACTGATAGAAAGTATCTCCATTTATAACCTTGTAGTATATACACTGATCAGTCACAACATTACATGTGTTTGGAAGCGGGAAAAATGGGCAAGCGAAAAGATCTGACTTTGATAACGCCCAAACAGTTATGGCTAAACGACTGGGTCAGAGCATCTTCAAAACGGCAAGTCTTGTTGGGTGTTTCTGGTATGCACTGTTTAAAGCTACCAAAAGTGGTGCAAAGAAGGACAACCGGTGAACCAGTATCAGGTTCATGGGTTCCCTAGGCTCATTGATGCACTAAGGGGAGCTAATGCTGGCTTGTCTGGTCTAATCACACAGAAAAGCTATGGTAGCTCAAATTGATAATTTACACAGTGAATTGCAGTTTGCTGTGAATGGAGCTATGTAGCCACAAACCAATCAGAGTGCCCATGGTATCCCCTGTCCACCACTGAAAGTGCCTTAAATTGAGACATGAGCATCAGAACTGGACCATGGGGCAATGGTAGAAGGATGCCTGGTCAAGTGAATCATCTTTTCTTGTAGATCAGGTGAATGGCCCGGTGCGTGTGTATTGTTTACCTGGGGAAGAGAGAGCAGGTTTCACTATGGAAAGAAGGCAGACCGGTGGAGGCAGTGTTATGCTCTGGGGATGTTCTGCTGTGAAACCTTGACTCCTGGCAATTATGTGGATATTACTCTGACATGTACCACCTGTCTGGAGATTGGTGCAAACCACGGGCACCTAGTCTTGACAACAGTTTTCCCTGATGGCAGTGGCCTCTTTCAGCAGGATAATGCACCCTGCCACACTGCAAAAATTATTCAGAAATGATTTGAGGAACATAACAAAGAGTTCAAGGTCTTGCCTTTGCATCCAAATTCCCCAGATCTGAATCCGATTGAGCATCTGTGGGATGTGGTGGATCAACAAATCCAATCCAAGAAGGATCTGCTGTCAATGTCTTGGTGCCAGATATCAGAAGACAAGTTCAGAGGTCTTGTGGAGTCCATGCATCTTTGCATGATGGGGATTTACACAATATTAGGCAGGTGGTTTTAATTTTGTAGCTGATCAGTGTATATCTGCAGATTCCGTAATCCAAGGTGTAGTTGAAAATAACAAACATTAGTATGGAATAACACAGTACAGTATTTACAAAATTATAACGAAAGTTGTACATTAATTTTTTTATCAAAAATGTTTTGTAAGAGAACTTGCTGTGTCTACAATATCCGACAATATGCATATATTTTAAAAATGTAAATGAACAGTCACTTTCAAATGATTTGCCAACTTTTTAAAGATGAACAAAAACCCAAACATGTTACCTGTCTATATTTTCAAGTAAATGACAACCTTAACAAGTTTGAATGCTGACTATTGCCCTTCTAGGTTATTTACTAAAATGTAAACATTACAGAATTAGGGCCTCAGTATAATCTTTTTGGATAAACGTTTTAAAGTATTTAATATTTTGAAAAATATTTTTAGATTTTGTAACCTCAGGTGGATGGAGCCTATTGCCTATATGGTTATACTGAGATGGTTGATCTAAACCTTCTTCAGATCAGGTGGCAATGTCCCTGCTGACTCCCATACTTCCTCTCACCCTCTGAGTGAGACCTGGCAGCGATCCTGCTCTGCCAGGTCTCCTCCGTGCAATGCAGAGAGAGAGGGGAAGAGGCGGGGTAGGAGGCATGGGAAGTGAGGAGGAAGAGCAGCCTGGCAGAGACATCAGGCAAGCTCTTCCCAGCTCCCTCCTCACTGCAAAACACCCCTCTCCCCCTGTCTCCCTGCTCAGATCCCCTCTCCCCATGCCTCCCCTGCACAGATCCCCTCCCTCCCCTGCACAAATACTCCCGGCCTCCCTGACATCCCCCCTCCCTGCATAGATCCACTCTCCCCCTGACAGTCCGCATCCCTGCATACAACCCCTCTCCCTCGCCCTAACAGGCACCCTCCCTCCCCTGCACAGATACCCTCTCCCACTGCCTCCCCTGCACAGATCTCCTCTCCCCATCCCTCCCCTGCACAGATCCTCCTGCCTCCCTGACAGTCCCTCTCCCTGCATACATCCCCTCTCATCCTCCCTCCCTGGCAGTCCCCTTGCTTCCCCTGCCACCCTTGCACAGATCCCCTCTCCCGCCTGCCTCCCTGACAGCCCCTCTCCTTTCCCTGCACAGATCCCCTCTCCCTCTCCTTGTACAGATCCCCCTCTCCCTGCCTCCACTGCACACATCCCCTTTCCCACTGCCTCCCCTGCACACATCCCCTTTCCCGCTGCCTCCCCTGCACAGATCACCTCTCCCCTGCACAGATTCCCTCTCCTCCTCCCTTCCTGACAGTCCCCCCTCCCTTCCCTGCACAGATTCCCTCTCTCCCTGACAGGTCCCCTCCCTGCACAGATCCCCTCTCCCCCTGCCTTCCCTGCATAGTTCCTCTCTGTCCCCTGCACAGATCCCCTCTCCCCTTTCCTCCCCTGCACACACCCCCTCTACCCTGCCCTCTCCTGCACAGATCCCTTCTCTCCCTGCCTCCCCTGAACAGATCCCCTCTTTATCCTGTAAAGATCCCCTCTTCCCCTCCCTGTCCTGCACAGATCCCGTCTCCCCCTCCCTTCCTTGCACAGATCCCCTCTTTCTCCTGTAAAGATCCCCTCTTCCTCTCCCTCCCTTGCACAGATCCCTCTCCCCTCCCTCCTCTGCACAGATCCCGTCTCCCCTCCCTCCCCTGCACAGAACCCCCTCACAGCACAGATCCCCTCCCTCCCTGCACAGATCTCCTCTCTCCCCTGCACAGAACACCTCTGCCTCCCCTCTGCCTCCCCTGACAGTCTCCCTCCCCTGTACAGATCCTCTCTCTTCCCTGCCTCCCCTGCACCATCCCCCTCCCTCCCTGCACAGATCCCACTCCATCCCTGCACATTCCACAGCCCCCCTCCACACACCCCCTCCCTCCCTCCCTGCCAAAAATTAAAAGTATATATATATTTTAAATGTGTATATAAAATTAAATTCAATAAGCGTGTTTCCTTTCACACCAATAAAAAGTTTAATATACTGAAGCACTTCAGTAACAATTATTTAAAGGAACACACTGCCCAAATGGGCAACCCCCCAATAAAATCACTGTTTAGTAGATATGCCTCCAATGATTACATGAATTAATGTTTCATGCATGTATTCACTTGGTTTATATCTTAATAAAGCTTGAAAAGGTTGTTTGGGCTAGAGGCATTGAGTACTTAAAAGAGGTATGCCTGGAGCAGCCACGGACGTCTGCGACTGCACCGGACATGACGTGGGTCGAGTTAAGGGCGAAAAACTCAGGGGCAGCCCCGGGCGGCAAAAGTTCTAGCTACGCCACCGATAGCAGGCCAGGTGAACCATCCCACTAAATGTACAATGTGAGTCAGACTTCCTAGGATAGCCTGACTGAGCATGAAATTCACCCTTTCAGTGACACATTGGCGAGTAGTGCTGTCTTCTGTGATGCAGAATGGAGAAAAAATGTTCATTAAAACAAAAAATGTGCCTCAACCATGTAAAAGAAAAAAACCTGTCATCTTTCTAACTTAATTTTTTGTCAACATAAAAAGCAAAACGCACTAGAGTCCAAGCCATTTCATTTTCTCAATAAATGGATAATCATATACACTGTAACGACACTCACTGGCTCATGTTTTCACTTGCCGTATCTAATTATTAAGGACACCAAATATGCTTGTAAATATTTATTTACTTTACTCCTGTAAAATAACCATTACACAACCTTGGCAAACAAGAAAAAACTATGCTCAAAACTTATTGTCCTATTCCCCTCCAATGCTCATGATTGCACTGTGCATATTACATGAATTCTGATTTTCTAGTTCAGTTAGATATGTCAAAGTGTTTTCTTTTTCATCATGCATTTCTTCACAGACTTCCTCTTGCAGCAAAGGGGTAATATTGTATTATGTATGCTCTATAGGATATGCTTTCTATCTCCTCTTCTGCACAGTATTGCTTCTCTGTTATAAAGGTTAAAGCACAGTATGTACCATGTTATTTGCAAAGAGGACGCTCTGGCATGTGGTGTGGATGTACTGCAAGTTTGCTTTAATGGCCTCTCCTTTGTGGCTCCTTGTTTCTGTCCAAATCTGATGTTCATGCTGGCTCATGGTTAGCAATCCGGTTGTTCGGGGTACGTCATGTTGCTAAAGCTGAATAAAAGATTATCATTTACAATTACCAAAGGCTTCTTGTGTCAACATGAGCTTAGAAAATTCTGTCTGTATGGGAAAAATAAAAATAAATATTTATATGAAAATACTCTATCGATCTATATGTTTAATATTTTTCCAACTTTGTGTTTCTCCCTGCCCCCAACATAAATATTTTACGAAGGAAAGTAAATTTAATATAATCATTCATGATTAAGCAATACACAGGAGTTTATTCAACAAATGGAATAAAAAATTGCAAAATTCAGGCTATTATGACTAACCTGTAGCTTTAGCTGAGTTGGAGAATTTTTTTTCTCCAAATCAGCTACTTTACCTGATGGTTGGCAGATGGTTTAAAATAGAATACAGATTAATATGAGTAGGTTGGTTTACCTGGAGGTGAAGAATCGAGAAAAAAATTCTCAGTGTTATTTCATGGTTCTTGGCTTCTAATATGGATAATATTTGGATCCATAATTAACATGAAAGTATTCATTATAGAGATTTTTATATTATAATAATCTCACCTCTGTGCATTTTTTGTTAAACTTAGCTAAAGTGGTTTGAATGGAAATTGTCCTATATATTTATTATTAGTGCAATTAAAAGATTACATGTAATATAAACTTGTTTATAAGTTAGTCACTGTAACAGTTCTATAACCCAACATGCATTATATCAACCTATCAGAGAAAAGTAGGCACATTTACCGGTTCTGAACCAGGGTAATCTATCTCCGTATAGAAATGTCAACAACTAGCCAAGGTTAAGGGGAACCAGCAATCAAATATATAAAAGACTAAGTCAGGTTGAGGAAGCCAGAACAGTGAGGGTAATGCTGAAGTCAGATACCAAAATAGACAATAGACAGTATAAGCACACTCTTGAGACACTAATGAATCACAATAGTGTCCTGTGCACTTGGCAAACGACACTTATGTAGTCTGGAGGCCTTGTTGCTGTAACCACTCCCCATAAATGTGAGAGTAATGTCATGATGCCGGAATGCGAACGCCGAATCATCATTAGAAAGGTTGGGTGCACAGCGGCCCATATCAGATAAGCCAAAAGAGTTAGCAGGGACTGAAGAAATGGTCGTCCACCAGATTGGGTTATGACGGACCGCCTGGCACCCCGACTGGGTACCTCCATCAATTGCTGCTCCCTAGTTCTTGCGAGCACCAGAAGCACTGTGCTGGAACACCATAACCACCGTAGTCCTCACAAACCGCCGCAGCTTGGTTGGAGTGTTGCCGTCCTCCACCCACCCTGGAGCCAAGACCAGTATCCAGCTTCCAGTGGGTGAACCTCTCCTAGTCCAGAGAGCGTAGCAGGAACAGCTCTTATAATAGCTGATGATTATACTCAGGGGAGTATTGTGCTATAGCAATGCCCAGGGTGAATGTAGTTCTCCAATCCCCCAAACATGAACCAAGACTTCATGAAGGAGTAAACAAATCTCTTTAATGGCAGCCGCAACTGGCCTTATATGCAAGTCCCCATGCAAGAGGCACTCCCACCTGGACCTTGTGGGGAACTGCAGCACCAAGTCACAGACCAATAGCAACAATGGTTAAATCCATGACACTCCCATATACAAACATACACTCCGTCCTCTCTGCCTGGGAGATAATTGGATCAGGAACTGTACTAATCTAATCCAATTATCTCCAAGCACAGAAAAAAACATACATTTTTACAAACACCCCAAAAGTACCTTAAAACACACAAAATACCCACAAAAGTTACAACCCCTGATAGCACTGATCTGGGTGACAAACATGTCCAAAAATCACCCAGATCAGTTCAGGGGTTCAGGAATTTCCTGGAAGTATTATTAATGACCGACCGTGCACATGGTCCTATGCCCAAAACAGTTCCAGGGAATCAGGGCTAACGGTCGGTCTCTCTGTCTGGAGTACAAAAGTACATACCTCACATGAACAGAGCTTTTTCAAATGCATTGGGCAAGGTATCTTGCAGGGCCCATAGTCCTGAGGCAAGAGGCTGGCCACCAGGCCCCTCCAAGAACCTGTGACGAGGTTCAGTTCGTCACATTTCTTCCCCCCCCAAGGTAAGACTAACCAGGTACTTGACCTTCTGACTGTCGGTACCTGAGTTAGTCGAGTAGCACACCCATAAACAAGTACTGGACCTGGTGACTTCTGTTGTCCGGCTCTGTCCTGTATGTCCCAGGTTGCTGAGTGGGTGTCAATCATCCCCGATCTCCCTTGTGCTCCTAGGCATAAAGTTGTAAGTACTTGGTGGGCAGAGGCCAACTGAGCTCTGCTAGGGTGCCAGCACTTTTGCTGGGTGGACTGGTACGTAATCCTGCCCTGTAACAAGGGGCCAAGTAGGGCAGAGGCCTGCTGGACTGGCCTGTGGGTATTTAGGCCCTGGACAAAGGGAAAGGGGCAGGCAGAGGCCAACTGCTCTCTGCCCGGGTGCCAGCTCTTCTGCTAGGAAGATGCCAGGGTGCTTGTCTCTGGAAGACCGCCCCAGCTGCTGGTTGGTGGGGCCGACCATTTCCACTCCCTGATCTTTCCCAATGGTTGGTTGGGGAGGGGGACCGACTGTCCCCTCCCAAGGTGTCTCTAGCTGCTGCTGGGGAGAAAGGGCGATAGGCTCCTCTCCCTGTAATGCACACAGCTGCTGGGGGTTGGATTGACTGTCTCAAATCCCGGTAACACTGCCTGGTGCTGGGTAGTGGGACTGACCGTCTCCACCCCCAGTGCTGCTTGCTGCTGCTGGGATGAGGGACCGACAATCTCCTCTCCCTGTGACACTGCCTGGTGCTTGGTAGTAAGACCGACTATCTCCACTGCCAGGGATGCTTGCTGCTGCGGGGATGAGGGACCAAGAATCTCCTCTCCCTTTAACCCATACTGCCGCTGGGGAGTCGGACCGACTGTCTCGACACTTGGTAACACTGCTTGGTGCTGGGTAGTGGGACCGACAATCTCCACCCCCAGTGCTGCTTGCTTCTGCTGGGATGAGGGACCAACAATCTCCTCTCACTGTCACGCTACCTGGTGCTGGCTAGTGGGACCAACCGTCTCCACCCCCAGGACTGCTTGCTGCTGCTGGGATGAGGGACCGACA
Organism: Pelobates cultripes; assembly: GCA_933207985.1. Lineage (NCBI taxonomy): Eukaryota > Metazoa > Chordata > Amphibia > Anura > Pelobatidae > Pelobates > Pelobates cultripes. Next base: position 289,973,773 of record OW240913.1, read on the forward strand.
ATCTCCTCTCCCTGGGATGCTGCCTGGTGCTGGGTAGTGAGACCGATCGTCTCCAGTAGGATACACTGCCGCTGTTCAGTTCGTCACAGGGGTGTTGTGTGATCGGCAGACTGCCAAGGTAAGTAAAGGCAAGCCCTCCATGGTTAGAAGCACTGCTTATCTGTTTATACAATACATAGATCTCAATTTAATATTGTTTGACAAGATTTCCAAATGTTTTAATATTTTTGGATAAACTTTTAAAATTATTTTTTATTAGGAAAAATATTTATTTAACCTAATTTATTTAAAAGCCAAGGAGGACTTTTGACTGAACTACACTAAAGCATCACTTCCTCAAAGGCTTATAGAAAAATAGCCTTTTTTAATTCCTCTGGGACTTTTCTTAGTATATCTAAGTTAGCCCCAAAGGTTAATGCTTGTGACCTGACAAGAAGCGACAGCGCACTGCCTAATTAGCCTCTGTATTGTCAGTTTTCTCCTGCAGTGAAAGCTACAGGAGAAAATGCTTAAGAGGACACTCCACTGCCAAATAAAGCAAAATACTTTTTAGTAGATATACCCCCAATTAAAACATGCATACATTTCATTGTGCATTTTTTAAAATTGAGGATATATCTAAAAGCAACTTGCAAGAGATGCAGATCTCTTGTCTGAGGCCTTTACAAGCCCTCCCCTTCTAACACCGCCCATACTTTCTGTGGCTGTCCAATCACAGGCTTCCCAATGCAGCTCAATGAGAAGTCTTTGCAAGGCAGATGCTCTGAGCAGTTGCTGCCTCCTAAATTTAGCTCCACTGAACTAACAAAACCAGGAAGTAACAGAACTGGTTACTTGACAACCAAGAGAGGGGTGCAACAACCTAAAAAAAAAAAAAAAAGTTTTTTTTAATTGATTTTTTTTATAAATGAACTATTCTTATGAAATCTGCACTTTTTATAAAATGAAAAACAAGGACACACTCCACACTTAAAGTGCTAGCGTGCTTTAGATGTTCGGAATGGTTCTTTAAATTATTACTTGCAACAAAAAAAAGCTGTATTCTGATTGGTTTCTTTTTTCCTTATATTTAGAATAAAACAAATCATGTATACAAACTAAAAATAAAAAAAAATAAAAAAATGAATGGCAGCCGTTTTCTTTTTTATAGAATGCAGATTTCCTGGACCGTGTTACATGTGTAGCACATGTGGGGCCATTGCATGAGAATTTCTATGAATCTGGTGGTTTTAAATAAATTGTTCTAAAATTGAAACTCTAGTTTCCTTTAAACATAGTTATTCACCTGACAGAAATATTGAGTATAATGCTGAATATTCAAGTGATTTTCTCGCATCGCCTTAGAAACATTCACAACACACTTACATAAATACATACAAAATGTACTATATATTATATTTAATGCCCTATGTAGCATTTTTGTTGTCAAGTGCCCTCTATATGTGTAATTAAATATTAATGAGGCTCCTAGTACAAGCAAAAGAGTTTCCTGGCCTTAGTGTCACATAAATAATGTAGTAGAATACCTGGAGGGATTTCCAGTAAATCTGATTGGCCACCTTGGATTTGTATAATTATGAAGTTTTATTATTAAGAGTATAGGCAGCTAAGAGATATGCTTTGCTTCGGGGACTTTGAAAACATAAGCCATCTCATTAGGGAAAAGGGAATAAGGAAAAATATGCAAACTTGTTAGCAGGAGCCAAAAAAAAAGGTTAGCTTCAACACTGAATATTTATCTAAATATAGGCTTTTCATTTTATGCAACTTAAACTCGACAAGTCTATCTATTTCAAAGCAGCCTTATTTCATCAGAGAGAGCTTCTCACTAAAGCATTTTGTTTTGTATTGAGAGCAATCTTTAATATTTTACTGAAAAATCCACAGGTAGCTTAATAGGTTCTGCGGTAGAGTTGGCACTCGGATAGGAGAGAATTTAGACAGTCCAGGGTTCTCACTGGAAAGTATGTTGTGCAGGCAATTAAATCTCAAGGTCAAACAATTTACAGACAATTACTTTTCTCACATCTCCAGAAATGCCTGCTTACGCGTCTTTAATTTTAAATGATACTGATATTCCAATTCTCCCCAAAGGTTAATGCTGACTAAATCCAGCTGTGACCTGACACGAAGCGACAGCGCACTGCCTAATTAGCCTCTGGATAGTCATCTACTTGAAACCATTAAGGAATAGACTGCGAGGAAGATTTAGGACCCTGAGAAAATGTTAGCCAGACTTCTTTCTTCTTCAAGAGGGGACTGGTCTGAAAAAAATAAAATAAAATAAAAAAATAAGATACCTGCTAAATGTTAGTCATTTGCTTTGATGGCAGCAAATTGTTCATCCCACTGTGTTTTTTTTGCAGGTTAAGTTGCTAACTAGCTCATTTTACCTGCTGCCTCTGGCAACCGCTAAATGTCAGTGACAAATTTGGTTCCTCTAGAATGAATTAAATAGTACACAAAAGCAATGAAATGTACAAGAAAAAAATGGAATGAAAGAATATTTCTATTAAACACACTTCCCATTATCATCCGAGGCAGGTGAGGATTTTAGATGATTTTTGACAGGCCCTTTTCCGATAAGAAAAAGAACGACTTGGAGGTACACCTGGAACATGCATTTCTAAGGAGTAGTGCTGTCATAGAGACCAAATTTTATAGCAATGTTACTTTAATAATAATTTTTATTTGATATTGATCAGATATATGATATGTATTGTAACTCTGTACATCAAAGCACTACCACTATAATTGTTTATTTTTGACACTGTAGCTTTTTGAATTGTGTTGTTTATCACGCTAATTTTGCATTATATATATTCACAATGCTCTTATAAGAGATTAATTAAATACACTTTAGTTAATTTAGCACTGGCACTCTTTAATTTGTCTCCTATATCAAAAATTAGTGTAGGATCCATCGATATTGGGGTACTATGGCGTAGCAGTGGACTTAACACGATATGGCCATATGGTGGAACTGCATTCTCATATTTATTTACTAGTAGCCTTATAACATTTTAAATTGTATTTTTGTTTTTGTGTGTGCGCTATTCCTTAATCTGCTTTTTATGATTAGAAACCTTTTGCAATACACACTACACTGGCTTATATGTATCTATGGAATTGTAGATTCATATTCTGCTATGACATATTCTGTACGTTTTAGTAAAGAAAAAAAACAATATATATATATATACCCCTATATATATATATATATACCCCTCATAATTTTGTAAATATTTTATTATCTTTTCATGTGACAACACTGAAGAAAGGACACTCTGCTACAATGTAAAGTAATAAGTTTACAGCCTGTATGACAGTGTAAATTTCTGTCACTTCAAAATAACTCAACACACAGCCATTAATGTCTAAACCGTTGGCAACAAAAGTGAGTGCATCCCTAAGTAGGAATGTCCAAAATTGGGCCCAATTAGCCATTTTCCTTCCTGGTGTCATGTGATTTGTTAGTGTTACAAGGTCTCAGGTGTGAATGGGGAGCAGGTGTGTTAAATTTGGTGTTATCGCTCTCACACTCTCTCATACTGGTCGCTGGAAGTTCAACATGGCACCTCATGGCAAAGAACTCTCTGAGGATCTGAAAAAAATAATTGTTGCTCTACATAAAGATGGCCTAGGCTATAAGAAGATTGCCAAGACCCTGAAACTGAGCTGCAGCACGGTGGGCAAGACCATACAGTGGTTTCACAGGACAGGTTCCACTCAGAACAGGCCTCGGCATGGTCGAAACAAAGAAGTTGAGTGCATGTGCTCAGCGTCATATCCAGAGGTTGTCTTTGGGAAAGAGACATATGAGTGCTGCCAGTATTGCTGCAGGGGTTGAAAGGGTGGGGGGTCGACCTGTCCGTGCCCAGACCATATGCCGCACACTGCATCAAATTGGTCTGCATGGCTGTCGTCCCAGAAGTAAGCCTCTTCTAAAGATGATGCACAAGAAAGGCCGCAAACAGTTTGCTGAAGACAAGCAGGCTAAGGACATGGAAAAGAAGCTGAAGGTAAAGGTGATGGAATGGCCAAGCATGTCTCCAGATCTAAACCCTATTGAGCATCTGTGGGGCATCCTCAAACGGAAGGTGGGGGAGCGCAAGGTCTCCAACATCCACCAGCTCAGTGATATCGTCATGGAAGAGTGGAAGAGGACTCCAGTGGCAACCTGTGAAGCTCTGGTGAACTCCATGCCCAAGAGGGTTAAGACAGTGCTGGGAAAAATTGGTGGCCACACAAAATATTGACACTTTGGGCCAAATTTGGACATTTCCACTTAGGTTTGTACTCACTTTTGTTGCGAATGGTTTAGATATTAATGACTGTGTGTTGAGTTACTCTGAGGAGACAGCCTGTTATACAGGCTGTACACTTACTACTTTACATTGTAGCAGAGTGTAATTTCTTCCATGTTGTCACATGAAAAGATATAATAAATTATTTACGGAAATGTGAGGGGTGTACTCACTTTTGTGAGATACTGTGTGTATATATATATATATATATATATATATATATATGTGTGTGTGTGTTTAACTTTACAGGCCTGTATTTGTGGGAGGAGTTTTACCTATATAAACCCTAATCCCCCTCTTACCTGGGCCTTGCAATCTCAGGTCATTCCACCCACCTCACACCTTATTTTAATTAATTTATTAATCATTTATATATGTATTTACTCTTTTCCTTGGTGGGCCCTCTTTTTTATTTACAGGCCTACCGGTATGTAGGTTTTGGCACACCACAACCAACTTAACACCACCATACATATGGCTATTATGTTTCCAACCACAAATATATATATGTACACTTTTTTTTATAGCACACCTTATGAGGGCTTCTAGTGCTTATAAGGTAAAAATCTCACTCTCATGCACTTAAAGTAAGACAAGATGCTCTATTCTTACATTAATGAAAGATAGACGAGATATATACGAGAACCAATATTGTCCTATATTGTATATTATTTTTGTGAAGCATCCAGAGATCTGGTGTAAATCAAGTATGCTGGGATCAGGGAAATGCCATTGGTTTGATCCCTTCAAATTCAGAGCTCATTTAAAGCCATATCTGGAAAGTCTGCATATCTTTAACCCCTTAAGGACACATGACATGTGTGACATGTCATGATTCCCTTTTATTCCAGAAGTTTGGTCCTTAAGGGGTTAAAGGATACACCAAAAAGGTTTCTTCCTGTGGTATATTAATTCATCTCTTGTTAATTGGATAAGAGGTCACTTGTCTATTTTGACTTCAAATGGCTCTTTTTTTTATTGCATTTTTCTAGCCTTGTTGCTCTCCCTTGCCACTTTTTATATACCATATATATATATATATAATATATATATATATATGGTATATAAAGGGCTTTCATTGAACTAGCTACTACCATTTATTCTTTGCTGATTAATTTTCTTTATCCTTTATTGAGTAAATGCTAGAAATCCCACGCATGCTCCCTTGCATGTGCGCTGGTCGTGTTAACCATTAGAGAACTATGAGTGAAGAGACCCAGAAGAATTAGGTATAAACTATCAATGCAGAACATTACATTGACACTCTACTGCCTAAATAAAAAAAAAAATAAAAAAAAAATAATAAAAATAAGTCACTGTTTAGTGGATATACCCCAATGAAAACATGCCTAGACTTAATTATGCATTTTGTTAATTGCAGTATATCTAAAACAGTTTGTAACAGCTGCAGTTCTCTTGTCTGCTGCCTTTGCAAGCCCTCCCCTTCTAACCCAACCAATACTTTCTGTGGCTATCCAATCACAGACTGCCCAATACAGCTCAATGAGAAGTCTTTGAATTCCAGGTGCTCTGAGCAATTACCTGCCTCTTGAGTTTAGTTCAACTGAGTTAACCAACCAGGAAGCAACCAGACTGGTTGTTTGGGTAACAAAGTAACAAAATTCAGTTATAATATCAAATAAAATCTGCACTTTTTGGAAAATGGAAAAAACAAAGAGGACAGCTAAAGTGCTTTAGGGGTCTGGAGTGTCTCTTTAAGAATTGACAAATAAAATTAAATCTGCTCTCTGTTCAGTTTTGTCAACTTGATGATTCTACAGCTGCCTAAAATTAATTTTTTAGAACCTTAAAAAAAGAGAATAGGGGGCGTGGCCTGACAGCGCGCAAAGATGGACGCGTGAATTGTCAGCTCCCGTGAGGGTGAACGCCAAACAGCGATTATAATAGCATTTTCCATGACGAAATACACCACTCTGACCCGGTGGAGACCCTACCTCACCATGGCACACAGAGCCCCCAAAAAAGCGAAGGTACAACCCGCAGCGACCCGGATTTCCTCACTCACGCCGCCAAGCAATAACCGGCAAGATGGCGCTGAAGGCCCAAACTCGCCAACTGCGAGTTCAGAGAAGAGCGACAGCACCTCAATATCAGCGGGCAATACGGCACCTGCATCAGAACATGCCCTACAAGGCATGCTTCGAAACCTTCAACTTACCCTGCAGGCTGAATTTGCCAAATTAGCCCACGATGTTCGGGCGGACATCAAAGAAATAAGTGAACGCACTTCCTCCTTAGAGGATAAAACAGAGGAGCTCATAGGAGCACACAATGATCTGGCATCAGCTTATGAGACCATAGAAACCCGGGTGACTTACCTAGAATCCAAACTTGCAGACCAAGAAGACCGTGATAGACGCAACAATGTCAGAATAAGAGGAGTACCAGAAGAGATCAAACCTTCAGAACTCCATGACTATGCGGTAGGCCTATTCAAAGCCCTAAGCCCAGGGCTCTCAATAGAAGAGCTCCGTTTAGATCGCATTCACCGCCTACCGCGCCCAAAATTCTTAGCGAATACTGCGGCTAGAGACGTGATCACAAGAATGCATTATTTCACATCTAAAGAAACAGTAATGAGAGCGGCAAGGAACCCAGATAACTTCCCTGCAGAATTCCAACACATCAAACTCTTCACAGATCTATCTGCAGTGACATTAGCCAAACGGAAAGACCTTGCACCAATTACCAAAGCACTTCGCGACAATGACATCCTCTACAAATGGGGATATCCTACGTGTCTGATCGTAAAGAAAAATGGAACTGAACACCAAATATACACAGTTGCAGACGGCACCAAATTACTTGAAAACTGGAATGTGCAAGTTTATCTCCCAGGAGAAGAGCGGCAGTTGCGGAACCCCGACAAGTCACCCACAAAAGTTGATAAATTGTGGTCTATGAGACTCCCACGTAAATAATCCGGGACTGGTAATAACTATCTTGCTACTCTACTCAACCTGCTGAGATTTCGTGATGTGTGGATACGTGAGCATGATATACTTGCATATTCTATTGTTTCTTCTATTCTATTGTTTCTTTTATTATGTATATAGCTTGAAACGTTGTGTTATATGGTCAAACGAATACCTAGCGCAAAAGATTGATATGTCACATAATCCCACCACCCCACAAACATATAATAGTGATGGCATCAACATCACACTCTTGCTTTAGACATAACAGGTGCTTTCTAGATGGATCTCCCACCTAAATTGCAATTGTTCTTATCACAGATCTCACCCTCCCCCCTTGTCGGCTCACTGGGGCCACTAAATTGTTCACTCTGGGTAAACGGCCTCGGCCTAACCCTACCTATGTATATAGTTAAGATACAAATCTTTATACCCACCCTTTCCCTACTCCCAGTTCACCCCCCTCCTACAAATACTATGTGTACTACAACAGACCACCGAGACAGAGACGTCAGGAAAAATAACTCACAGTACAGACACATTCTCACATCCAAAGAGCGATTCTACGCGAATCAAAACTTCTCACCGAATTGGTGGACATCATACTATCGACCTATAAGTCGAAACGAAAACTGCATAGATATGACTCTACACCTTACACGCCATATTGCAGCTATATTGTTATACATCGGCAACCGCGATACCCACACACCCAAATGGCACTAATAATACTATCCCTAAATACTAAAGGGTTAAATTCTCCCCACAAAAGGAGACTAGCCCTGGAGGAAGCAAAAAAAGTAAACGCCTCCATAGCCTTCTTTCAGGAAACTCATTTCCTAAACTCCAACATGCCCAAATTCTCATCAAAACAATACCCCATAGGCTACCATACAGGTTACACCAAAAAAAAAAGAGGGGTTTCAATCTTGTTTAACAAGAACATAGCTTTTTCCTTACACAAAAAAACAGGGGACAAAGAAGGCAGATACCTTCTCATCCAATGCCTCCTTGACAACGAACCCTATACACTTATAAATATCTATGGCCCACATGACAATCAAGCAACTTACCTTGCCAAACTTCTGTCGAGGGCTGATACTACCAACTTTGGGACCCTGATCATAGGGGGAGACACAAATTTTATTCTTGACAGTCACTTAGACTCATCTTCCACCCTGCAAGTTTCTAGCAAAACTATGAAAAAACGGTCACTATCCTCCTGTACTATCAGAAAACTAATACATGATTCAGGGTATGTGGACATATGGAGAGTACTCCACCCCTCAGAAAGAGATTTCTCTTTCCATTCACAAGCACATAATTCGTATTCCAGGATTGATAGATTCCTACTACATACCTCACTAATGCCCAGAGTTCTATCCACGAAGATAGGTCTTATAACATGGTCTGACCACGCACCGATTGTGCTGACAATCTCGACTCAATATCCAAACCGAGGTAGAGGTTCTTGGAGATTGAACGAATCTCTCCTGAAGAACCCCGTTGTCATATCACAAATTAAAAAGGAACTAGAAACTTACTTCCAGACCAATACCACAGACGACATTCCAACCTCCACACTGTGGCAAGCTCACAAAGCGGTGGTTAGAGGCCTTCTTATCAAACACGCTAGCTATGCCAGAAAGAAAAGGCAAACTGAACATAATGATCTCCTACGACAGATAAAATCTCTTACACATACTAATAAGATAAACCCATTACCAGACCATTATACTAAACTACAACATCTGCAGAACCAACTACGAACACTTGAATTAGACAAAACAAATTATCTTTTACAGAGATATAAACATAAATTTTTTGCTCAAGGAAACAAAGCTGGTTCACTTTTAGCATCCAAACTAAAGGCGCGAACAGCCAACTCCAGAGTAGCATACCTATTAAATCCTGATAAATCTAAGATTATGAATCCGCAAGATATAGTGGAAACATTCGCAAAGTTTTATAGCTCCTTATATAATCTCAAAACAGATGTAAACACGCCCACACCGTCCACAGCACAAATTAAAGACTTCCTTGATACGGTCAACCTCCCAACCCTTACTCAAGAGGAAATAGTCGCAATCACCAAACCATTTACAGTAGAAGAATTGAACAATGCAATTGCGCGGTTACCCCCCCATAAATCACCAGGACCAGACGGGTTTACTAACCTCTATTACCAAACCTTCTCTGATGTCTTAGCGCCACGCCTAACGGAGCTCTTCAACCATTGCTTTAACACAGGCACAATAGTACCAGAAATGCTCCAAGCGTACATTTCCACACTTCCTAAACCAGGCAAACCAGCGACAATCTGTCAGAACTTCAGACCCATATCATTACTCAATTGCGACACGAAAATATATGCTAAGATATTGGCCGACCGTCTCAAACACATCTTGACACGAATTGTACATAACGATCAGTCAGGCTTTGTTAAAAACAGACAAGGTTCCGACAACACAAGGAAAATTCTAGACATTCTCGCACATATGGAAACGAAGAATATGGGAGGCCTTCTCCTGGCACTAGATGCCGAGAAGGCCTTCGATAGACTCAATTGGGACTACATGAATCAGGTCCTCGCCAAGTTTGGATTCCCTACCACATTTATCACAGGTATTAAAGCACTTTACTGTGCGCCATCAGCCAAAGTCACGCACGCAGGTTTCATCTCCAACTCTTTTTCAATAACCAATGGCACACGCCAAGGTTGCCCGCTCTCCCCCCTGTTATTTGTATTATCCCTAGAACCCTTAGCATATAAAATTCGGACCCATGAAAACATTAAAGGCATTACCATCCATAACACTGAATACAAACTATCGATGTTCGCAGACGACATCCTCATTTCTATGACACACCCAAACCTTACCTTGCCACACATCATTCAATCCCTGGAAGAATACAGTAAAGTCTCGTATTACAAGCTCAACCAAACTAAAACTCAAGCACTACCCATACGCCTTCCAACGAAAGAAGTTACAGTACTGAAAGGCAAATACATATTCGATTGGCGTCAAACGCACCTCACGTACCTAGGAGTTAAGATAGCGGGCACATATAGGGGGATCAGCACATACAACTTCTCAACCCTCCCACAAATGTGTAAACAAATACTGCATAAATGGAAAGACGTCATGATCTCTTGGCTAGGCAAAATTAATGCAGTTAAAATGATGGTACTACCAAAACTACTGTATATATTTAGAATGTTACCAATACCTATTTCACCTACGATACACAAACAAATCCAAACCCTAATCACCGCATATATATGGGACAAAAAGAAGCCCAGACTACCTTTAAATCTGTTACAATCCCCCACTATGGAAGGCGGCTTGGGATTCCCCAACATAGCGTCTTACCAAAAAGCAGCCCTCTTAGAAAATGCCGTGAAACTACATGCCCCGAAAAACACACTACAATGGGTAGACTTGGAAAATGAGTATGATCCCAAAACCTCAGCACTGGACTACATGTGGACACCTAAACACTTTCGATACAAACACCACCAATTGTTACCACCCACTAGACACTCAATACAAACCTGGGACCACCTCCATCGCTCGCAGGTTAATACTACAAAATTTTCTCCCTGGGCACCTATTACGGCACTTGCCTCACTATCTCCGTGGCTGTCCTTAAACAAATGGAAAGAACTAGGGATCGCCCGCATCACTGATATTTGCAATCAGGGCAAGATACAACCGTTCCCAGACCTACAAAAAACATACCACCTACCTCCCTCATTTATATTTCCTTACATTCAACTGAAAAGTTTGGTCGCTAACAGGGTAACCCTCACTCCAACGACTTCCTGCGTTTCTGATCAACATCTTTTACTACTATATAATAGATGCTATAACTCCCCAGTTAAAAACAAAACTCTATCGATGTGCTACACTACACTGAGGTACCAAACACAACAACCTGAATACAAATACCGCACACAATGGGCAAAAGAATGTGTACAATCCCCAACTGACAAACAATGGCTAACATCACTCCAAGCTCTGAAGGGCCTCACGACCTGTTACTCACATGTCGAAGCTCATAGAAAACTCATCTACAGGTGGTACTACACACCCGATAGACTCCACAAAATATACCCTCAGACGACCCCTGTTTGTTGGAGATGCAGCACCCATAAGGGTACGATGACCCACATATGGTGGGAATGCCCGGATATAAAGCCACTATGGGCAGAAACGCAGAAAATATGGGAGCAATTGAATATCAAACTCCCCCCTCTCAACCCCCAATTGAGCCTATTTCTACTACTCCCCAATACATTACCCAAAGTTGATCAGCATCTAGTGGTGATATCACTGTTAGCTACAAGGAATGTGATAGCATGTCATTGGAAACAAACTGGATGCCCGCCTATCTCACTACTCTGGCATAAGATAACACAATTTCTAAAATACGAAAAGTTATCAGCCACAACTCCCAAACAAATCTCCACAGCGCACCTAAATTGGCAAAGATGGAAAGGCCTAAACCTGGGGTCTGAGGCCAGCAATGCCATATCTTGTAATTAATAAAAGAGGATTGAGGGATGAAGCTACAGAGTAATAGACTTTCAATGATAATATGCACTATCATAGGTCAATCGATAGCGTTTATATGGAAATGTTCCTAGAATGTTAATAGTTTCTTGTAACTTAAACGAAAGACGCACACCAGGAACTAGGGTCCTCATAGTGTCTAGTGTCTTACCTACCTTGGTAAAACGTTGCTAAATATATTACTGTATCGTTAGGCATATAACTGCTAATCATTAATCATTAAAATGTGTAATAAGGGCATACACGGACTATTGATAATGCACTAAGGAACATTGTTACTAAGAAATACCACACCATGAGATAATCTCTACACAACACTCAGACACGGTATCTCATTAGTAGGCAACACATCCACCTACCAACAGGATTTTAGCTTCTCATTAAGAGTAAACGCACACAAATACCCACTATCTGTTGCTACTTAACAGCAACCTGATAAAAATATTAGTACTTAGAACCGTATGATATGTATTGTCCAACAACGACTGTAATTTAACAGCATGTAGTAACGTTCTGCTAACAACCTGTACGTAATTTTCTCACTGCAATTGATGACTTCCTCGATGGATCAAAACCACAGCGTATAATATGTATATCCTATAAATATGAATGTATATATCTCTATGTGAATATGTGTCTCTGTAAACTTGTAAATATGTAGATACTGCTATTTGTAGGCTTCCCCCCCCCCTTTTTTTTTCCTTTCTGTACCCCATATATATAAAACCTCAATAAAATTCAAGTTGAAAAAAAAAAAAAAAAGAGAATAAAAAACAAACAAACAAACAAACAAAAAAACAACAAATGCAAAGACAATACAAAATATGGGCATGTAAATGGAGGAAGATGGAAAATAATTAGAAATAATTAGAAGATACAAAAGTGACAGATCTTGTGGTTGATATGCGGTACGTTCCTTGTCCAACAAAAGTACACTAAAAGGATAATGCAGGCACTAAGAACCACAATATGCATTCCCTAGGAGCTAAAATACAATTGACCATGTTGGTTATAGTATCGCCCAAGAGAGACAAGTAAATATAAAATAAAACGTCTAGAAACATTTCTGGGGTAGTGTTAAAAAGAATGATGCAAAGATCAGGCTTCCTACCTTTACGTGAGGGTTTGCATGCAGACAATATTGAGGTGAGAACAGGATGAGAAATCTAATTGATCACGCAGCAGATGAAAAACAAGGTTCTGATATAAAAAGTACAATATATATATTCAGATTTCCTTAACAACTGCACCTCAATACTAAAAAGTGTTACTAAAATAGTTCATTTGATTTTATAAATGTAGAAGCTGGTTTGGAGTCTTATTTAAATTAATTGGGATTAATTAGACAGTATGTCATATATCATAGTGTTCCTTTATCCAACTACTTACAGCTTGAATAAAATTGTATGGCACATTTTCAGAAACTGTGATCATTCTCGCTTTAATAAATAATTTAATAAGATACAAGACAGGTAGTTTGAAACACACCTGGTGGCTTTATTCATCTCTTCATGATTACTTCCACGTGAACATCACATGACATATATTGTCAATGCTGCATAACTCATATAGACAAAAGTATGTATCAAATATTGGATAGATCTTCACCCGTGGGCTTTTCTAGATATATATTTTTCACTGGATCTCCCTTGGTTAAAACATGATTGTAATATCCAGCTCTGAGTTTCTGGTCAGGATAACTTCTTTACTGTATCAGCATTTTCTTCCACAATGCTACGGAGACCAGTTTGACGCCAGAAAGAGTCTACAATCCTGCAGAATGTATTTTAGTTTGTATTACAACGCACTTAAAAAATTGGTTACTGAACCAATTATATAAATGAAAATGTGTGGTCACACCAATGCAATATGCATAACGTGGATCCCTATCAAAAAAGATGAAGAGCCACTGGCATAGATTACTTAATGTGATAACATCCAGTCATCATTTTACAACAGACATTAGTCTACCTAAACCCACACTGTTTTTTTGGTTTTTATGTTATGTTATAATGTTTTGTTGTTCTGGTAAGGGTCTAATTACTTGCTCTTCTTGATGGTATTGATTCTAAGTTATTGACCTCAAGCAATTTAATTTAAATTCTCCATCCCTGTTGCTGAATTTGGCCGTGTTTACTGAATATTGCTTCTCTGTTTATTGAGAAACGGCCAGATACAGAACTTGCAGGATATACCAGGCTAATCTTTTGCTTTTTGATGCATTTTTTTCCCACTATTGTCCATATATTTACATTTACTAGCCTAATGTTATAATTATAAAGTATTTGAAATATTTTGCCAGCAAACAACAGTACATTAGTATATCCCCCTAACTCACATCAGAAATGAGTTTTGCCAGGTTTAGGTTTTATCTAAAACTCATCTGGCCTTTCACTAGTAGATGGATTAAGACAAACTGGCATTCCTTTGTGGTTTTGTAAATTATTATTATTATCAGTGATGTCACATCGAATGTCTTGGATATATAGCAGTTTTTGCAGTTTAACCCCTTAAGGACCAAACTTCTGGAATAAAAGGGAGTCATGACATGTCACACGTCATGTGTCCTTAAGGGGTTAAAATTTCCAATATATGTTTTATGAATTTGAAGAAAGTGATTGATTCCAGCAGCTGCAAAAGAAAGTGGGAAAAAAGGGGATAAGTTAATTTTAGATTAGAAAAACAGGCCAGCACATTTTACACATACAAGTGATGCCAAGTCTTACAACAGAAATATGAAAAACGTTTTTAAAAAAAAAACCCTTTATTTTTTGTTTTAAAAAATGTCAAATTGTTGAGTTCCGATATCACTATGTACTACTTATGTTTGCCACATAATAAATGCATCATACATGGTATGTGTGGAAACCATGATCATAACCTCTTACCTGAACCTGTCCCTCCTGGGGGCAGCCATGCTTCTGTTGCCGGTCCTCTTCAACTATTGGTGATTCAGTGCCAGGAGCTGATGTCACTGCTGAACTCTCACACATGTGCTAGAGTACAACATTGAGGTCTATGGAGGATCGCGTGGTGATGGCAGTCGGGATTGGCACTGTAGATCCACCCAGTGTCTAAGAAAGTCAGGAGGAGGAAATATATAGAGAAAAAGTAGTTCCTAATTTTTCTCTGTATATCTCTTGAATGGGTTGGAATTTCAGTGAAATTCCAACATAGTCAAAATGGGTATTTCATAAAAATTGTATCTTAATGAAAGACTATTTTTTCATGGTGAGGGGTATTGACATAGACACTTCAAGTATTGTTTATTCCTAATACATGCAATAGGAATTAAATAAAACCTGTAGGGATAACTATGGGCACCAAAAGCAGAAAAGCAATTGATAATAAAAGTTGTGAGTAATTTAGGTATTCTAGAATACCTGCTTGGACAATTTACTGTCCGCTGAAGACCCCAGTTAAAAATGTTCTCCCATTAATTACTATGGGAATTAAAAAATATTCAGTGCTTTGTGCTTCTTTGTGTGAAGAAATGCAGATAATCGGCAACATTTCATACAATCATGCTCTATATTTCATGCTCCACACTTTATGTCATTGTACATAAATAATCTTAAGTATGGATATTCTTAAAGGGACAGTAGGTAAAAACTATGACAAGCTCTTTGAAAACCAAAATCTATGCGCATCCACTAAGAATTCATTTACAGCTCCTTAAGCTAAATAGCAGATACACTTGGAGATACAGAATTAATTATGACATTGCAATGAGTAATACATGTGCAATATTTTTCAACTTGCAACCTTTTGTATGGTCATCAAGTATTTTACATTTTGGGCCTTTAAGGGAAATAAATAAAAAGAAAAAAAAACCACTGTAAAATAACTATGACTTATTACATTTATTTGTTTTGAATATATATGTACTCAGTCAGATTTAAAAGAAGAAAGGTTTGCATTATAGTCTGCATCTCTCAATCTCATTTTCTCATTAACTGGGGAAGGGGGAAATGGTACTATCTTTTATTAGTAGATTTATTATTTTATGATTTAAAAGCCAGAGCAATAACAAATGACAGCCAGGGGATCTCAGCTGGACACAATTGATTCATAGGTCACCCACCCAATTCAAAATTTTATATAAATAAGACATACTGAAAAAAAATTTAGTGCTAAAAATATTGCAATGTGTATTTTTTTATTCACATTACTGCTATATAGGGAGTATATAAAATGCACCCATATACCCTAATTTTATTTGCAAAATGAAGTGTATATTTATCATTCTAAATGTACAAAGCCTTTCTGTGTTTGATCTCTGATCTAATTGTTCAATAAAACCCCATCTCTTTTTTTTCCTTCTCTGCAAATCCATTTAGTTACATTGATATATATATATATATAAAATATTATGTAAAAGAAAAAAAATTTAGCTAGTCTGCGTCTTTCTTTCTTTCCATTTTCTTAAATATTAATTTTTTATGTATAAAAAATAAAAAAATGTAATTTCAGTTGATAAAGTAAAAGATCTTTTACATGGTAGATTTATACACAGTGCAAATAGCTGTTTCCTTGAAGTTGATTTGCTAAGTGGGATATTTGCGATTTTCTGCTGAAGTAACAAAATATCATTATTTTATTTGAATCTATAATTTAGCATAAAAAGCAAATGTGTAAATACCTTTTTTACAGTTTAGCTTTTCATCCTCTAAAACAAATCTAGAACACATTACTGAAATCTCCTGTGCATTTATATATTTTTTTTACTTTAAATGAATTTGTCTTTAAAGGAAAATACATCAGAACCTCCAACAAACATTAATAGCCAGGAGTATTCTGTTACTGTAAATTATTTCTTATAGAAAATACAATCTGGATAATCCTGGCCTTGTACAAATTCACTAGTGAAGTTATCTTTCACGTATGTCACACAGCTAACACTCTAAGCAAAATCAGATTAATCAACAATAAATTAATTCAAAGAAATAAAATACTAGTAAACAACACCAATTACTGATTTTATATGGTGGTTATATACAAGAGACACATGATTTGGGGGATTGCTTCATTTCTCAATATATATTAGTCAGGCTAACCAAATGTATTTCACTGGTCGCAGGACAATATATGCAGGTGTTAAAATCAGTAGATGGTGCATTGCATCACTTAGATCATTTGACTTTGTTTAGAATGTATTTATCTTGGGTTGGAACATGATGGCCAATATGGTGAGATAAACTGCCGATGGGAAATGCTGCAAATGGAAGATTTTCTATCTTGCTGGCCTTCCTCCTCTTTGTTCTCTTCTAGTAGTACCAATGAATAAATGCCTAGTGGGCTATTTAACTGTACCAGTACTCATAGATTATTATCCCACAGGCAGTTGAGATGATGGAAACATGGATGCCAAGTTGTCCACAACCTATAAACTGGTTTCTTTGACAGTCGTCATAGTACTGCCTAGGCTGAGGCCACACACTGTTCATCATATCCATCTACACCTCTGTACCAGAGGATACCTCAGTTTCCATTGGGCTATGTGCAACCCTAGAAATTACCAGGCAGATGACAGAAAGGGGTATTGTCTACAGTACATGGAAGCACAGATACTTTGTAAGGTGTCCTGCAAGGTGTATTGGGGCAACCATTTAAACCTTGGATTAACCCTCATGCTAGGTAGTTTACATCCCTTACTTGTTAAGGGGTACTCTCCTTTTAACAACTGTGTCTACATATCTTGATATCAGTTGTATTATATGATTTAATACCTTTGCCATCCTGGACTTTTGGTGCATCTGCAGGACTTTGCTACGCTAGGTTTTCCCACTAACACAGTTCAGAGTTTGCAATAGAATAAAAAAGGTGAGAGCACACAGTATATATACCACAAATTATGAATTATATGGAATCTAAAAATACAAAAAAAAGAGAGAAGACCATAGCGTAATATAGTAAACACAATACGATGTATATGTATACTTTGATGGTCCACCTCACATGATTCTGAGCCACTTAACAAAGCTGGCTCAGACTAGAAGCTTGTAATGGAGGATTCAGTGGATGCAGGTAGTGGGTCTAGATTATCCTTTGTCCCTCCGTCTTACACCATATACAGATCCAGGATGCATGAAAATAGGTGAAGAAAAATACACTTTATTGGACAAAATTAAATAAAATCAGACCTCACATACAATATACACATACAATATAGAAGCGTTGGGACGCTGGAATGCTGAACAACGTAGGCATCCCAGCGCAATCTGACGACAGCGGAACAATGGAAACATCCGAGCACCATCTGATGACGAAAGCGGAAGAAAGAAAAAAGCGGAACTATTGGAGTTAGCCGTGAAAGGGCGCGAAATTCAAAGGTTTAAAAGGAGGACTATGGAGGACAGCAGAAGTAACCCACTTCTGAAGAAGGCATTTAGCCGAAACGCGTAAAGTGGGCAGTGGACTTACATATTGTATGTATTGTATAAATATTTTATTTATATTTGTCCAATAAGTTGTATTTGTCTTCACCTATTTTCATGCATCCTGCATCTGTATATGGTGTAAGATGGGGGGACAAAGGATAATCTAGACCCACTACCTGCATCCACTGGGTCCTCCATTACAAGCTTCTAGTCTGCGCCAGCTTTGTTAAGTGGCTCAGAATCATGTGAGTTGGACCAGCAAAGTATACATATATATTATTGTGTTTACTACCGGTTCTAATTTGTTCTAACTGTATTTTGATATTATTATACATATATATTAAATTCAAAATACATTTAGAATGACATTATAAATACACACACACATATATATATATAGCTATATATAAATAAAAATAATAATTTTTTATCTATATATATATATTTATCTATATATATATATATATATATATATATATATATAGATATATATTTACTTAAGCAATATTTTTACATAATAAGGTAATTTTGTTAATTACAATCTGAGGGACCTGCCCAACAACCCAGGCAGAAAGTCCTATATTTAACCCTGTAACTTTCCAGGACACCATAAAACCTGTACATGGGGTGTACTGTTTTACTCGGGAGACTTCGCTGAATACAAATATTAGTGTTTAAAAACAGTAAAAAAATATTGCAACAATGATAGCGTTAGTAAAAATGCAGTTTTTTGCATTTTTCACACACAAACTGTAGCCCCATGTAGCCAAAGCACAGCTAAGCGAAAAAGGGCCTTGACAGGGGTTAGGAGGCGTGCATAGGAGGAGGGAAGGAAGTATGGAGTTATGGGTAAGTAGGCTGGGCTATTTAAATAGGCAGCCATTTTAACTGAGCTCACTTCTAATTTCCTACCTGACCAAGTTTGTCCCGCCCACCCTCCCTATAGATATTGTTTATGGTTAAGGGATATCCCGTTTTTTCACAGCGGCGGGATGGGGAGCTGAAGGAGAAGGAATAGGCTCCCTAGGATGAACGTGACAGATATGGAAAACTGTGGTCATTGGTGGTTGGTAGGTTTCGAGTCCTGTCGGTGGCTCAGAACCTGGTGGGGTAGGGGTATCCGGGTATACCCCTGCCATGGTTAAATTTATGTTGGCACTTTAAGTTGGTATGTTGGAATAATGTTGGTATATGTTATATATATGTGTTATTTATATGGGGGTCATTGCCTTTTATATTAACAGAAGGAATCGGATGCGAGGGCGGAGTATGGGGGGCAATGACCCATGTTTATTTGTTAAATTATTACTATTATTATGTTATGTTGAATATATGGTTATTATTATTCAGATTGTTTAATAAAGCTGTGGACAAATTTTCCCATATACCCGAGTGTCAGTGCATTATTGGGTTAGGTATGTGGGAGGGTTGTCCTGGAGTCCGACTGCCCATATGGCGACTATACACCGGTCATGTATTTTCACTGACGATATAATAGTTGTGATACGTTTTACTATTTTAAAACACTAATATTTGTGTTCATTATAACAGTATAACATGTACAGGTTTTATGGTGTTTTCAAAAGTTACTGAGTCATTTATAATGCTTGAATTCCCTTTTTTTCACATTGAAATTTGCCAGATTGGTTATGTGGCCTTTGAGAACGTATGGTAGCCAGGAATGAGAATTACCCCCATGATGGCATACCATTTGCAAAAGTAGACAACCCAAGGTATTGCAAATGGGGTATGTCCAGTCTTTTTTAGTAGCCACTTAGTCACAAACACTGGCCAAAATTAGCGTTCAATTTAGTTTTTGCATTTTTCACATACAACAAATATGACCGCTAACTTTGGCCAGTGTTTGTGACTAAGTGGCTACTAAAAAATAACGGACATACCCTATTTGTAATACCTTGGGTTGTCTACTTTTGCAAATGGTATGCCATCATGGGGGTGGTAATTTTCATTCCTGTGCTACCATTTGGTCTCAAAGGCAACATAACCAGTCTGGCAAATTTCAATGTGTATAAACTGAAAAATGTAATGTGCTGTATTTCACCCTGTAACTTTCCAAAGCACCATAAAACCTGTACATTGGATGTAGTTTTTTACTGGTGAGACATCATTGAATACAAATGTGTACTTTTTTGTAGTACAAGCTAACAGTATTGTGACATTCACAGTTAAAATGCTATACAAAACTAAACCAATTACAACATTTCTTAATTTCTCAAATAGTTTTTTACATTTTATTCATATTAAATTATGTTTAATATACAAATATTTGATGTGAACAAAATTATATATAATAAGTGTGGGTGCACATAATATGAAAGAGGTGAATTACACCTGAACATATAGCGCAAATTCAAGGTTTTGTTTACATTTTGTTTTGATCACAACTTGTACAACTCCCTTAGTCCTTAAGGGGTTAAGGCACTATATGGAGCAGCTAAATTGTATATTTTCTATACTTGTCCATTGCTCTTTTAATTTGGTTCTTGATTCGGTACATTTTGGCTCAGAGTTTGGGAATTTAGATGATCCCCCAAAGCCCAAATTCGGACGAATTGAAGTTTGAAATGAAAGAAATCTCCTATGAAGAAACCTTGAATTCTCATGTAATCATTTGAAAGGGAATATATGAGCAATTTCCCATTGTTTATAAAGCATTATTCTGAATGAATAATATTATATGAAATATAAAATACATTTTTAAACATCTGTTAACATACAATATGGTGTGAACAAAAATAAAGGATGTAAATTATCAAATGAATAAAATAAAGCGGCTGTAATTCTAAACCTTCTTCTAATTAGAAATGTTGATTAATAGATCAATTTACAACGTGTCAAACACCAACTTGGGTTCAGTTCCTTTTTCTATGAAAAAAAAAAAGCCCCTTGCTGCAGTTCATGAAAGCATACAGACGGAGGTCCTCCCTACCGTACAGTCTGATGAAAAAAGGGCTTTTATAAAACAGATTAAGCCCTCTCAGAAAAGTATCCAAAAAGTGAAAACAAATACATATAAATGCAAAGCCATTAACTCGATCAAGTTTTAGCATTGCGTAATGATTTTTTCCCCTCTAAGCACATCTGCCATTTGTTTCTGTGATCGTAAAGTTTAGAACAAATCTCTACTTAGGTAAAGGTTCTATGTACTTGGTGTAACATAACTCTTTCAGAACTAAGTACACATGCATACTTGCATTCACACACGCTTGCTTGTCCAGAACTTTCTAAAGGGCATAACATTGCGTCTATACATGGTGCTTCAGCTTTGTTAGAAAATGTATAGTTTGGGTCTAAAACCTATTTAAAAATTGTTTTTTTTTTCCCACTTGTGAATCAGTTCTTCAGCATAAACTGTACAGAGGAATTGAATGATAAACGAAAGCAAAATAGACCTCCCACAGATGGTCATTCTGTTCTCCACCTATTGCATTCACAATGCATGCACCACGGTTGCTATGATAACTATCTATAGCTAGCAGAGTATAGGAACTCCATTCAGACGCTGACATACTGGCAATGAAGCCAGTATGTCAAAGTAATAGAGGAGGATTGCCCTGTTTTGGAAAGTGTCCCCCAAGCAGGGCAAATCAGTAAAGATAGCAGGTAGCGTGAGGACAGACAGGAGGGGGTGTTACAGAAGTGCCACACCCTCATCTGTAACAAGATGGTGGCAGGGGATCCCGAGGCCGAGCCTCCCTTTAAAGCAATGAAACTGTCACGCAGTGTGTATGAGTGTATAACGGAGCTCCCAGCAATAAAAGTCAAAATGATAAGCAATGTGTTCACATGTATCACAAAGATATACAATAATAATTGCAGTGTGTAAGGGTCTGTCACTGAGCTCTGTGACATAAAACCCATAGTAATATACAGTTCATAAAAGTGCATCAGAGAGCTCTACAACAATAAAACATACAATGAGCTCTGTAGGAACAATACTTACACCCATTGACTGAAACTCAGAGTTTAGTTATCAATATCCCAAGGCTATTTGACCTGCATATTAGTTAGATACTGGTACTGGTTATATATCATGCCAGGAATAAGAAAAAGTAGTGAGCCATTGGGAAAATATAACACCTAGGGCAGTAGGTAGTTCGATGGGGAGCTTTTTGCCCCTGTACTCGTACTGTAGCTCCACTACCGATGCCATAATAGCAGACCATATTTTTGAAAGTAAGTGGTTTTATATCAGTAAACAAAAGAAAAATACTGTAGCCAATTTTCCTTGAGTGACCCAGTAAAGCACTGAGCTGAGATTTTGTCTAGATGAAAACAGCACATTAAACACTGTCACATAATGATTATAAGTGCACAAAGCGTTGAGAAGCAAACATTTATCCCAGCATGTATTGCTGATTGTCTGTCCAAGTTATTCCATCTTCTTAATACACACATTAAAAAAAGGAATCGTTTTTCTATAGGTAATGGAATCCATATCCCATTTGCGAAACAAATGTTATGGACATAGTAAAAGATCATATCTATTTGCTGATTTTTTTTTTTAGATTTATCCCTCTTCTCCAGCAGGGGTCAGTACAGACTAAATTGAATTCTGATAAATTAGACTGGAATACAATCATTCAACTATTCCAAATATGCATTCTACCTCTAAGGTGTCATGAGGCTTTGCAATATGCATTTCCTTCAGCCCAACAGTCCTCACAATATGTCTCCAGTCACAGTTATTACAACTTTTGAAAATATTTATTTTATAACTATTGTTCTATTGTTTAACCAAGTGATGTATGAAGAGGTACCAAGCCAGGTTTCCTTATGCAATTCATTGAATGTTAGAGACACGTTTCGCTGATAAACCAACTCTTCATTGCCTCCTAACACATAAATAAAAATAAAGGCAAAGGAGATAAGGACCACAATTTTCCTGCAAGATCCACTCATCTAAAGGGGGCTACAGGCACTTATAATTGCCAGATATAGCTTGGAACATGCTTCAATCTATGTATTTTTCAATAAAGGAAAGTAAGCATAAAAAATATATCTATGATACATTTTCAAGACGTGACGTGACCTGTCTCTAGCTCATTAAATACCTGAATGGTTTCAACACCTTCCATGTATATATCGTATACCTCCAAGATATTTTGGTTTGTGGTTACTTTTACTAATATGTATGAACAGGCTTGTCACAATTATATACATATTTGTATATAAACCTATATAAACAGTTTCCTTGCATATCAATTTTTTTCCTTACATTAATTGCCATATTTTCAAGGTGGCTGAAAAGTGCAATTTGTTGGAGCAAGAACAGTTATCCCAGTTGTGTATTTAAGTTATCCTGCCCATATGTTTCAAATGCTTAATAATTTCTGGTCCATAGATATTCAGTTCTATCAGGGTTATTCACTATAGTGATAACTGCATGGAATTCGAAGTGAAGTTAAAATTTAGGGTCACAATATCTGCATTGGAAAAATTCTCCCAATCAGCTATGCTTTCAGTTTGGCTATATAGGTCTTACATTTGAAATTTACTTTAAAGGACCACTATAGTGCCAGGAAAACATACTCATTTTCCTGGCACTATAGTGCCCTGAGGGTGCCCCCACCCTCAGTGTCCCCCTCCTGCCGGGCTCTGGGGAGAGGAAAGGGTTAAATCTTACCTTTTTTTCCAGCGCCGGGCGGGGAGCTCTCCGCCTCCTCTCCGCCTCCTCTCCGCCTCTTCGGCTGAATGCGCATGCGCGGCAGGAGCTGCACGCGCATTCAGCCTGTCTCATAGGAAAGCATTCATAATGCTTTCCTATGGATGCTGGCATCTTTTCACTGTTATTTTCACAGTGAGAAGCACGCAAATGCCTCTAGCGGCTGTCAATGAGACAGTAACTAGAGGCTTTAGAGGCTGGATTAACCTATTTATAAACATAGCAGTTTCTCTGAAACTGCTATGATGATAAAAAATGGGTTAACCCTAGCTGGACCAGGCACCCAGACCACTTCATTAAGCTGAAGTGGTCTGGGTGCCTAGAGTGGTCCTTTAAGTTCCCCGCAATTCTTGTTTTAGTGAATAACTTGTTTACCTATTAATTAATCCTAATCAACACTGCACAATGTTGGAATGAAGCTCTTCCATTTTGACTCACTATAAATTCTCCAATGCATCATTTGCCCAAACTGTGCATCGACTAAACTGGATTATGATATAATTTGCTAAATTTTATGTAATATTATTAATAATAATAATACACATGTTAAAGAACTGAGCAAGTGTTTTTTTTTTTCATTTGTGTCATTTCTTTGAAAGTGACGGTACCCCGTTTACGGATTCACTTCGTATATCTAAATGATGATTTATGTGATAACTGAGCACCCTAAAAACCTTCAGGTTCCCTTACTATGTTGCCAGTCCTAAAGTGTCATTATCCCTAAAGGGTCATTATGGTTTCTGCTACTTAAACACCCAAACAATCGTAAAAAAAAAATCAGTTGCAAATATGGATAAACATGGTCAACTTTGAATTTAAAAACATATTCTGATATACAATGTTCATCAAACATCATCCAAAATGCAAAACTGGGTTGATTAATCTTTGCAACACCATATAAATTGCAATGTTTTAATTATCATATATATATATATATATATATATATATATATATATTTGTTTCATGAAGGGACACTCCACACACCTCAAGCACTACACCTTGGTGAAGTATCCCTCAAGCATTCTGGGACATTCTTCTGTTTATGAAAAAGACAAAAGTAGAAATATTTGACTATAGTGAGAAATGTTGTGATTGCTGAAGACCCAAACCACACTCTATTTGAACAGAAGAGCATCCTCTTTCCTATGGTGGCTGGAATGGTTCTATTGCCATAGTTTGGGTTGCATCACTGTCTCTGGATCTAGGCAGTTGTCCTTCATTGTGAATGCCTTCAATCTTGCAGTAAATGAAAACATTCTACAGATGACTTGGAGAGAATCAACCTGTCTATTTTGTGGTACATATTGCAAACAGGTTTTCAACTCACTTCAAAATGTCTCTAACATCCAATAAGCAATGTAATGAACGTGTACATTTCAATAGCCATGGTTTTTAACCCCGTAAGGACACATGACATGTGTGACATGTCATGATTCCCTTTTATTCCAGACGTTTGGTCCTTAAGGGGTTAAACTGCTCTGTTTTGCGTTGCAATGCATTGGAGAATATGGTGCTCCTTTGTCAATATTAATGTTTTTTTTTTTTTTTTTTTATCACATAAATGCATATTCTGCAACAATAAACAACTGAGGAATGTTTGCATGTATGCAATCAAAGTCTTCTTGGTAAGATGGTAAAGTAACTGAAGGACTTGCATGCATTGTTCCTTGAAGGATAGAGTCTAGAACAGGGATAAGAAACCTTCAGCACTCCAGATGTTTTGAACTACTTCTCCCATTATGCTCTAAGAGCTATAATGCTGCAAAGCATCAGGGGAGACATAGTCCACAACATCTGGAGTGCTGATAGTTCCAGTTAAACTTGGTGAGAGCAACATCTAGGGACTTAGATTGGAGGGTGGGTAAATATTATGACGTAAAGGACCTGCTGGCTTTTTTTTAAAAGATTGGGGGCTGTAGAAAAACCCTTGAGGGTCTCCTTTGGTTAACATGAATCTAGTTTAAAAAACAATTGATATATAACAAAATAATATGCAAAGATTGGAAACAATGATATCCATTGACTGAGATGTACACAAATGTTTAGTGTAACTTTCCCTGGTGGTAGAATGCACCTTGAGCTTGTCCACATGGTTCTTCCTTCCAAGTAGTTTGTTCTCATCTGTTTGATAATAATTGGAATATTCTGACACCTGCTGAAGAAGGATGGATCCAAACACATTTTGCTGAGTTTATATGAGTAACATATATGAATAATTACATATAAAACTGCTGTATCTTGTTTTGTTTTTAAAGATCCTCTTTATTTTATGTTTTTATGTTTATACTGAAATAATTTAATCAAGGAAAATTTTGAAAATGAGGGGGAACCTATATAAATTAATACCATCTCCAACTGATAGAAAAGCAGTAAGATTCGTTTTTAAGAAAGCGTAAAATAGATCACTGCAATTAATTTGGATAGTTTGAATGAATCCATTATCCATCAGTCATTTTGTGGGGAAAAATGCTATTACAGTGTGTATTATTGACATAGATTTAAATTTCTGTAGCAAATCAATACAGTAGCCAGTCCATATTGCAAACTTTTTAAATTGCAGTGTGCATTCTATGCATTAACCTCTTAACGACAGATGTTGTTAATGTCCAAGTTCTGAACCAAAACAAACCTAGAATTTTTGCCATGTTTTTGTCCCACGGTAATTCAAGGATTTCTCTTTAAGTTCCACTATGCATTTTATATATTAATTTTTTTAAATACAGCAAGAGCTTTCTTTTAATATCATATATGTATGCCTAAACAATATTAAAGGAACACTATAGTGTTTGGAATACGAACGTGTTTTCCTAAGACTCTAATGCCCTAGTCACTGGTGTTATGTACTGTGATCGATGATATCAGCCAATCCAATAATTCCCATTGGAAACCATTAACTCTGCAATGAAAACATGGCCGTTCCTGGAGAACAGCATTGTTATCAACTAAAGAGGTAAAATGGGAGGGGAGTGGGGGAACATGGTACCCTTTAAGCACAAATAAAATGTAAAAAATTAGAGAACATTAAAAAAATGTTAGATTTTAGAAGATGACTCCCTCTCTTGCTGTAGCCTGGCAGGCTATCTCCGCCAATCACATGGTGATTGGTGCTGGACTGCTGACAAAGTCCACCACTGCTTACAGTCGGCTGAGGATCATCCTTTCAGATTACGAGGGTCTTCCTTGTACAACCAAACCTAAGAAGGTGTTTGATGTGGGGGTTTAAAAAGATTTAAAGGGCTATATATAGCACTCACTTTTTTTTTTTTATTGAACAATAGTTTTATTGAAAATGGACTTCACAAGTATATGAGCTATAAGACATGTGATGTTTGCAGTAAAAACATTCACATTTCAAATGTAAATGGAAAAGGTACATGTAACTGGGAGATGGGACAGGGGAATCAAGACGGGCAGAAGAAGGGGGGGGGGGTAGCCTTAAAAGGACATATTTTGCCTCATTTTCCAAAGGGAGGAAAGAGGGTTCTCCCCTTTTAAAACCAAAATAACAGTGAGAAAACACCAAAGATGCAACCTGTTTCTAACCTTGAGAAACCCTAGAAGGAATATGTCGGTACAATTTATACAAGAAAGTATATTTGCAAGATAGAAAATGAAGTTGTAAGGGTGTATGACCACAACCACTTTTGAAGACTGCCAGGCAGTATATTCCAATGTGGTTTGTATTGTGCAGTGGAATGAAGGGTCTAAAGTTTAGTATAGTCACTCCAAATTCGAAGGAGATATTGGTAAAATGAGTAGCCAGTCCATTTTAAACAGATAATGACTCTTAGTCAGAAACAAAGACATAAAGGAGCTACTGACTGACTCCACAATTATAGTATGTTTCTTCGACCTACAGCTATAACCAAGCATGTCAAATTCAAAGTCTAGCATGGGCC
Source organism: Pelobates cultripes (assembly GCA_933207985.1). NCBI lineage: Eukaryota > Metazoa > Chordata > Amphibia > Anura > Pelobatidae > Pelobates > Pelobates cultripes. The sequence goes on from OW240913.1 coordinate 290,001,559, forward strand.
ACATAAACAAGGTTTGAGTTTATGTGGGCCGCAAAACAAACAAACCTTACATTTTCATAGAAACGTAGGTTTATTTTGAAAAGTACAGTATAAAAAAAAACAGGACCCCCCTCTACTAAATCCCAATCGTCGTCCCCCATATACTAAATCCCAGTACCCCCTCTAGCCAACATGCAGACTCAACTCACATTGCCTCTGCCAATATGCAACTCCGGAGTCCGGCCTCTGGTATACCCCAAATGGCGCCGTCTGCACCCTGTGCCAAATCTGATCCTCCCGCTACTTTTTGAAACTTCTTGAAGGTGGAGCACATCGATGTCATTTCGGAATGTGACGTGGCGTTGCTTGCCTCAATGCCTCCAATTACTCCACTGTCCAGTCGCAGCCACTGCAACACTGACCAACACACTCACTGACACACACACACACACACACTCACTCACTGACAGACACACACACCCATTTACACATTCTTGCACTCACATAATTTTATTTATTGCTCCCTACTTTTGGGAGCTGGTGTGGGCCCTCTTCTATCTGGAGCTCAGCCTTCCTGCTCTTCACTGCTCCCTCGCATGCAGTTTAGTGATGCCGGGTGCCGGAATATGACATCATATTCCGGCACCCGGCATCACTACAAATGGCGTACATGAGGGAGCAGTGAGGAGCAGGAAGGCTGAGCTCCCTTGCTGCCGCCAGGAACCTCTCCTAACTGTCTGGATAACTTTTAGCAGAGTAGGCACCTGCAATGTGGAGATAGCAGGTGCCTACTCTGCTTTAACACTAAGCATGTACTCGCGGCTCGCCGGGCCACAAAGATGTCCATTGTGGGCCGGATGCGGCAGATGGCCCACGAGTTTGACATGCTTGGCTATAACTATTGTTGTAAGCTTATTGTTGTAATTATATTGGTTTGTAATGTAACCCAATTGTTGGAACTTAGTAGTCATTGGAAGACTGGGCAGTATGTGAGTGATTATATAATGTTAAACCTCGTTCCAGAATTCTCTAATTAATGAGCAGCAGTGATACAGTTGTGCTCAAAAGTTTGCATACCCTGGCAGTTTTGTCAATTTTGGCATTTATTTTGAAAATATGACTGATCCTGCAGCTCCTTTTTAAATCATAGTAATAACAGAAATCACCCAAATGGCCCTGATCAAACGTTTACAAACCCTTGAATGTTTGGCCTTGTGACAGACACACAAGGTGACACACACAGGTTAAAATGGCAATTAAAGGTTAATACCCCACTCCTGTGGCTTCTTAAACTGCAATTAGTGTCTGTTTATAAATAGTCAATGAGTTTGTTAGCTCTCACGTGGCAGGCTAGAAACTGAGTCATGGGGAGCAGAAAAAAACTGTCAAAAGACCTGCATAACAAATTAATGGAACTTTATAAAGATGGAAATGGATATAAAAAGATATCCAAAGCCTTGAAAATGCCAGTCAGCACTGTTCAATCACTTATTAGTAAGTGGTCAACTTAGGGATCTCTTGATACCAAGCCAGAAGAATTGTTCATGATACAAAGAAAAAAACATAGGTAACCTCAGGAGAAATACAGGCTGCTCTGAAAAAAGATAGTGTGTTTTTTTCAAGGAGCACAATATGATGATAAATGAACTTCATGGTCGAGTTGTCAGAAAGAATCGTTTACTGCCCCAATTCCAAAAAAAAGCCTGTTTAAAATATGCCTGACAACACCTTGACATTCCTCAAAGCTTTTGGCACACTGTTATTTGGAGTGACAAGACTCAGATGTTTTGGGGGTGTGTGAGCTCTAAAGGCATGGGGAATCTTGTGAAAATTGGTGGCAAGATGAGTGCAGTATGTTAGCAGAATATACTGGCATACAATTTGCATTCTTCTGCACAAAGGCTGCTCATGGAATGCTCTTGAACTTTCCAGCTTGACAATGAACCTAAGCACAAGGCCAAGTTGACTCTCCAATGGTAACAGCAAAAACAGGTGAAGGTTCTCTAGTGGTCATCACAGTCTCCTGACCTTAATATCATTGAGCCCCTCTGGGGAGATCCCAAACGTGTGGTTCATGCGAGACGACCAAAGACTTTGCATGACCTGGAAGCATTTTCCCAAGATGATGGGCAACTTTACCACCTGCAAGAATTAGTAATTGATGCTAAAGGGGGCAATACACAGTATTAAGAACTAAGTGTATGCAGACTTTTGAACAGGGGTCATTTCATTTTTTTCTTTGTTGCCTTGTTTTGTTTTGTTTTATGATTGTGACATTCTCTTATAACCTACAGTTGAATATGAATCCCATAAGAAATAAAATAAATGTGTTTTGCCTGCTCACTCATGTTTTCTTTAAACCTGGTATATACATTACCAAAACTGTAAATGCATTGTCAATTGAACGTTTAAAACATTTGGTGTCCGATTTCCTACCCATTACACATAGTCGAGTAGGTATAAAAAAGAGGCATAGTGGATAATGTATAGGCTCATTTCTTGATATAAGGACATTGGTAATAATTTAATGAAAACTGTGTGTGCTTGTAAAATAGCTTCCACTCAGTGCAGGAACATTTACAAGCCATTGCGTGACTCCAGTTTTAGAAGTTCCTATTTCAGGAATATATTGTAAAACAGGCTATGTTTTAGAAGTCGAATAGGTGGAGGTTGGTGTAGCGTGTCTAAAGAATGACTAAAGAGTTGTTCCAGTTTGAGTCACTGAAGTCTGTGAGAACTGAATAAATATAATGAAAAAATGGGAAATATATTAACCATGGGACTGGAAGGCCCCGGAGATTGTTCCCATAATAAGAAAGGATGAGTAGAATCCACTTTTGGAACATTGGTTTGTGTATTTGTGTAGTAGCAGAAGATGAAGTTAGTTTATGGGCTGGGTGTCAAATTTAAGTCTTGAAGTTTTCAGTGGCAGTTGAATATAAAAAAAAAAGATAGAATACAACAACATATAGTGTAGTATATTCTGTATAAAATAGTTTAGAGTAAAAAGAAGTGCACTTACTGAGTATAGAGCTTAAGTAGCTCTTCTATGTAGTGCCTGGATGGTTAAATCCCTATCTAAGGAAGGCTAGTCTCTTCTTCAATAAGGTGCTTAGGTACCTGTTGATCTCAGGTAGGCAGGTTATCTCAGGGTGTTATAGGTCCCAGCAGAAGACCTAATGAACTCATGATGGTTTATGCAGATAAATCTAAAATAAAAGTATAGTGTACACTGCTAAAAACCATTAAATATTAAAACAAGGTAGGAGTGGTACTCACAGAAGGAGAGAAAAAATATGGCTTTGCTCAATCCACAGCACTTAGGAGGTATGCTCCCCACCAGAAGATGATTAAAAATAAACAACTACTTTATTTGACAAAATAAGTATATATAAAATAAATCCAGGTAGTAAAAAGCACTTAACATGTTTCACCTCTAAAAAAGCTTTCTTAAAAGTGTAGAAGTTTTCCATGCCCATATTGTGGTTGATAAAAGGAGCTTACTAGTTGTATTGTAATAAATGATGAGGGGTCGTCAGTAATACTTGTAGTTCAGTAGAATGGGCTAAAGTGGCTTCTATATCTGTGGTTGTGTATCAAGTACTAGATCCTATGCAGACCAAGGCATGTCTAGTTTGTGTCACTAGGCTATATGTTGTGCATTTGGCATGTTCAATCTCCAGAGAATTTTAATTTGTTCCATTTAGTGAGAATTATGTACAGAAGTGCCTTTCCAGGTAAATTGACATAGTTTTTTGTTTAGTGAAGTTTTGTATTTTTACGAATGTGAACTGGGAGAACCTGAAGGGGGTAAAGGGTATAGCGAGCATAGTGAGTTGAAAAACGAATACTTTTATATAGAGTCACCCGGACCAGAATAAATATGGGCAATGAGGTCTACCTGTCCAGTTCAGCAGGTGGCATGTTCAGTCTGTATAATTTTTATAGGTCTCTAGGTATGTTGACAAGATATTTTATCAATGTGACTAATACGGCCAGAGCTCGTTGGACTCCATGTAATGCTATATAAACTAATCTGCCCCCTAAATATGACCTCAGCTGACAGAGGGGAGACCCAGTATTGATTGATCCCTGGGACACACTTTTAACCCAGCTCACACCCAAACATCAGGATGTGCCAATTTGTCTTAATAGCAGGATGTACTGGCACTTCCTAAGGTTGTTTCTTGTTTTGTCAGTGTTGCTTTCAATATAAAAGCACATTGCCTTTTTTGCTCCTAATTGTTAGTTTTAAGAGAAATCATTGTTTAAAAGTTGTGTTTTACTTGGATAAAACAATTCTAATAACAACCTATGCCACTGCGAACAGCTTTCTTTGTACACGCAATTTCAGTTTTTTGTTAAAAATCTAACTCTGCTCCATAGTTTCTCAGAATGTAGGACAGAGTCTAAATTTGCATATAATTTGCCTCAAAATGTTACACTGTATTCTATCCAGTAGCAAGTATGGGATAAATTGGCCCAGATCTGCTAATATGTGGTTATCTCAACCACAAAGCGTGCTGCAAATCAGTCTCAATGTAAACCATCCATATGACCAAGCCAGCTTGCTGAAAATACCTTCTATGCGGATGTTCCTCATTGCTCTGGATATAAATCATACAGTATGTGCACTGGATGACCTGCAGAATCTCACTCTCATCATAGCAATTAGGATAATTAGACTTTAATTGTAAGGCTCCAACAAATTGTACAGCTCGAGACAATGGGGACGATTCCAACATTTTATTTAGATATGTATCAATGTGCAATAAAAAAAAACTGCAGTGTCTTCTACTATTAGCCATTTTAGACTGCACCTGTCACACACAAAACTAAACTTTAAAAGTCATTTTATACACAGCAAGCAAAATTATTATGTAAATGCATCATGTACCTGAGGTTGGATTGACCAAATTAGGTGTTTAGTGCTGGCACCCACAACGTCCAAGATTCTATCCTGCTTAGCAAACATTTTTTGTATGAGTTACCACTAAAGTTCAGAAAGTGTGTAATATTTTATTTTCAATCTGACTTGTCTGTGGGTGCGCATGGGCTAATTCTACAATTTCAAAAGAAAAGCTAAAATGAGTTCTAGTGATACCAATATGAACGAAAAACTACATTTATAATTCTTTAGTAAAGCATTTTACTGTATTTGTCAGTAGTGTTACAATCGTCTTCATGTGACTCCGTGACATGCTTACTCGGACCAAGGGACTGTTGCTAAAAAGATTAAGCTTCCGAAGATAGATTGAGAGACAAATTCTTAATCAACCATCACGTAATTTTATTTGTTGCTCATCCCATTTAACTTTACTGTTACAATACATCTCTTCAAGGGGGCGTGTCTTGGAACTGAACACGAGCGGTCGCATGTGCTGTTAGCTCCATGGAATTTCGGTCCTCCCGCAGCTTTAAGACCCGCTAACACAACGAACTCGCCACCCCCATCATGTCCCATCATAAAGGGAAAAGAATGACTGACAAACAGGACAAACTGAACTTCTTCATCACGAAACAAGGGCATGCAAAATGCCTTCATCAATTTGAGGAATCCCAAGATGGCGCGGAAACGGATAAAGACCAGGCCTCAAACCCAGACTCACCAGGCCTCGTACTTACCCCAGAACGGCTGAAGGCCATGTTTGATGGTATGACATCTAAGCTGCAAGCGACACTGCAGCAATCCTTCACAGAACTACGATCCAACGTCCAGGCGCTGGGGTCCCGCACCTCGGTGTTGGAAAACAAGATGGAGGAACATGCAGAGGCCCACAACAACCTCACAACTTAAGTAGAGGACATACTAGAATGGATGGATAGATACGAAGCAAAATTGGCCAACATGGAGGACCGTGCATGTCGCAGTAAATGTGCCAGAATCAATTGGCCCTGAAAATTTACACGCCTATGCTAATGATCTCTTCCATTTGCTAGCGCCGGATCTACCCCAAGATATGCTTCTGGTGGACTGCATTCATAGTGATTAAACTGCAGTACTTACCCAATGACATACCCAGAGGCATTATACTCAAAATGCACTACTACCACGCCAGGGAGCTGATCCTCAAAACAAGCAGGACGAAGAAGGATTTACCCTCTACCTATCGTAAAATAAAAAAATCTGTGCCACCACGCTTAAAAAAAGGAAAACCTTCACTGCAGTTACTGAACTGCTTCGGGACAATAACATGGCATATAGTTAGGGGTAGCCAACCACGCTTTTTGTACACTGTAAAGGAGCAATAAACACTGTCAATACCCCTGAGGATGGCCTGCGCGTGCTGCGAGGATGGGGAATCACAGTGCCGGACAAGCAAGCGGAGACTCAAGCCACAAGAATGGAAGAAGGCGCACAAATAAAAGGAACATTTCATGGAGCATTGCCGCATTGCACTTCTCAGAGTTTAAGTATAAGCTGCAATAGTTGATTAGCTGTGCAAATGTTAATGTTAATAGTTATGGTTTGTAAACATATCCCCATCATTTGTTACTTGGACTAAGGTACACAACATACTGTAAGGCCCTACTGGGCACCTTCTAATGCAACACAATCTCCTCTCATCCCTACCATTAGCTTACAGGCTCCTAAAAGCAGTGGGAATGGAGTCATTTTTTTTAACAATTGATTGCTAAGTGGGGGAGGTGGTAGCCTCTTTCTCCATTTATGGAGGCTTTTAGGCTGATAGCAGGCACATCTTAAAGGGGCTGCCGCCATCGCGCCCGTGGGACCACGCTTTTACCTTACACAAATTTTGACTGTAACGATTTGCACTAATGATTTTGTTTTTGTTATTTAAAAAAATAAATAAAAAAAATAGTGTCCTATGTACAGTTTTATAGTATTGCTTGTATCTGGGTCAAAATGTTCAATATACATGTTAAATAAGGGCCGCCCTCGCGGATGCATCTCCAGGATTAAAGCTTTTTGCTTTGACCCCACATGGCGCCTCCTATAGGTGTCTAGCTTTATTTTTGGCTTTTTTTGTTATGTTTATTAACTCATTGCTATGTTATTTTATGTGCATTAAGCTTTATTATGCATGTTATATACTATCAGTATACCATTACCATACACATGGGCTTTAAGGGTGGCCCACACACAGCAAAGGTAGATCACTTCGGACGTTCCAAGACACTGTGAGTCCCAGGGCTGGCCTCTGGGGTGTGGAGTCTTGGGCACACAAATAGACCGAAGAGGGGCTCAAAGGGAGGAGTCAGCCCGGCTCAAATGTGTTGGGGAGGGCGACACCTCCAAATTGAAATACATCAACTGGTCTTCTACAAACACTTTCCCTATCTCACTCCATAAGCATCTATAGTCATAATGTAAGGGGACATAACCGCCCAGTGCAGCGACACCTTCTGGGAAGAAATCTGAGACAAAGTGACACTGACATTGTATGCCTCCAACAGACACACCTCAAAAAAATGCCCATCCATAAATGCTTTTAGCAAACTTCCCACATCAGTACCATTCTACGTCACAAACTAAATCCAAAGGGGTTTCCATTTTTATAAGTAAAAGCATAGCATTTAAACTGCTACTAGAAGATATAGACCAAGAGGGCAGATACGTAATCATTGTGGGCTGCTTTAACAATATCATATATATCAAAAACTCTAAAGGGTATTCAGCACTAAGCAATAACTGGGACAGTTCAAACAGCAGCTAAATCACCGGAGCCAGGGTCTCTCGTCCCGTCCACAAACAGATGAAAGTACCTTTAAAAATATATAGTTCAAGCAGAATAGCAGCAAAGGTTGGGCCAATAACAAAGTACTTTTATTTAAAGGTAATTAATATAAAAAGATAAAACAAGAAAAAAATACACTCAAAGTGAGGTAGATAATAATGATAATAAATACACTTAACGTGTTTCTCCTGGCAAGAAGCTTTCTCAAAAGTGTTTTACAGACATGGGGAACCTAAGCTGCTTAAATAGGGGGTGGGGATTTAAAAATACTGGTCCTGTGACATCACAGGTGACATGACCAAAAATAATTAACATATTCAATCATACAAAAGTATTTAAAAACTTAGTAAGGTAAAAGAGAAGGGTAGTGGGGAGTGGATGGAATTGGAATAAGTAAAAAACTAGTGTTAAAACTAATGCTAAAAATAACTTTATACATAAAGAAGAAAAATAAATATATATATATATATATATATATATATATATATACATATATATATATATATATATGTGATGTGCAAAAACAAAACAAAATGGCCCTCATAGCCAGCATGTGAAAATCACCAGAAGCTCCCTCAAAACATATGTTAGTGCAACAGATACAAACGATCTGGGATTATGAGCTTATGGTGAACCAGCAGATCAGAAAGGGCAGGGCTACGGAGAAGGCAGGTCAGACTTGGAAAGAATACTGGCTTACCCTGATGAATACCAATGGTGATTGAGGTGGTCTACCTACCTATGGAGCTGACCGCTCGTTCACGCCCACATGACGGATACAGGGCTTAAATGCCAGGAATAGGAACATTGGAGATTAAGGTGTCAACACATCCCATCTCAGATAGGTTCCCCCCATGCAATATTGCTTCCTGACTGTACTATAACCCTCTCTGCTCATATCTGATCATATCTGATACCATAATAAACATCTCCGCTTTGACACAGAGTTGGCTACTATTATTATTATTATTATTATTGCCATTTATATAGCGCCACGAGATAGTGCTTTACAAGATTATGAGTGGGGGGTTTAACTATAAATAGGACAATTACAAGAAAATTTACAAGAAAACTAACAAGAACGAAAGGTTGAATAGGACCGTGCTCAAACAAGCTTACAGTCTATAGGAAGTAGGGTGTAAAACACAATAGGACAGGAAGAGAGGAGAGAGACGGTCAGCAAGTACGGTGGGCAATAGTGATGTCCCGAATAGTTCCCGGCGAACATAGCGTGTTCGCGTTCGCCACCGATGGCGAACATATGTGATGTTCGGTCCGCCCCCTATTAATTTACTAATACTAAGTAAAAATTACTTAGTATTAGTAAAGGGTCCCCCCCCGGTGGGGGCCCTAAAAATACCAATAAGGGGGGACCTATTGTCCCCCCCCGCCCACCACCCCTGAGCGGTGGGTGGGGGCCCTAAAATTACCTATTTTGGTAATGAGGGGGGGACCTACTGCCCCTCCTGGCCCCCACCTCTGCGTGGCAGGTGGGGGCCATATTGATAATGAGAGGGGCCTACTGCCCCCCCGGCCCCCACCCCTGCGGGGTGGGTGGGGGCCATATTGATAATGGGGGGGGAACCTACTGCCCCCCTCGGCCCCCACCCCTGGGCGGCGGGTGGGGGCCACAAAGATAATGAGGGGGGGACCTACTGTCCTCCCTCCCCGGCCCCCACCTCTGGTTCCAAATTCCAAAGAACTTTCCCACGCTGTGTAAAATGACACAGAGCACTGTGATTGGATGGCTTGAAATCCATCCAATCACAGTATTGTACACAGCGTGGGAAAAATTGAACTTTCCCACGCTGTGTAATGACACAGAGCACTGTGATTGGATGGTTGAAATTCATCCAATCACAGTGCTTGAACACAGCGTAAAATTGAACTTTCCCACGCTGTGTAAAATGACACAGAGCACTGTGATTGGATGGATTTCAAGCCATCCAATCACAGTGCTCTGTGTCATTTTACACAGCGTGGGAAAGTTCTTTCGAATTTTCCCACGCTGTGTAAAATGACAAAGAGCACTCTGATTGGCTTAAACCCACCAATCAGAGTGTTCTTAGCCTAATTGCAGGGCGTGGCAAGGCTTTATAAGCCTTCCCCCGTCCTGCAGAGCTCAGTCTGCGCGGAGCCCTCCATGGGTGAAGATGGATTATTTTTTTGTGCTCCAAAAAATTCACGTTCGCGACATCACTAGTGGGCAAATGTGATGTGATAACATGTTGACAACCTGTTGATGGACAAATATGTAATGCATTGAAATACATTGCATTATGCATTATTTTGCACCCTTTTCCCACTAATGCCCCCCTTCTTTTTTCTGTATCCCTGAAAAAAGCAGTAAAACAATAAAAATTGTCAAATTGAACAAAAAAGAATACATCCTTACACAATTGAGTTGAACTATAAACTATTATTTAAATTTAAGTCAGTAGATAATAGACTTGTACAATAAGTGATTTGTCTGAATAAAATTCCTGCTAATTGAAACCAGAACAATTGTGATTATTATAATAGATAAAACAGTTTGACATGAGTTTGTGTTTCCCCTTTTTAATAATATTAATTAAAATAAGTGAAAGGAATACAATTTATACTGAGCTGCCGCCCACCCCATGAGTTCCCTATTAGGGGTTAATACCTATGTAGGGATTTAGAAAAATGCCTCTCTTTGTCTCAGAGATGTTGCTTTTGAGATGAAAGGAGCAAGGAGAATTGTTAGTGTAGGACTCACCTATGAGGTTTTACCTTGACGTGGCAAGTGAGCTTACACTTTAATGGCCATTGGAGTGATACTAAAAATCCTCCAGTTATTTAAATGTACATAGGGATATGGGATAGGGCACAAGTAACTTTTTCTTTGGTTTTTATTGCATGTCTTTGGGCTGATGTGTACTATTGTCATTGCTGCTGCCCAGGAGTAGTTGGAGTTTGAGCGCAGGGCTAAATTTTGTATATTGGAATACAGTTTATGTCCAGGATGGGGAGTAGGTAGCTCCCAATCTACTCAGTCTGTTATGTTCTATAAGGCTCAGGCATAGCAGTCATCTTCTAACTTTGATATAGAAAGTAGATAATTGAGAAAAAAAAATTCACTGCATATCTGTCTACCTTCATCTTCAAATGTGAAGAAAAAGGGATGAAATGTTACTATAGAAAAATAGAGATACAGGGAGAGAACCACTTTAAAGCAAAATAATGGCGTTAATTAAAAACCAGTGAAAATTAGTTAATTAAAAATGATGGTCTGTATAATAATGAGAAACCTCATGAACAGTGATCCTTAGCAGTGAAATCACAATAGACGATGTCATACTGTGATGTCATATATGTAACTGCTGCTCTAAATACTCAGAGATTTCATTTCCTCCCAGATGTACTTGAGGCTTTTACAGTGCTTCACCTCTATACTTGGTTCTCAAACTATCTCAATTGCTTATAAATATAGGCCTTAGTTGGATGTATCTGAAGACATGGAGTTTGACAACCATCAATCTAAACCTGAGCACTGGAGACAACATATGTTGTACAGCTACATACATGTTTATGGAGTTTGTTCAATGGGGGAAGAACAACATTTGAAGTTTTTTGAGCACAGCGTTTATTGAATTCCAAGTTGTAATCCAGATATCCCCTGTCATTCTGTGTTTAATCAGTTCTATCTATATCTCTTTCTCGTTCTCTCTTTGCCTGCCTATTTAAATGTTTTGGAGATCTATCCAACTGTCTGTCTAAACAGAGAGACATCTTTTCTCACATTTTTAAATTGACAGGCAGTTGGATAGATTATTCAAACATTTAAATTAAGCATGTCAAACTTGCGGCCCACGGACCACAATGAAGTTCTTTGCGGCCCGTCGAGGGGGGAACAAAAATAACTTGTCAGATTGTTAAGTGATTTTTGAACCTGCCTCGGCCTGCACTCCGTATATCCCAGCAGCATGTGGCTCCATAAGGGAACCGCACGCATTGTACACTGGGAGGAGCTCTGCATAGGAGCGCCGGGTGTCACGTGACTAACCGTTGCTCAGTCTGACTCAACGTGTGTGCTGCCGGTCAGTAAGAGGTAAAACAGCAGGGACGGGGGCAATCTATCTATAGGAGACATGAATGGAAGAGGTAGGAAGGGAGACATGGGGTGGGGGAGATTTAAATGGAAGGGGGTAAGGGAGCTATGAATGGAAGGGGTGAGGGAGCTGTAAATGGAAGGGGATAAGGGAGTATGTAGACATACTATTATTATTAAGTTATTATTTATATAGCGCCATCAAATTCCGCAGCACTTTACAATAGGTGGACGAACAGACATGTAGTTGTAACCAGACAAGTTGGACACACAGGAACCGAGGGGTTGAGGGCCCTGCTCAATGAGCTTACATGCTAGAGGGAGTGGGGTAAAGTGACACAAAAAGGTAAGGATAGTATTAGACTAGTGACAGTTGCAAGAGAGGAAACAGTCGGGAGCTATTAACCGTTTAATTGATACGCATTTATGAAGAAGTGGGTTTTTAATGATTTTTTAAAGGAGTGGAGACTAGATGAGCATCTAATGGAGGAGGGAAGCGAGTTCCACAGGAACAATAATAATACATCTCTAAGAGGAAAATTCTGCAGAAGCAGAGCGTGGAGATGCTGAATGGCAGTGCTGCCTACTGTGCAGTACTGCCCCAGGAAGCATCTCCAATGGCCATCTGAGGAGTGGTCACTTGAAGGTGTCCCTATGTAATCACTGCCTCTTATCTGAAAAGGCAGTGTTTGCATTAATGTGCACTAGGAAAAGTAATTCAAAATCAATTAATTTATGTGTCTTGATTTACAAAGTACATAATATGTGTAGGATTTTAGTTTATTTTGAAAGTTACAGGTCACAAACTAAAAGGTCTAAAATTTCAATGTGAAACAATTTAAGAAGTTGATATGTTTGTCTTGGAAGTTTCATACCCATTACAGAAAACAAAATTGCTACACAAAAGTATATATTTATATAAAGTAGACGTCACAGGCTAATTACCTAAGGTTATTTTGACACTTTTTACGTAGCCATTTCACCGCCAATCTCTGCTAAATATTGGAGTAAAATTGTGTTTTTTCTCTATTTTCTCATATACACATATAACAAGGTTTTTGTTATGTGTATTTCGTAAACCTAGTGTGTGCTATCCCTGTACAGAACCCCGTATTGTGTTCAGCTACATCTGCTGAGTACAACGATACCCCCATTGTATACCTTTGCCCCTATTCTGTGAAGCTACAATGCCATATAGGAGACCATGCTATTTCAGTTTCTATAGTTGGAATTTTCATAGATGGTCATATGTCTGATTTTGTGGCATTATAGCCATTTGACTGTTCAAATAACCCCAGAAAGGCCTTCCATTTGAGATAGTAGACACTCCAGGGTATGTTATTAGGCATATATTATACCTAAACTTGCCACCATTTTTTCACCAATTTATTTCAAATTTTGTGGTGAGAAAAAAAAATTAATTATTTTTACATACATGTTGCATTTTAGCTGGGTATTACTTACATTTTATAAGTGCCACTATCATAAATTCCCCCTAGGTATGCTCAGTTACCTCTTCTGAGTAAAACAATAAGCCCAATGTATGACCTAGACACTATTTTGTGAAGTTACAGTTCCTGTGAAAGAGACATGACAAGTTCAGGTTTTTAAGTGTGAATTTACATGGAGTTTTAATGGGCCTGTATTCTATTTTTAAATATCTTAGCAGGCTGCTTTTTCCAACTACCCCAAAAAGGCATACTATTTCTTAAAGAAGATGCCCAAGGGTATTTCAAAAGGCAAATTTTGAACCTTAGCGTAGGATAATTTTTCCGTTAGCTTGTATCAAGTGTAGTGGTAAAAAGCATTTGTTTCTGCCTTTTTGACACACAGTGAGTTTGTACTGTATATTTTGCAAACCTTATGTGTGCTACGGCTTTATAATACTTTATATGTTGCTCACCTATGTTGTATGAGTACAGCAATACCCCCGTATGTACCTTTGCCAGGTATATGTGGATGTTGAAGGGGCACATTTCAGACACAGCCATTTACGTTTTTTCAAACTTTACATTTTTACGCTGTGTCCATACCCCACTTTGGAGTTTTTTTTAGCAGGCTATATATTCCAGCTACCCCATAAAGGCATACCATTTCTTAAAGAAGACACCATAGGGTATTTCAAAAGGCATATTTTGAACCTTAGCGTGGGATCATTTTTCTGCTAGCTTGTACTAAGTGTAGTGGTAATAAGCATTTTGTCTGCTTTTTTGACACACTCAGTGAGTTTGTACTGTGTATTTTGCAAACCTTATGTGTGCTATGGCTATATAATACTTCCTATCTTGCTCAGCTGTATCGTCTGAGCACAGCAATACCCCCTATATGTACCTTTGCCAGGTATATGTGGATTTTGAAGGGGCACATTTGAGACACAGCCATTTACGTTTTTTCAAACTTTACATTTTTACGCTGTGTCCATACCCCACATTGGAGGTTTTTTTGTAGGTTAATTATTCCAGCTACCTCATAAAGGCATACCATTTCTTAAAAAAGACACCAAAGGGTATTTCAAAAGACATATTTTGAACCTTAGCGTGAAAGAATTTTTCCGCTAGCTTATACCAAATGTAGTGGTAATAAGAATTTTTTATGCCTTTTTGACATACTCACTGAGTTTGTAATATATATTTTGCAAACCTTATATGTGCTACAGCAGTATAATACATCATATGTTGCTCCGCTATGTCATCTGAGTACAGCAATACCCCCGTATGTACCTTTACCAGGTATTTAACAACATTAAAGGGGCACATTTGAGACACAGCCATTTAAGTTAGAATTTTTACCATGGGTCCATGCCCCACTTTTGAATTTTTTTAATAGGTTGTGTTTTCCAATTACTTCACAAAGGCATACAATTTCCTAAAGAAGACACCCCAGGGTGTTTCAAAAGGCATATTTGAAACCTTAGCGTGGTATCATTTTTTCGCTAGCCTGTACCAAGTGTAGAGGTAATACGCATTTCCCCCCTTTTTTAAACATTTTTTAACTTTCAAAAAGTTTTATTTAGCTTTTAACAACTTATTTTACTATTTTAAAACTTTGTTTAAACTTTTCAAAAGGTTTTTTTTCACTTTTTATTGTTTCTTTAACTTTTAAACCCTAACTAGCCTAACAGTAAATCCCCCAATTTCCCCACTAACGTCTACCCACCCTAGCTAAATAAATAAATATTTTAAAATATTTAAATTAATTAAATAAATTTACCCCTGAGGATTCAAAAAAATAAAAGTTAACCTTTAGGGGTTAAAAGAAAAAAATCATATCACAGTGAAATACTGTGATCTGTATTTTGATCACTGCAGGCAACACTTTTTTTTCATGCAGAGAGAAAGATCAGTACTGATCTGTCTCTCTGCAGTTCACAGCTCACACAGAGCTGCAGGGAAACAGATTGGGTTTCACTGCAGCACGTGTGATCCCTCTGACTCCCGGTCAGAGCGATCACATGGGCTGATTCAGTGAAACTGCCCGCAGTAGTATGCCTCCGTACATGGAGACACACTACAGGAAGATTAACCCCACGATTACCGCAATTGTGGCAATCAGGGGTTAATTTTCATTTTGGACGGAAATTTTCCATCCAGCGTCCTTAAGGGGAGTGCTGCAATGACGGAAAATTTCCGTCCAGCGTCCTTAAGGGGTTAAACTAAGAGTCAGAATAATAAGATACAATGTAGCAATTCTAGAACTAAAATAAATACAATTCCCACATGAAAAGAGGGGAAGGGGGGTAAAGAGTACTATCCTACTTAGTGCCTTCAAGGGTACCCCCACTATACCCCACACCCATACCACCCATCTAGCTAAAGCTTGAGAGGACGTAATAAATAACTATAGATAGATGGAGGAATCTAAATGACAAAGTAAATTTGAAATATATTGTGTGTGATAGATCAAACCAAAATAATATCTTAGAAAATTAATGAAAAGAAAATAATCACATGACATTAACCCTCGTGTTAAAATGAATTACACACAACCAGTCCCAACACACATTTCGCCACAACCGTGCTCTTCAATATTTGGGGAAAGGTATCTGTCTTTCTATCTATTTACATGTTTACTGTCTTACGGTCTCTCTGTCTATTTAATTGTTTGGGGAAGGCTGTCTGTATTTCTATGCAAATGTTTGAGAAAAGCTATTTGTCTGTCTGTCTGTCAATTTAAGCATTTAAGGAAACTTGCCTGGTTAGTTGTTTGAAGAAAGCTATCTGTATGTCTTTCTGTCTGTCTCTATACATATTTGGGGAAAGCTGTCTGTCTATTTAAGTGTTTGTGGTAAGCTATATGTCTGTCTTTCTATTTATATGTTTGGGTATAGCTATCTTAATGTCTGCCTGTCTTTAATTGTTTAGGGAAAGCTGCCTGTGTGCGTTTCTGTCTATTTAAATTTTTTGGGAAAGCTATCTGTATCTCTATTTAAATGTTTGGGGAAAGTTATTTCTCTGTCTATTTAAATGTTTGAGGAAATAGACCTTATATACCTCCTAATGCCCAGAGGGAAGGGTAGTCCTTCAAGCCATGGTTCCCCAGAGATTTCCTCCACAGGAGGTTTTTCCTTTCCTGAGTGCTGAAGGATGACTCTTCATGAGTCTAGCGGTATCCCACATCTTGGCTGTAATCAGAAGGAATTCATATTAATATCCAATATATAAATATTAGCCCATAATTCCCTTACGTACCAGTGAAAGACTGCAAAATGACATGAATTCCGTGTAATATATTTAAAATAGCAATAGCAATAATATGCTGTATATATGTCTTGTGTTTACTTTTTTACATTTGAGAAATTAGTTTGATCTGGAAGTAGTGGGATTTGGTCTGTATTAATTAAAAAGTAACCATTTTCAAATGTTAAAGGACCACTATAGTGCCAGGAAAACATACTCGTTTTCCTGGCACTATAGTGCCCTGAGGGTGCCCCCACCCTCAGGGACCCCCTCCCGCCAGGCTCTGGAGAGAGGAAGGGGTTAAACACTTACCTTTCTCCAGTGCCGGGCGGGGAGCTGTACTCCTCCTCTCCTCCTTGCTCGCGACGTCATCGGCTGAATGCGCATGCGCGGCAGGAGCCGCGCGCGCATTCAGCCGGTCGCATAGGAAAGCATTTACAATGCTTTCCTATGGACGCTTGCGTGCTCTCACTGTAATTTTCACAGTGAGAAGCACGCAAGCGCCTCTAGCGGCTGTCAATGAGACAGCCACTAGAGGCTCTGGAGGCTGGATTAACCCTCAGTATAAACATAGCAGTTTCTCTGAAACTGCTATGTTTATAAAAAAAAAGGGTTAATCCTAGAGGGACCTGGCACCCAGACCACTTCATAAAGCTGAAGTGGTCTGGGTGCCTAGAGTGGTCCTTTAATGTGACCATTTACAGCTCCAGCCATTTTCCCTTCAGCCGTCACTAGTGATTGCTGAGGAACAGACAAAACTTAACAAGTTTTGCAAAACACTTTGTCTTAGTGTAACTTTATGAAATAGTCATATCGGAAGGGACCAATATGCTGCATTATCAGCAAATACACTGCAAAGATGGAAAATTTTGAATACAATGAATATTGAAATCGTATGATGAAAAATCACATGAATAGAGAAAGATTAACAGTAAGAAAAGTTAGGAGTTTAAAAGGGATCGGTAGTTCGATAATTACTGTTGGCAGAATGTTTTCTGTACCTGCATCTAGAATAATAACAGAGAGTGTCGGTGTTAGCTATTCTTATATTCAGAAAAATATGCTACCACCAAGGTTGCCTGAGATACTTTACAAATACTGAAATGTCCAAGAAAGAGGAATATGCAAAGCAATTATTAAAATAATATTAATTATTGAATTGTATTAACATTTGTTTAATTCCAATGCTGTTGTTTGTGTGGATGGTATGTGGGCCTTCAGAGCACTTTGAAGGACTGCTGAGAATGCATTCACTTGTATAGCATTTCTTAGCAGATGTCCACATGTGCATGGGTTTGCCAAAACATCACAAGATGATGACACCTAGTACTGATGCCAAAAGTGTGTTTTACATTCTCTCCACAGTCCTCCTGCTGTTTTAATCCCAGTAACTATGTCAAAAACATTTACTAGGGTGGAGGAAATGAAGATCAATCTATTTCAGATAATTAACTGTTCCTCTTTAGGACAGCATTAGCTGTCTCTGCACTCCTGATACGTCTGAACCAAATTTCCCATAATGCTCAGCCAGACTTAAGGGTGACTGAGAACCACCTAAAATTTAGTTCACAATATCCTGAGATGCCAATGTTAGCCATTATTGGTTTGACAGTATTGTAATATTTGACAAAAAAAAAAAATAGCATATTTTACCGTGTCCTCTTTTTTTTTTTTTTTTTTTTTTTACATGATGATGGTCAACAAAATAGTATAAATTACATTTATTCTGCAAAGAAAACACTGATGAAAATGAATATGCCAATTTAAGTGTCAAAATATCATTACATTAAAAACCATCAATAAAAAAAAATGATAATTTTGTCATATCAGAGCTCTTAGTTTTAAACTGATGAATTGTCTGACATTTCTTTTAACTTATATAACCAATATCAATAAAACAGGCATGTTTTTTTTACATCTTAAAAGTGTACATATTGATGTATATAAATTGTGACACTGGGGGCATTTCATCAAAGACCGACAGGATATAAGTGAATATTGCATGTAAGACTGAGTTAAATTTTTATTAATGAAGGCTAGATACTTTACATTGCCAAGTGTAGGAATATGATGATAAATTTAGCAAGTTTCTGAAAATGAGGATGTATAAATGTGAATATGATGGGACATTTATTTCCTATGTATATAGTAAGACTATCTTGTGATTGAGGAGAGAGTTTAATACACCTCTGATAAAACTTGAAAAAGGTTTTTATTACATTCTGTGCTGTTTTAGCGGGCCAACAAGTTATTAAATGGACTCCACAAACACTATAGGGTCACTTAACTAGTTTGCAGAAAAAACAGCGTATTGTATAATGTGTTGATCTTGCAAAACAGAAAAAAAACTATATTTACTAGTACAGCTTAACTTTTGTTGTAGCATGCACATCTTATCTTAGTGTTTGATTTTACAAGTTGTAAGTTCAGAGTTAAAAATTATTCAAAGCACAATTATAGCAGACATTGTTGGCTATTGAAGCACATGGTGAAACATGTTTTTGATTTTTGTTGCCTCAATGCCACTAATACAATAAAATGTAAAAATAATTGCCAAAACATATTTAATGACATCACTGAAAATGGGCAAAAACTCAGTAGCTTACTCTGCGAATAGTCACCACTGCAGGCAACCATCGGCACTCCAGATGTTTTGGACTACATCTCCCATAATCCTCTTACAGACATAAGCATCAAGGGAGTTGTAGTCCACAAAATCTAGGATTTGCCTATCCCTGTCTTAGGCCCTGTTCTTGAACTCCTTGCTCACTGTTCCTACAGTAGTATTAGTTATGCCTCACTGATGAAACCTGAAGAACAATGAAAACATTTTCTGGGGTTGTGTTTTTTCTTTATGCTGCTGTCATAGCTGCCACCAGAAATGTTGGCCCCTACAAAGCACAAGGTCTGTTCCCCCCCCCCATTTCCCATGGCCCGCCCACAAGTCCGCCCACAGGACTCCTACCTAGTCCGCTGACAAAGATGCAGGACTGAATGTGGTGTGTGTATAGTGGAAGTGCATTAGAATGTGTGTAATGGATATAGTGTTTGTGTGTATTAGATACTGTTTGTGCAGTGAATGGAGAGTGTGTGTTTGTGTAGCAGATGCAGTGTGTATAGTGAACGCAGAGTGTGTTTGTGTATTGGATGTAGTGTGTGTTTGTGTAGTGGATGTATTGTTTGTATGTACTAGATGCAATGTGTTTAGTGGATGCAGTGGATGTAGTGTGAGTATTAGACGCAGTGTCTTTGTATAGTGAATGCAGAGTGAATGTGTGGTTGATGTTGTGTGTGTACTGTGAATACAGGATGTTTGTGTAGTGGATGATGTGTGTATAGTAAATGTAGAGTGTGTGTTAGTGTAGTGAATGCAGAGTGTGTGTTAGTGTAGTGAATGCAGCGTGTGTGTCAGTGAAGTGAATGCAAAGTGTTAGTGTAGTGAATGGAGAGTGTTTGTCAGTGTAATGAATGCGGTGTGTTAGTGTAGTGAATGCAGAGTGTGTGTTAGTGTAGTGAATGCAGTGTGTTAGTGTAGTGAATGCAGAATGTGTGTCAGTGTAGTGAATGCAGTGTGTTAGTGTAGTGAATGCAGAGTGTGTCAGTGTAGTGAATGCAGAGTGTGTGTTAGTGTAGTGAATGCAGAGTGTGTGTCAGTGTAGTGAATGCAGAGTGTTAGTATAGTGGATGCAGTGTGTTAGTGTAGTGAATGCAGTGTGTTATCGTAGTGAATGCAGAATGTATGTCAGTGTAGTGAATGCCGTGTGTTAGTGTAGTGAATGCAGAGTGTGTCAGTGTAGTGAATGCAGACTGTGTGCTAGTGTAATGGGTGCAGTGTGTTAGTGTAGTGAATGCAGAGTGTGTGTTAGTGTGGTGAATGCAGAGTGTGTGTTAGTGTCGTGAATATAGAGTGTGTGCTAGTGTAGTGAATGCAGAGTGTGTGTCTGTGTAATGAATGCAGAGTGTGTTTCTGTGTAATGAATACAGAGTGTGTGTTAGTGTAAAAAATGCAGAGTATATCTTAGTGTAATGAATGCAGAGTGTGTGTTAGTGTAGTGAATGCAGAGTGTGTGTTAATGCAGAGTGTGTGTCAGTGTAGTGAATGCAGGGTGTGTGTTAGTGTAATGAATGCAGAGTGTGTGTTAGTGCAGTAAATGCAGAATGTGTGTCAGTGTAGTGAATGCAGAATGTGTGTCAGTGTGGTGAATGCAGAGTGTGTGTTAGTGTAGTGAATGCAGAGTGTGTGTCAGTGTAGTGAATGCAGAGTGTGTGTTAGTGAAGTGGATGCAGTGTGTTAGTATAATGAATGCAGAGCATGTGTCAGTGTAGTGAATGCAGAGTGTGTGTCAGTGTAGTGAATGCAGAGTGTGTGTTAGTTCAGTGAATGCAGAGTGTGTGTCAGTGTAGTGAATGCAGAGTGTGTGTTAGTGTAGTGAATGCAGAGTGTGTGTTAGTGCAGTGAATGCAGAGTGTGTGTTAGTGCAATGAATGCACAGTGTGTCTGTGTAGTGAATGCAGAGTGTGTGTTAGTGCAGTGAATGCACAGTGTGTGTTAGTGCAGTGAATGCAGAATGTGTGTTAGTGTAGTGAATGCAGAGTGTGTTAGTGTAATAAAAGCAGAGTGTGTGTTAGTGCAGGGAATGCAGAATGTGTGTCTGTGTAATGAATGCAGAGTGTGTGTCAGTGTAGTGAATGCAGAGTGTGTGTTAGTGTAATGAATGCAGAGTGTGTGTCTGTGTAATGAATGCAGAGTGTGTGTCAGTGTAGTGAATGCAGAGTGTGTGTTAGTGTAATGAATGCAGAGTGTGTGTGTGTTGTACTAGTGTATGCATGTTGTGTAAATTGAGCATTTTCCCCTCCCCCCACATTAAGTGTAATAACTGCTTCTTACTTGGTCCAGGGAGGGGGGAGATTCCTAACTCCCGCAAGCGTGACGTGCGTGCCGCGCGGAGCGTTGCCATGGTAACCCGTGGCAATGCTCTGACGGCCGCGGGTCTCGGGAGAGTTAGAGATGGAAGATCTGTAAAGTAATGCTGCAGTCTGCTGGGCCCCCTCTGCAAGTACAGGGAGCGGTGGGCCTGCGGCTGCACATATATATAGCGATCACTGCTATATATATGTGCAGAGAGGGAATGTGGGGCCCAGGATTGCCAAAGCAACTGTCATGGTTGTCACACCCTGATTGTGGCCCTGGCTGCTGTTTGAGATTTAGTACCAAAATAGATTCAGGAAAACAAATAAAAATAATTTAAAAAAAATTATACATATATATATATATATATATATATATACATATGTAATTTTATTCTAAATAAATAGAAATAATACAAAATATAAATATATACATATACATAATTACATAAATACTTTCATAAATATACACGTAGACTTCAAATATATAAATATGTATATATTTAAATTCTACGTGCATATTTATTTAATATTTTTACATAATTAAGTAATTTTATTGATTGCAATTTGAGGGACCTGCCTGACAACCCAGGCTGAAAGTCCATAGAATTTAATTTGCTAGCACTTTATTTAACCCTGTAACTTTCCATGACACCCTGTTCCTGGGGGGTACTGTTTTACCCAGGAGATTTCACTGAACACAAATATTTGTGTTTCAAAACAGTACAACAAATCACAGCGATGATATTGTCAGTGAAAGTGAAGTTTTTGCATTTCTCACAGACGTGTGTGTGTTTGAAAAACACTAATATTTGTATTTAGTGAAGTCTACCGAGTATAACAGTACAGGTTTTATAGTGTTTTGAACGCTACAGGGTCAAATATAAGTCTTGATTTTCTGTTTTTTTACATAGACATTTTCCAGATTGGTTATGTTGCCTTTGAGAGCGTATGGTAGCCCAGGAATGAGAATTAACCCTATGATGGCATAACATTTGCAAAAGAAGACAACCCAAAGTATTGTAAATGGGGTATGTTAAGTTTTTTTTAGTAGCCACTTAGTCACAAACACCGGCCAAAGTTAGTGTTCACAATTGTTTTTTGCATTTTTAACACACAAACAAATATAAATGCTAAATTTGGCCAGTGTTTGTGACTAAGTAGCTACTAAAAAAGTCTAGACATACCCAATATTGAATACCCTGGTTGTCTACTTTAAAAAATATGTACATGTGAGGTGTGATTCAGAGATTTTTGACAGATAACAGTGTTACAATGTCACTATTGATAAATTTAAAAATATATATATTTTGAAACAACAATATCCAACAGTACAACTTGTACTTATAACCCTATAACTTGCAAAAAAAGCTAAGAACATGTTAACATTGGTTATTTCTAAACTCAGGACAATATCTAGAAACTATTTAGCATGGGTGTTTTTTGGCGGTTGAAGAAGCGTAAAAGATTTTGGGGGTCAACGTTAAAGAAAGTGTTGTTTTAAAAAAAATGTTTTTATCATATTTTAGAATTTGTTTTATAGTAAATTATATGATATGATGAAAATAATGGTATATTTAGAAAGACCATTTAATAGCGATAAAAACAGTATATAATATGTGTGGGTACAGTAAATGAGTAAGAGGAAAATTACAGCTAAACACAAACACCGTAGAAATGTAAAAACAGCCATGGTCCTTAAGGATAAGAACATTTTAAAAAACGATCTGGTCTCTAAGGGCTTAAGCAACTGCCCATAACATGTTTACATTAGAAGCACTATCTTCTCCAGTGCATAAAATATGGGAAGAATCTAATTAATATAATTAATTTCACTAATTTTATATGAATTGTTATGCTTAAAGCGGCACTGTCATGCCGAACTTACCTTTCCTCAATCTCTTCCTCTTCTCCCCCTCTCTCAGGATCTGTTATTCTTTTCTTCCTATCTTCTTTAGTTTTCTTTAAAATCATAAGACAAAGTAGGGACTCTTTGCCTTATGGAGGATTCCTCCGCTTGACCAGCTCTGACCAGCGGAGGAGCAAAGTGTGCTTCATTTCCGCTGGTCAGAGCAATTTTCCCATGATCCTTACCTTTCCTCTGTGTTCCCGCGATGCTTCCTGTCACTTTACACTAAACTGCCGAATTGCGTTCTAACTGAATGAGAACAGTATGCTCGTTTCTTTTAGAATGCAATTCGGCATTTTATTCGGATCGGAATTTCATTCTAATGAATGAAACTCCGATCCTATTCATTGCCGCGGCTGCATCTTGCAGCCGCTTAGTAGATAACTCCCTAATTCCCTCGGTATCAGGGAGTTATCTACTAAAAGGCTGAAAGACCTAAATTGGTCTTTCAGCCAACTTTACTAATACTAAGTAAAGATTACTTAGTATTAGTAAATTAAATGCAGCGAGTAGGGGCATGTGTAGTAATATAGCTGCTCACTGTAAAAAACAAAAAACAAAAAACTAATACCCCCCCATGCCCGTGGGGGCCCTAAATAAAGATGGGGGGGACCTACTGTCCCCCCCTGGCCCCCACCCCTGAGCGGTGTGTGGGGGCCCTAAATAAAGATATGGGGGGGAACTTCTGTGTCCCCCCTGGCCCCCACCCCTGCGCGGTGGGTGGGGGCCCTAATAAAACAATAAGGGGGGGACCTACTGTCCTCCCCCCCTGGCCCCCAACCCTGCGCGGTGGGTGGGGGCCCTAATAAAACAATAAGGTGGGGGACCTACTGTCCTCCCCCCCAGCCCCCACCCCTGAGCGGTGGGTGGGGGCCCTAAATGAAGATATGGGGGGGAACTTCTGTCCCCCCCCCGGCCCCCACCCCTGCGCGGTGGATGGGGGCCCTAATAAAACAATAAGGGGGGGGACCTACTGTCCTCCCCCCCTGGCCCCCACCCCTGCGCGGTGGGTGGGGGCCCTAATAAAACAATAAGGTGGGGGGGACCTACTGTCCTCCCCCCCGGCCCCCACCCCTGAGCGGTGGGTGGGGGCCCTAAATGAAGATATGGGAGGGAACTTCTGTCCCCCCCGGCCCCCATCCCTGCGCGAAGATATGGGAGGGAACTTCTGTCCCCCCCGGCCCCCATCCCTGCGCGGTGGGTGGGGGCCCTAATAAAACAATAAGGGGGGGGAACCTACTGTCCTCCCCCCCTGGCCCCCATCCCTGCGCGGTGGCTTTGGGCCCTAATAAAACAATAGGGGGGGGGACCTACTGTCCTCCCCCCTGGCCCCCACCCCTGAGCGGTGGGTGGGGGCCCTAATAAAACAATAAGGGGGGGGACCTACTGTCCTCCCACCCCTGACCCCCACCCCTGAGCAGTGGGTGGGGGCCCTAAATGAAACACCCCCCCAATCAAGGTGACTAGGGGTCCCAAGCCCCTAGTCACCCCCCCACCCAAAAAAACCTATCCCCTACCTACCCCCCTCACCCTAAAAATAGTGAGGGGGGAATAAAATAACTAACCTGTAAAAAAAAAATTTAACTTACCATTTGACGTCTTCTTTTTTCTAAAATCTTTTTTCTTCAGCCCCCAAAAATGCCAAATAAAAATCCATTATACCCGTCGCACTTAAAAAAAAAAAAAAAACGAGCGCAAAAAAAATTAATCCATGTTCGCCCTTCGAGGGCACGCCGCGTACTGAGCTCCGCAAGGCGGGTCAAGGCTTATAAAGCCTTGCCCCGCCCTGCAATTAGGCTTAGAACACTCTGATTGGTGGGTTTAACCCAATCAGAGTGCTCTGTGTCATTTTACACAGCGTGGGAAAGTTCTTTTGAATGTGGGGGCCGGGGGGGGGACAGTAGGTCCCCCCCCTTATTGTTTTATTAGGGCCCCCACCCACCGCGCAGGGGTGGGGGCCAGGGGGGGAGGAAGTAGGTCCCCCCTCCCTTATTGTTTTATAAGGGCCCCCACCCAGCGCTCAGGGGTGGGGGCCAGGGGGGAGGACAGTAGGTCCCCCCCCTTATTGTTTTTTAAGGGCCCCCACCCACTGCTCAGGGGTGGGGGCCGGGGGGGAGGACAGTAGGTTCTCATTATCTTCATGGCCCCCACCCGCCGCTCAGGGTTGGGGAGGGGGGGAGGACAATAGGTCCACCCCCCCTATTGTAATTTATGTCAGGCTGCTCACTGTTTAGTAGACATGCCCCTACTCGCGGTATAGCGAGTAGAGGCATTTGGGAAATTTTAATCTCCCTTGTGCTATTATGGGGGTCATATTGACCCCCATAGAGTGAGAGGGGGACCTGGGGGGGCTTATGAAGTGGTGGGGAGCACTGCTCCCTGCCGCTTCTATCTTTACATATTACAAGGAGGGAGCTGCGTGCCGGTAGCTCCCTCCTTGTAATAAACTGAACGAACAAACTAACACTGATACATAGTGTTAGTTTGTTCGGCTGATCTTTCTATTCACTCATTCGTCTGTCTGATGAATGAATGAATAGATGAAATTCCCATTCGCATGTCCAAGTGTTTCACTGGGCATGTGCGGGAATCTCACAGTCTGCCTAATGTGGGCTGATGACGTGTCCCACAGGGACTTCATCTACCCACACAAAGATGGCGGCGCCCTGAATCAAGATCGGGGCAGAAAATAAGGATTAAAATATAGGTAATGTGGGGGGCTAAGGGGCATTTGAGGGTGATTAGTGGGTCAATTGGATGTAGTGGAGGCGGGAGGGGGGTTAAAAAAAAAAACGGGATTCGGCATGACAGTGCCGCTTTAACAAGTGGGTTATTGATCTAATTTTTAATAAAAATAAGATGGTCTAATTTAATATGTGCAATCTGTGGGTCTTTGACTAAAAAAAAAAAAAAACAGTTAAAGGGTTACTCCAAGCATCAAAACCTCTACAGCCCACTGTAGTGGTGCTGATGTGAAGAGTACCCTGGCCTGACTCCATGCTAAGTGGGCAAACTGTTTAGCAACAGTTTGTCATTTAACCTTTGTCTTGACTTCTCTAGGCCAGTGAATAACATTCTGTGCAAATAATTTGAACAGAAATACATTAGTCAACTCTAGTTCCAGGTTGGCGGATGACACCGCAATGACGTTGCTGGAGGTCGAGGTGCACCTCTGGCAGCAGATGGACTAAACTCCATATGTGCAGCATTTCATACTCAAATGCTACAGACAAACTTTAGGTACCATGACCATTTCAAATTACTGAAGTGATCATGGTACGTGGAATAACCACCTAAAAACAACTAATCCAGAATGTTTATGATCCTTTACAGGTTGCTATAATTACTTATATCAAGGCTGGTATCACCCCCGGTGGGGGTGTTAGATTAATTTAGTTTTTTAATATCATCCTAGCTGCTAAATAATTTTCTTCTACATAGTCGTGTTCCCAATCTGCTTGCATATTAAGTAAGATCAGAAAGTCTCCCATTAACAGTTTGGTTAGTGGAATCTAAAGTACTTGATATGTTTTACAGAGAATTATTTTCATCCACTAAGCTGTTTTGACAAACTACGAGCTGGTTTTCTTGAGTATCTAAGCAAAACTAAAATCCTACCTTACCGGAAGAAAGGGGTTATGTTTTGAGAATATATAGTGTGCAATATTGTGAATCTACTTTACTTGAAAAGTACTCTTATTTACTAAACACATTTTGAGTTGATTTAAATGATTTTTAAAAATATTTAGTCAAAAAAAAATTAATATTAAAGAAATAAAAAAGAAAAGTCTGATTTCTGACTTTCCAAAAGGATTGCTATTGTATTCTCTTATTAAAAGGCAACATATTCTAAAGAGATGCACACTTACATGGGGATATTTGACTTACAGAATATGAAACCTATAAATATCTGCATTATGTGTTGAGGACTTTGCCTTTGTGCTAACAGTCTTTTATGGTTGTTCTATTGTATAAATTCCCTGTAATAAGTAGACAAGCTAAAGGAAATTATTGGGAAAGGTGGGGAAAATAGTCAGACAGGAATAGACTTTTGCAGGGTGAAAAATTGAAGTTCTTCCAAACCACTTTGGCAGACTTTTTTTATATCGGGTTAACAGAGTTTTATGGTTCATGCTGCTGTTTGAAATTCAAAATAGATTCAGGAAAACTATTCAGTCAGACGGAGCTGACATGCAAAAATGGCTACAATATTGCCTGGTCTAATGCTACGAAATATCAGCCATTTTTGCAGTGCCAATCCTGAGTTACCAAAATTAGCTTACTATATCTAAAGTAAGAAAAAAGTGAGTGAACTTAGTTTTATAATATTTCATTGTAATTGTTTTCCGTCTTGTATTAATGAATAGGAAATTAAACAAAAAAAAAGTCAGTAGACAATTGACCACCCCATCACTCCTTCCTCCCTAAGAAGAACAAAGCTTTTGCGCACATCCAGTCTATAGGGTCAGTGACCATCCTTTAGTGTGAAAAAGACAAGAGTCAGTAATTTACATTTTTTTTTTGTTTTCTTTTGTTTTTTAGGAGGGTGTAAAAGGGGATAGCCAACTTTACTACTCCCACCACATTTTAGAATACTTATTTTTCTAATGAGCTGAAAAAGACCTTGCCACAGGGTTTATATGTGCAGTAAACTGTAGCCACACACTGTGTATATTGCTGTAAAAATAAAAACCGCAAATCTATAAAACGATTCTAAATCAGTGATTCGAAGTGGGTGTAAGTGGCGCTCTTTTTTTAGTATTTTAATTCACTGGTTCATGAGGGGTCTGTCTATTCCTGTCCAACCAGCCTCTGTTGACTATGGCACTATCCTCACCATCCCTCCTGCGCTGTCTAATGATAGTGGTAGTGATAATGGGGGAGATAGTGCCAATGGTAGATTTTCGACAAGTGAGCTGAATCAGACACAGCACCAGAAGACCTGCTATCTGGTCTAGTACATCCTCTTTCTGATTCTTTCTTCAGTGATACAAACTTTTTGTATCTTTGTAGATGTTAATTCATGCCAGCATAGGAGATGTTAATAGTGGTGGTA
This sequence comes from Pelobates cultripes, assembly GCA_933207985.1. NCBI lineage: Eukaryota > Metazoa > Chordata > Amphibia > Anura > Pelobatidae > Pelobates > Pelobates cultripes. Next base: position 290,029,859 of record OW240913.1, read on the forward strand.
TCGGTGGTCGTGGAAATGATGGTAACATTGACAGTGAGTGAGCTACTTGTCCCACTGTTTGAAGGTGCAGCTAATGTCACTTGCCTTCATTGAATGAGGTGATTCTGTAGCAGATACAGCTGGACTCAGAGATGATGGAGAAGATGCAGGAGGTGAGTGCACACTGTACTCTCCACACTCTCCTTTTTTAATTTATCTTGCTCATCATACTCATAGTTTAGAAGCTCCTGTGCCAGTAAAAGTGCTGTGTCTGTAATGGTGTAGGAAGCAGAATTCTCATCACTGGATTCATAACTACCATCAGACATTGGGAACACTATTTTGGTAGTCTTCGCTAAGTCCTCACTGAAGAGTGACTTTGATGACCCCACAAAGTAGATTCTCCTGTGCTGCATTTTTCTCAAGGTAGGACTTTATCATAAGTCCCTACTTTGTCCTATGATATGAATGGAATTACAATAGTCTTTATGAGCATTTCATAAAGATTTCATGTTTATTAAATGTTTATATTTTTTATTTTTGGGTAACAGAGCCACTTTAACTATTTTAAGCTGGATATTTTTTTTTAAATGAATAAAGTTATATGCCTGATTGTTCTAGTGAGTCTATGTAGTTTCACTTTCTTTATATATATAGGTTGGCCCAGAAGTAGGTATACAGTTGAGTCAATGAAATTCATCACAAGATATTATATGGGTATACATACATACTGACAAACAACACAGTGGCAGTTACATTTCAGGCATTTAAATATCAGTGTGGTAGTTGGAAAGAATAGTGGAGGGTAAATAAAATAATTTAGAACTTATAATGCACAGTTACATATACTGTATACATACTTTAGGGCAACCTTTTAAATTCTATTATTGTACATGAGCTTCTCTTGTATTATTTTGTTAAGTAATGTTTTAGAGCTATACAAAACATTCATCAGTTATTCGTGTCTATCTGCAGGAGTTCCAATAATAGAAGTAAAACAAAATAGAAACCTGGCTGCCTCTTGGATGCTCTTTTTTCTGTCTCAGGAGAGTCATCAGCATCAACTCCCCCGTGGGCATCCTTTCACTGATATTCTAAGCCTACGAACACACACAAACACTCCTGGGAATGTCAGAGACACAAAAAGACAGAGGGACGTGTACCGTCCATGGTTTACAGATATGCTCAGCCTTACCCCAATGGTAATTTATGCTGCTGCACAGCTTTGTACAATAAAACAGTAGGATTTACACCACTGCCTGGAAAAAAATAAAACCCAGAATGTGTGGACTGGGAATCTCATCCTAAACAATACATACCAACAACAGATAAAAAATGATGAATACTTACTTTAAGAAATCTAATGCTTTTTAGTCATGACTTATTTTGCTTAAAATATATATTTATTTTATTTCGTATCTCCTTTATTCTAGCAATCTATCGGTCTGTCTATCATCATCGGAAATATACATACATATACAATGAATGAAGAACCTTGTGCTGTTAGCAGTGTTTGCGTGGGAAGAGTTAGTGGAGCTTTGTTAGTTACATAGCTATGTTTCTTTATTGTGTCTAAATAGGTGTGCAGTTAACTGCCCAAGTGTCAGTATGCATGTGCTTACCTATCTGGTGTGGTCTGGTTTAGGTTTGCCAGATTACACATACTTCCCTAAATATGCTTTCCTTTTTTCCATGTTGTAGTGTGATGAATTAAAAGTACTGATCTGTAGTATGTAGCGATATTATGCTACAGATTCACTTATTAATTAGTATGAATTCTTTTGTTACAGGGCAGTATTTTTCATTCACTGCCCTGCAGCGTGTAGACATACATAATATGTGCCCAGGAAACCACCTTGGATTTGGCAACACAAGTGTAATTATGTATGCATTTTGTGTGTGTAGCAAGTCATGTGAGCTGTAATGTGCACGTGTAGGTTTTTCTGCGCAGACATATGTATAGGCTTGAGTGATAAATTGGTGAGATTGTATATGTTTTTATGTAAGAATTGCTCTGTTATGTTGTGCTTTTAAATGTATGTGTTATATTTATTTTTCCATATTTTCTTTTTATCCTTATGCTACATAATATTAATGCCAACAAAAAAACACCAGACCTCCCGCTCCCGTGTCTTTCTTTCTAGCTCTCTCTAACCTCTTTGCCATGGCCCTGTGCTCTAGCTCTTTGTGAACAGAACATCGACAGATTCTCACAGCAATATTGTGTTTTATTTACTTTGTTGGTCCTGAAACTGCAACATGATCTCTACATGACTAGTTTAGAGTGATGTTAGTAACTTGCTTGGAGCTTTGTTTTCTTCTGAACTGCAATCCGTCCGAATTTGGGCCGATTGGGTGATCGTTCCCATTCTAATTCCCAAACTCTGAGCTGAAATGCAGCCAAATCAGGAAACAAACTACACACACAATGGCCGAGCATGGTGCTTTATAATCACGAACTGGAATTCCCCCCGGCACCAAAAGAAGAGACAACTGATGGGATAAAAAAGATGGCTGGCTATGTGACAGCAACTAAAAGGTTGATTTTATTCACAGATCAAGTGAAAATAAATGGGAAAAAAAGAAGTACAGCAAAAAAAATCAATTTGTTACTCTTCCTCTGTGAACGGCAGGAAAATGCGTCTACCAGTGTACTGCAAAATGTATATTATTAGAATTATTTATATAGTACAACAATATTCTGCAGTGCTGTACAATCAGTAAAGAAGACAAACATTTAATTCCAAAATAAATTCCATACGTGAACAGTAGGTGCAGGAGACCCTACCCAAAAAGGAATATTTATTTTATGTATATATTTTGCAGTGCACTGAATGGCCCATTTTCACAGGCTTTTGACTTGTCTGATTCTTTTTCCTGAATCTTTCTTGTTTAATGCATTTTGGAAAAACAGAACAGTTTAGTTTTTTTAAATATTCAGCAGAAAATATTCAAATGTTTCCACTGTACACAAGTTTAGTAAATATATACATTTACTTTGTTATATTTTTCAAGTATGAATATTCTTTCTTGTATGGGGTATGATGAAATGGCGTCTATTTTTACTGGTTACATAGCTCCTAGCAGATATAAACCCTAAATGAATAAGTAACATTAGATTAAATCAAGTTAATATACTAGAACTCAACAATGACATGGCAAAGTCACAGCAAAATACGGTTTACTAGCTTTCATATCTCAGCTACTACAACCAGGCCCGGACTGGCCATCGGGCACACCGGGCAAACGCCCGGTGGGCCGCGGTGGTCATGGGTCGAGGCCGGCAGGGGAGGTCCCAGGACATCCCCTGCCGGTCTATGCAGGGCCGGCACTATCTGAGCGCCGGCCCCGCTGTCTTCCATGGAGGGCCGGTGGGGAGATCAAAGATCTCCCTCACCGGCCCTTTTAAATAGACCTGCGGCTGGGGAGGGAGAGGACGCAGGGGAGCTCTATCTTGCAGCTCCGCCGGGCTCCTCTCGCGGCCACCAGGGATGATGAACGAGTGCCGGTCCCCCCTCCCAGATCCCCCCCCTCCCAGGCTAAAGGTAAGAAGGGGGGGGATTTAATGCCTGCTTTTTTTTTATTGTTTATTTACCCCCCTTAGTTTTTTTATTTATTTACCCCCCTTAGTTTTTTTTCTTGTTTATTTACCCCCCTAATTTTTTTTTATTTGTATATTTAACCCCACTTAATTTTTTATTTGTTTATTTACCCCAACACACAACATTTATACACAGCACTCTCACACACATCATACACAGCACTCTCACACTCAGCACTCTCACACACATCACACTCAGCACTCACACACATCACACAAAACACTCTCACACAGCACTCTCACACACATCACTCTCACACACATCACTCTCACACACATCATACACAGCAATCTCACACATCACAACACTCTCACACACATCACACTCAGCACTCTCACACACAGCACACTCAGCAATCTCGCACACATCACACTCAGAACTCTCACACACATCACACTCAGCACTCACACACAACACACACAGCACTCTCACACACGACACACTCAGCACTCTCACACACATCACACGTAGCACTCTCTCACACATCATACACAGCACTATCACACTCAGCACTCACACACATCACACAAAACACTCTCACACAGCACTCTCACACACATCACTCTCACACACATCATACACAGCAATCTCACACATCACAGCACTCTCACACACATCACACTCAGCACTCTCACACACAGCACACTCAGCAATCTCGCACACATCACACTCAGAACTCTCACACACATTACACTCAGCACTCACACACAACACACACAGCACTCTCACACACGACACACTCAGCACTCTCACACACATCACACGTAGCACTCTCTCACACATCATACACAGCACTATCACACTCAGCACTCACACACAACACTTTTACACACATCATACACAGCACCCACACACACAGCACCCTCACACAAATCAATCACATACAGCACCCTCACACACACAGCACCCACACACACAGCACCCTCACACAAATCAATCACATACAGCACCCTAACACACACAGCACCCTCACACACATCACACCTCACATACAGCATCCATCACACACACATACTGCACCCCTCACATACACACACAACCCACCGATACACTGCATCACACACATACACAATACTTCCAAACATATTTATATAAAAATATATATATATATATATATACACACACAGAGCACCCCTCACACACACAGCACCCCCACACACACAGCACCCCTCACACACACACTGCACCCCTAAACACATTACATTCCAGACACACACTAGATCCTTTACCCAACTCTGGATCATCTACACACATACACACACTAGATCCCTATATACACTCTGAATCCGTTATATACGCATGCTCACTAGATCTCCTATACATAGTCTGGGTCCTTCAAACACACACAAGACTCATATATATATATATACACACACACACACTCTGGATCCCTTATACGCACACTAGATTCCTTGTAAGCAAACACATACTACATTCCCTGAACACACACTCTCTACAAACACTACATCACCTATACACACACACACACTATAGCCTGTATGCACACACTTGCTACATCCCCTATACACACATTCTCTACAGCCCCTAGCCACATATGCATTACATTACACCACAAACACAACACGACTAAAACCGACCTTATTACACAATACCACACCACGACCAGCTCACTCTGCACACACACAATACCACAAGCAGGCTCCAAACACATGCACAATACTCTTTCCTGGCCCTTTTGTCTCCTGGTATCCATTTATAGAGACACCAGAGACAAGTTGCAAGGAAACAGTGCAAGCATGTTATTAAATTTGCTTGCACTGTGCAGAACAAATACAGGGCTTTTTTTCTCATGCTAGAGCTCTTCAGCAGAGCTCTGTGCATGGTCTGCCCTGGAAGAGCATTGAACCAACATGCTCACTTTGAGAGGGGGCGTGTTTGTCATGAGTGATGACAAAACACACCCTTTCTGCCCCGCCCCCTTCTTAGTGGGCCGCTGTGCTAAAAAAATGCCCGGGCCGAATTTTTTTCCCAGTCCGGCCCTGACTACAACAGATAAATAAAGCTACTAGTAGATATGAAAGTTCGCCAAAGATAAACACAAACCTCATTAACAAACAAGAGAAAACACTTTCAGCTATTTCCTAAAAGGCATTATGCCTTTCTGGGCATCACAAATACACATATGTCTCATGTGTAGAGGGACAAGGTGTAAGGTCCCATTAGAAACGTGATGTCCATCAGGCTTCCTAGCATAACATTTAAAGCACAGTTCTGATTTTTTTTCTTAACTATTTTACTTTTTGACACCCCACTCATTGCATGTGCAGGTGCCAAGAGACCCACATTTGCCATGACAGTCCTGCATTTTCGGGTAGTGTTGAATACAAAAATAGGATCCAGCAACTCTATCATTAAAAATTTGCTAGCAGATTACAAAGTGCAGGAGGGGCCTTGGGACTAGAACCATTCACATGGTACTTCAGCAACACTCCATGCATAGTCTACTTGCGATAATAGGCTGTCTGTCAGCCTGGCCACCTGTTTAGGGGTGGGCATGCCCTTTTCACAAATTGATCTACCTCTTTCACAGATTAACCCACCCCTTTGACAGACAGGTCCGCCCCTGCACAGTGCTCTTTTTTCATGGAAATGGTCTATTTGTTTCTACAATTTTTTTATATGACAACAGGTTTACTTTTGGGACTGAAATAAAAAACTCTTGAAGTGGTGAGTTATTGTTAAAAATCAGCATATACACCTCTTATTTTTCTGCTTCCGTCCTATTTTCTCCTGGCATTGAACAAACATAGGTAAAAACCAAATATTAAACGTCATGAGAGTTTTTAATTCAATGTTTTTACCGTTGATCCTTATGTGCAACCTTTCTTTTTCAATCTTCCAGTGCCTTCCATCTCTTGTAGTTAGAAGTCTCTATGACACTGCCAGGATTATTTACTAAGTGAGAATTTAAAGTGAATTTAAAATTTAAGGTCCAAACAGCCGACCTGAAGAAATTCTCTAAGTCAGCGATGGTTTTTATTCAGTTACTCTGACCTTAAATTTTAAATTCACTGTGAATTCACTTTGAATTCTTACTTTAGTAAATAACCATGCATAAGAGTTATTCATCATCATCATCATAATAATAATAATAAAACTAGTACGTTGGCATTGATTCTAGTGCTCCAGAAGATAAAAACTTAAGAAAGAAAATAGAAATTAAAAATGATGTATTTATGTACAGCTGTGCATATTACATCATTTATGAGAGCTACTATCAAGCACCATTAATATATGACAATTCCTAGGTACCCAGTGAATACCTATAATACACATCTGCTTCAATATGTACCAATGGCCACTGATTATAAATATCAGTTAGAACCTTTTATATTGGTACAGTCCATAAACATGAGTTAGTTTAACCTTTTGTGTATCTACAAATTGAATATCCCTTTTGTAACCTTAAAACGGTCAGTACATGGTCAGTTCCCATGATATGATGATGAAGCAAGCTGAGTTAGTTTGCATCAACAGAAGATCTAGGATTTTTCGAATCCATATTTATGGCACATGTAAAGAACATGAGTAATGGAATTGCATACCAATAGGAGGAATTGTACAAAAGGCTTCCCAGCTAACCGAAGCAAACTGGATTTTTTTTTCTCCTTATAGTCTGTGGTTTAGGGACCCAAGAAAAGGTGTTCTAAAAATGCTTTTATTTAATGAGGCATCAAGTGGTTTAAAAGTCATCTACACTTACTACCCTGCTACCTTAGCATAAAGCTCAAATTCGAAAGCAATTATCTCCTCAATGAACTTACTGATATCCATTGCCTCGGGATAGCAGAGAAATATTCATTTCTTTCATTTGTTTAATGCAGAGTGAGGTGCCTTCTGGCAATAGAGGCAGTTAGCTCCATCTTAGTATATGATAAACTTGCATATAAAACAGGAACGAATCTAGAACTAAATAGCCAGTGCTAGCAGCAAGACTAAAGATTGTTTATTCTTCAAGAATCCTCATGGTAAAAGAAGGTGAGCGTGACTTTATTCTGAATACATTAGTATAGAAGGATATAAGAACAATTTTTTATGTTCCGTTGCTCAATTTCAGGTTTTCAAATCACACGTCCTACGTCTTTCCACTAGAACTCATGGTATTATAATTCCCCCCCACCTATTTTCTTTATATAGGACACAACAAGACTTACCACATACCAATTAGTTTTCTATTTCACTACCAGGTTCACCTCTCCTGATATCGTATGTACTGACCTTCACAGTTTTGTCATAATCTAGTTCCAGCTTGTTTGCATTTGATATGAATTTCCATATCTCACAAAAATACTAAGGCCCAGATTTTATCTAGATAACGTCAAAGTGAATTTCGTATTTTAGGTCAAAAAAGTCAAATTTGAAAAATTTGACATTCTTATATTTTCGCACAGTCTTCTGAATTATGAGGTACTAACGCTCTCAGCCTTATCTTCCTCATTGAAGCCTCAGACTGTTGCTGGATATCAGGGTGCAGAGTGGATGGGTGTCATATACGAACAGTTTAACCTATTAAGGTAAGGCAGTTTTGAATATATATAGTTATATATTCTGTGAATATATATAGTTGCAAAAATGCTTTGTTCTTACTGTAAATTGAAGTGTTAGAATTGTTCTTTTCCTCTTTCTTTTTTTAGTCAAATGTTTCATTGATCTTGAATTCTTAAATATGGGAACCCAGTTCTCTGTCTCACCCTCATCAAAGCATTATACTTTGGTGCAGCCTGATGATATTTGTAGCCTAATTAAGCCTGTAAGTCATTTCCTGTCAGCTAAGATCAATGGAGAAAAACATTCTCAACAATACAAGACACGGAGATTGATATAACAACCTCCTATCTGTTTCAACCACAGTAAAAACAATTCCAAGTATATATATATATATGTGTTGAACAGGGCTGGGGAGATGAAGATTGTAGACTTATGAAGAACTTAATGTACCCCATTTATATGGACAGTTACAGCTGACTGTAATGGTCAAAATTGTTATGTATGTAAGGAATTTTGATAAACAGGAATATATTGTCTATATCAGAAACATTAATAACATATATATATATATATACATATATATATATATATATATATATATATATTCTCATACATTGTAAGCTTGTTTGAGCAAGGCTTTCTTCATATCCCCTTTCTATAATTGTAAAGTGTATGTTAGCACTATGCGCTAATATGCAAATAATAATATTGTATATAAGGCACAATGTTTACTGGATGTTTACTTCCTACTTGGTATTTCTGTTGCCTTCCCCAAAGAGGCCATCATAAATGTGGAAGATATTTATCAAGGTAGAACAGGTGCTATTTTGGGTGCAAAGTTCTAAATATTGGAAGCATTTAATAGGTTTCAATGGTGATTGATCCTATTTATCACTTTGGCCCAGAATAGCAGCCTTCTCCATTAATAAATCATCCTCCAATGGTTTTACAGATGCTCAGGGGGTTTCATTTTCCTGGATATAAAACTCAGCTGTAGTCTGCTGTTTTGGCCTAAACTCAAAAACATGTGTTCACCTGAGAACATTTTGACCTTAGTGTAAAGCATTTCACAGTACAGGTTCAATCCATTCCAAAATGTGTCTTACTGGCTTATCTGACCACACAAGCTTGAGGGCCACATGCGTTTTAGGTTCTTCAATAATCGCTTGTTGATGAAAGGTGCAGAAAATCATAATTGCATTTTCTGGCATGAAAAGTCTTCTCCTCCTTTGTAGCCTGTTTAAATCCTTGGGGAAAAAAAGTCCTTATAGTTTTAGCAGCAGTTTCTCTTCTAGATAATGTAGGACAACAAGCAGTCTCGACTGGCTTGTAGACCAGTCATTATACCACTCCACTAATTACTTTCTATATACAAGAGGAAGGCACTCCAGTCACATGGTCTACTGGTTTGGCGACTAGTGGAGTCCAGAATCTAGAATACACCTATACAGTCTTTACAGTAATAATAATTATAGCTCATATAGAATCCAGAATTAATGGATCAATAAATATAACTGGGCAAAATGTTATAATCAGTCGAGAATATAATGTGTTAAGCACTTTTTTAAATTAAAGTATAATAACCAATATATATTCTGAATACAAGGCACTATGTACTTTATATGGTTTATTACACTTTTAAAATAAAAAAATAAGACATTGTTAATGTCCTGGGTGACAGGACACATTTTTTTACACATTCTTTGTACGTTATAAAAAGCTTGTACAACCACAAATATATATATATTTTTGTAAAATATTTTAATGTTATGAAGTCTGTTGTGCATGTAGGCGGGTTAATAAAAATACTGATATAGAGGCTGGAGTAACAACATTATTAAGTGTTGGTTAACATGGCATCATACATCATCACCATTATTCTTTATATGTAATGAGACTTTGGAAGACTGAACTTTAGGTGGAGCTGTAGCCAGGTAAAATATTTATTCATGGCAGCATGTACTCTATGACAGTGCTCTTTAACCATCTCCTCAAGGCACACCAAACGGTCCACGATTTAGGGATTACTTGGGTGTGTCTACAGTGTTTAGAAAAAAGAAAAAAAAAAGAGGGAGAGGGATGAGACACACCGCTCTGTGATACAAAGAATTACAGTGTGTGAATGTGTTCCTTCTAGTCTCTATGCTCTTTTTCCAACTCTATTGAAGTTTGATTTAATGCTAGTCTCTACCATTAAAGCTGAATGCCCTACATTCCATTGAATCCTGCTTATGTCCTGTCAGCAAGTGTAAGTAAAAGGATTTAGTTTGCTTATGATGTTTCACAGATATGTTACTGTTACACTTCTAGAAATAGTTCAAAATAAAAATGAAATAGAGTCTTATAGTGCATATAATTACAAGTGATGAACCCAGCTATGTACATATAAAACAAAAAACTGGGGGAAATATGATCATAACTGTCTTAATTGGCAATTAACTCCGTGCACTATAAGTGAAAGTGCACTGATGCTTGCTAATGGGTAGTTGAGAAAGCGAAATGTCTCATTACGTTTTGTGAATACATCTAGATAATTATAATGATAATCATTATGTGCAACATATTAGTAACACTGTTACATAGTTGAAGATGAAGTAATTCAAAATTTAGTCCGCAACGATCTTGTGTAGATCAAGCCTTCTGGATTTTTTTAAACTCTGGATATATTATATGGTGTTTAACCATGCACTGTTTTAGCTTGACTTATTTCAGAGGCACCAGGTTTAATACATATAAGAAAATCACGATTAAAGCAAAATAATTATCCTAAAATGTTGTGATTTTTCTAAATTGTACATTTTCGTGTAACAGGATGCAAAGACAAAATATGGCAGAAGTTAAAAAAACTAACCAAAAAAAAAAAGGAAAAAAAAAAACAGAACTGACTACAAAAAACAAACAAAAACACAGATATATCTAGCATACAGTATCTCACAAAAGTGAGCACACCCTTCACATTTTTGTAAATATTTTATTATATCTTTTCATGTGACAACACTGAAAAAAATGACACTCTGCTGCAATGTAAACAATGTAAAGTAGTAAGTGTACAGCCTGTATAACAGTGTATATTTGCTGTCTCCTCAAAATACCTCAACACACAGCCATTAATGACTAAACTGTTGGAAACAAAAGTGAGTACACCCCTAAGTGGAAATGTCCAAATTGGGCCCAAAGTGTCAATATTTTGTGTGGCCACCATTATATTCCAGCACTGCCTTAACCCTCATGGCTTCACACGTTGCCACTGGAGTCCTCATCCACTCCTCCATGATGACATCATGGAGCTGGTGGATGTTAGAGACCTCATGCTCCCCCAACTTTCGTTTTCAGGATGCCCCACAGATGCTCAATAGGGTTTAGGTCTAGAGACATGCTTAGCTAGTCCATCACCTTTACCTTCAGCTTCTTTAGCAAGGCAGTAGTCATCTTGGAGGTGTGTTTGGGGTCATTATCATGTTGGAAAACTGCCCTGCGTCCCAGTCTCCGAAAGAGGGGATCATGCTCTGCTTCAGTATGTCACAGTACATGTTAGCATTCAGGGTTCCCTCAATGAACTGTAGCTCTCATGAAGGCCCACCACCATGCTTGATTATAGGCAAGAAACACTTGTCTTTGCACTGGCGGAACCAGGGGAGGCAACGGGGCAATTGCCCACCCCTGAGAAACAACAGTGCCTTCCTCTCCCCTGCCAGCTTTGCTGGGTTCCTTCATTTGTCTTCATCAGTGATCTCCCTCACCAGTCCGCAGGAACTTTGCTGGCAGGGGAGGGAGAGAGGACCCAGGAGCTCAGCCTGCAGCTCCTCTTGGTCCTCCTCTCGCAAGCACAGAGCGTTGCCATGGTTACCACAGCAATGCTCCGGTTCTCACAAGAGTGAACTCTAACCCAGGATTGTAAGGTGACATTTATACTGAGTAAGGACTTCTTTGGGATTTATAAAGCTAATTGTTATAAGCCTACTTGATTCTAGCTCTAGAATTATAGATAGCTAGTTATATTTACTTACTTACTTAACTTAAATAGCACAGTTTAGATCTAGGGTCTTCTAGAATCTTGATATTTACCACGAGAAAGTAGATATCTATACATTTAGCAAACAGCAGCTTACTGCTTCATCTCCACTCACTCTTGCTTAGATTTCTCTCTTATTAGCTGTCTCTAATTGTGACAGCTTAGATAATCTGCCCCCTTTTTTGTTCCGGCTAATCTTTATCCAAGGGTGTCTGTTTCAATGTTACATATGTATGTATTGTATCTATTTGGGCAACTACAAGATCAGCTATTCTAAAGGGACACTATAGTCACCCAGACCACTTCAGCTCAATGAAGTGGTCTGGGTGCCAGGTCCCTCAGGTTTTAACCCTGCAGATGCAAACATAGCAGTTTATCTGTACCTTTAAGAAATAACTCATGTTGTGCTTGTATTTAGGACTACAGACATGTCTTAATAACAATAGTGCTGGACTACCTATTTAGGTGTCTGCCACCCTTAGAATGGTATCAATAGGGCTAGTCTCGACTCCATGGCTAAGATTATCAATTTTAACATTGTTAGATAAGCTTTCCAAATGATTTTATGTTTTTGAAAAAAAAATTATCTAATTTTTCAAAATAGCAAAATATCAAAAATCTATCATTATATAAAAAATATTAGAATGTTACAAAATTAAAACATTTTCCAAAATATTGAATCACTTTAAAAGTTTATCCAAAAATATGAAATAATTTGGGAAGCTTAAGGCTGAGGCTTGAAATCAACCATAACAAAACGAATGATTGTGTTTAAATAGATACAAACAAAGGAAAAACAAATGAATAAAACGTTACACGTACTAGATAATGGTTCTTTAAAGTTAGCTGGCATTAGGAAGACAGCATAAGAAGTTAAAGTGAAATAAAATCCCATCAACCTTCATGTCTGAGGAGTTTTCACTTTGTACTTTTAATCCTTTCAAATTTGCTGTTCAATTAAAATCAATTAAATTTGTAGCACATCTGCAATGTGATGACCTACACATTCCCATTCTGAGAATCGCTTACCTTCAATTACATATGTCAGACTTTAAATATAGATGAAAAAGGCAGTATAATAGAGCTGATTTCAGATCACAGATTTTTTTTGAATAGCAATTTCCACAGTGGTAGATTAAATTAGAGTCCGTAAATTTATTGGATTCAAATGACATTGCTTAAAATCCATAACATGATTTGCAGTATGGATTTTTAGGCTAATTTGTAAACCTTTCTGATAGATTATTTTGGAAATAATTTCTCTGATGAAAACAAACAACCAGCCCCTTTGAACTATTGTCAAATACTAAAATGATAGCTTTACACAATGTAATCATTGCAATTGGGGTAATCTTGCTACAAATGTCAAGGTATGTTGGCATGTATGCTCAAAAATATATATATTTCTGTTTACAAAGGCTCGGTTTTCTAAAGATATATACAATCTAATGAGAAAGATAAACATACACACCTAACTCTGGGCACCATCACCGCTTTATTTGGCATGGAGTACCAATTATATTTTATATATACATATTACATTTGATTGTATTATTTGTATTTGCAACATCCGTACCAGTGAAATAAGATGGGGCTCTTCATATCGATACCTTTTGCTGATGAGAATGGACAGATCCAATCAGCCTAGGGTTTATGTCCTGGACCCTGTGCTTCCAGGGGGAACAGATTTCAGGGCACAGCCCCTTGCAGATGTATATTTAATTATAGATTTCCCCTGTCTACACTCCAAATGGGAGTAGCAATGGTGGGAAGTGTGTTCGTTTTTATTTGCACTTATCATTCTCACTGCTGTCAAGGAATCTGGTGCATGCATAAATGATAAATGGGTAAGAAATATGTTTTTTTTTTTGTAACCTTCTTCCCAGCAGCCCAAGGCAGAGGAGAGAGAGGTGTATGATGGGATGTATTTACCCAATGCGTTTAATTCTAAAGCCATCTTTGACAACGTGTGGGGACTTAAAAGCCATTATGACGGCATAGTACGACATAACAGATTGCAGCCCCTGAGGCAAATTATACTTACCTACCCTGACTAGGGTTTGTGACTAAGTGGCTACTAGAAAAGACTGGACATATCCCATTTTGAATACTCTGGGTTGTCTACTTTTGCAAATTGTATGCCATGATGGGGTAATTTTCATTCCCAGGCTGCCATACGGTCTTAAAGGCAACATAGGCCCAGCAAACCAACTATTTCAATTTGTAAAAACTGTAAAGGGGAAAGTGCTATATTTGATCCTGTAAGTTTGCAAAACCTCATGAAACCTGTACATGTGGGTTACAGTTGTACTCGTGAGAGATTGCTGAACACAAATATGTGTATTTTATTTCAGTAAAAATTAACAGCATTGTGGCATTCACAGTTAAAACGCAATGCAGAACTAAGAAAATAACAATTTTTTTTTAATTTCTCAAACTTTTTAGATTGTTTTATATGTAAATATGTGATGTGAAATGAAAGCACTATTTCTCCAGAACAAAATAACATATAATTGTGTGGGTGCACTTAATATGAAAGAGGTAAATGATGGTTGAATATACTTATAGCTCAAATTCCAGATTTTGCTTTTATCAGAACTTGTACAAATGCTACCATTTTTAAGGGGTTAAAAGAATGTATTGTTTTGTTGTAAAACACCCATTGATGCAAAATAAAATTTGGATTTATTTTTTGTCCAAACATAGAAACATACAATGTAGTAGACACCCAACATACTTTCAAAGATCAAAGATTGCAAGGTATGAATGACTAGTGAGACTCTAAACATGCAAAGAAACACAATACATTAAGTTAAAGGGACAATTCAGATCCTTAAAGCAATTTAGCTCACGGAAGTGCTTTATTTTTTTTAGAGTGTTTTCTCTTTTTTCATCTGAGAAAAAGTGCAGATTTCAACATAATTTTTTACATTTATGAATTTACCTAGTGGCTCCCACTGGTGGTCAATTACACAACAGGTCCTGCTACTTCCTGGTTTTGTTAGCTCAGTGAAGTTAAACTCAAGATGCAACAATAACCCATCGCACCTGCTTTGCAATGACTGGACCAAAGCTGCATTGAGAAGACTGAGATTGGACAGACACAGAAACTATTGGCTGGTTTAGAAGGGGAGGGCTTACAAATGCTTCAAACAAGAGATCGGTTGCTTTTGCCAGTTGTTTTTAGAAAAACTCCCAATAAAAAAAATGCACAATTAAATGCATGTATGTTTTCATTGTGTTTATATTTACTAAAGAGTGATTTAATTTTCTTTGTATTTGGGCAGTACTAAACATGATCATCTAATTCATCAAAGAGAATTAATGCAACACAAACACTAAAAAAGATAAATTTTAAAACAATAAATCCTTACATAATTATATTGAAAAACGCTTAAGCGTAACAATCCATTAATGATGTGCAAGCTATGGTTGTATTATCTTTAATACATATTATTGGAAAAAAAATACACAGTAGGATGAATGAAAGATAAAATCAAGTATACAATGCTAAACAACCTGGCTACCTAGAGCTACCAAACACATATAAAACTAGGAAATAACCTTACACATATATAATCATTATATGGCCCTTATTAAATTGAAAAAGTAGTTTCTGTTAATTCCACGAATTGCTGCAAGCTAAGTGTAAATATATTGATTAAGAAATTTTAAAGTGAGACTCCTAAAAAAAAAAACCTAAATAGAGGTAAAAAGATAGATAAACTATGAATATGGATTAGGCGACCTAATCCATATTCATAGTTTATCTATCTTTTTACCTCTATTTAGGTTTTTGCCTCTCTTTGCACCCTTTATTAATTCATGCTGTTACCCTTCCCCCTATCTTTGTACATATATTTCTCCTGTACTGTGCTTCCTTTACAGCACACATTGGGATACAAAATATATGGATAGGCTGTTCATCCCTACTCTAGACATACATCTACACTATTCCAGTGGACTGTCCCTCCCCCCCTCCCCCCCTTTATACATAGGGACATTTAGTCCATCTCTCTTTTTTTTGTACACTGCCATTGGATACATTTGGCATTACTAATATTCACTTTTATTTTTAATCTATATGTATTTCAATAAAGGTTATATACCCTATTATATGTGACTTTTAACATTAGGAGGTATTCTTTGAATGGTTAGGGTAGTTCTCCCCCATTTGGGGATCAGACCTCCCTCTCCATTCTTTCCTGTCGTTTTCCTTAGTGATAATATTCTTTAGGTTTTTCACTGAATCCAATAATGTGTTAATACATTCTTGTTTCCCTTTCTCTATATAATGTGGGAAAGAACGATACACAATGATGCATTCCCTTATGTTCAACATGTATGTATTGAGGTTAAAGGATTTGTTTAATAAGTGTGATTCCAATGTATCGGCATCCATTCTGCGGAGGAAATTTCTTATTTTCTTTAACCCCTTCAATACACAAATCAAGTATAAACATTTTTATTTTCATGAAACAAAACAAAGCAGGTTGAGCCTAATAGACAGAATACTTATATTTAATCATTTGAGTTCTGAGAAAGACCAAATGTTATAAACCAGGATTAAACACACATAAACACTTAAAAGGTATTACATTATCTATAAAAATTTCATGGTATAGAAATTAAACACAATCACAGTTTTCAAAAATTTAAATTTATTTTTTTATAAATAATTAAACGTGTACACATAAAATACACAAAAGACGATAAGAAAGACACAGTGAAGAGTTATGATGTTGATGGGGAAAAGAAGATGGGGAAAAGTAAGGGAAAAAAAGTAATGTAAAAAGACATAATTACACATAAGAGTTATAAATTCACACTAATAATAATAAATTACTTATACTTAATTTAAAATAAGTACTCTATATAGAGAAAGTTGTTCACACTGATGTATAATAATTTTCCCTAGTCTTTTATATCTAGAACCCTTGAAGAGCCCTGAAATGGGGTAATTGTAATGAATATGATTAATAGTTAAATTATAACCATGGCATTATTCAAATTTGGCGAGATATCTGATCTACCCTCTTTCTTTCCTTTTTTTCCTTCTCTCTTTTCCTTTCTCTCCCCCAATGGTTAAATAATAGATTATATCTCCCGTACTATTCGTACGAAACGTAAAAAAAAAAAATATATATATATATAAAGAGGAGAATGAATCTCTCCGCGCAGGGAAATTAAGTTTTTTTTGTGAAAAGCCACTTTTATGTGTTGAATGTTTATTATTTCTGTAATAGTTGTTATGTAATATGTTCTTGTCATGGAGACCCAAAACATAAAATTCTTTTAAAAGATTTTACATGATAAAAGAAGTCTATGTGTCACGATTCTGGGAACCCAACACGCTAACACACACACACACACACACAGAAAAGGTGCAGTACCGGACCTTAGAGTGGCCGGGCTAAGCACACACAGAATAGTCAGGAGACAAGCCGAGTAAGGGAACCAGAAGACAGAATAACGTGAAACAAGCCGAGGTCAAAGGGTAGGAGAAAGTCACAGAGTCAGATAAACAAGCCAGAGAGTACGTAACCAGAACCACAAGTTAAGTAGCAATACTAGCAAGCAAAGACCACAACAGGGCAGGGAGGAACAGGAAAGGTAAGTATTTAAACCATAAGGTTAATTCTGATTGGATAATTTCCAATCAGAATTAACAATCACACGTGGGATATATCTAAACCTCCCACTGTGATTGAGGCACTGTGCCTTTAACGCTGGGTCAGGTGACTGACCCCGGCGTGTAATATATTGGGTGGCCTCCCAGCGTGCAGCATCATGCATGCTGCCGCTGGGGGACGATGAAGAAAACGCTGGCGGCATCCGAGGCTGGAAGGATGCCGCTCGCCGAGCCCACGAGGCGGAGGAGACCGTGGACGGCTGGAGGGTGAGTACCATGAGCGGAGTGCAGCCTCCCCTCGCAGCAGCCTGCGGGATCCCGACACTATGACACTTAATATTCAGGGCATTAACTTTCCACAAAAGAGACTATCACTGACCGATTGGTTGAGGAAAAATAAAATTGATATATGTTGTTTACAGGAAACACACTGTTAGGATATGGAAGCCACAAGATTAAGTAATAAATATTTTCCCATTCTTGAACACTCATCTCTACAAAAAGTAAAAAAGAGAGGTGTTGCCATAATGGTCTCAAATACAGTGAAATATGAATAGATATATAAATTAGCAGATAAGTGTAGATACCTTTTTTTAATATGAAAGTTAAATGATAAGAAGTACTCCTTGCTGAAAATATACTTCCCTACAAAGAAACAGATGCATTTTTTAAATGGGATTTTAGTTTAAGTAAATGATTTGATACAGGGGTCCATCTTATGTATGGGAGATTTTAACCGTGTTGCAGATCCCACCATAGACAGAAGGATGCAAAAAAGCAAAACGTTAGATCCAGCATCTAAAAACTTATCAAAGGCTTTTCAAGAGACTCTAGCAAAATTTAAACTGAATATAGGAGAATTCATGTACTACATACTCATAGTTTTCCTTTCTCTTATTTTAAAGTAAGCTGTGCTATACTTTCTATTTAAGTATGTATATGCACTTATGTATTTATCTATGGAAGGTGCATTGTCTCTGAAAAGATTTACATTTGCATTTCCATTAGAAAAGAATAAGAATTAATATGCTACAAAGTATGTCTAATTTCCATCTCTTTATTCTTTTAGTTCAATTATCACTATTTGTACTTATGTGAATGTATCCTATATGCTCATACGCAGCCATATGAAGGGTGGAACGCATTTGTGTTCCACCAAGAGACTTCTCTTATATTCAGAATGCCCGTCAACAATTGGAACGCAAGGTGCGTTCCACTCATGCTGATTTCATGATCGGACGTGACACACGTGGCTAAGCATGATGAGAGGAACCCGGAAGTACACACGGATAGACAGGTGGAACTCATGATGCGTTCCACTGGGAAAAAGACAGCGAAATTAAAGAAATACAGATGTAAAAGGAATCCAAGGGCATAGCAACATTATCCATACCAATTGATGAATCCACACCCGGCGAAATGCATTTTGGTATCACATTGGGCATTAATATAGTTTTTATCTTAGAAACATAGAAACATAGAATGTGACGGCAGATAAGAACCATTCGGCCCATCTAGTCTGCCCAATTTGCTAAATACTTTCATTAGTCCCTGGCCTTATCTTATTGTTAGGATAGCCTTATGCCTATCCCACGCATGCTTAAACTCCTGTACTGTGTTAACCTCTACCACTTCAGCTGGAAGGCTATTCCAGGCATCCACTACCCTCTCAGTACAGTATCCTGATATTATTTTTAAACCTTTGTCCCTTCATTTATTTTACCAATTGTTTAAATTAATACATTTTTGAAACCTACCTGATTTCCATTATTAATTTCTGGGAGAAAATTGGAACATCTCCAGATTTCCAGATTACCAGCAGGGGAATTTGAATCTCTCAAAAGAGATCCTAAGGATATCCACACCAGAGCCAGGTTCAGTATATGGCCCTTGTGAGTGTGTTTCAGTAAAACAGAATTTTTACATATGTTTTAAAAATATTTGCACTATTATCTACCTATCTATCTTTTACAGCATTTATAAATATATTAAGAAGATAGGAAAGTATATTATTTTGCTTCACCTAATTTTTTTGTGTTATATATGATTTAAGGTGTAGGGGATACCGCACAGGTGTTTTGAGCTTGTAACACTACTGTATATACAATTTGTGTTTGATACACAAAATACGCTAAGTATTGAGAAATATTTAAAAGGGCTTAAATTACCAACGCTAAATTCAGAACAAAATTCCAAACTAGAATCTCAATTTAATACTGAAGAGGTTCAAGAAGCAATAGCCAAATTAAAAAATCATAAATCTCCAGGGACAGAAATGTTACAAGCCAAAATAGTGACCATTCCAAAAGAAGATAAAGATAGCACCAGAGTCACAAACTATAGGCCTATATCACTTATTAACTGTGATACAAAAATATATTCTTCAATACTTGCTGAAAGATTGAAAGAAATAATGTCACTTTTGATACATCAAAATCAAGTGGGATTTTTTTTTCAAAATAGATACGCAAGTAATAACACCAGGAAAATTATAGATATATTGAGTTATATTGGATCTAAAGGTATCCCCACGCTGGCCCTGTCTTTGGACGCTGATATGCCTTTGACAGGATCGCTGGGATTTTTTACAAGAAGTATTAAAAATATTTAATTTTGGAAACTCAATAAGGGATGCAATATTAGCTATATACACTTCACCAACCGCAATAATTTCAGGTCAAGGATTCTTAACAGCTAGTTTTAATATAAATAATGGCACTCGGCAAGGCTGTCCACTAGCTCCAATGCTATATATCTTATTCTTAGAGCCTCTACTTCAAAAGATAAGACAAGAAGGTAATATAAAAGGAGTGAAAATGGGGGGGCGGGGCCTGACTGCAGAGCTGAGAGGACGCTTGCCTCCATAGCTCCGGCTCAAGGGGACACATAAAGCGACGAAAAACACGTCAAATAACGAAAATTGGCAAACAAAGGCCACCCAGCAACAGGGGATATCGGGGAGCACACACTGATACTGCCCAAGCGACATTTCAAGCGACACGCACCCAACACCCTGATGCGGCCTACCAGCATGGTGAGTGCGGGAGAGACGGCCGCTCTCCTGCCACCAAGAATGCCTGCAAGCACAATCAAGAACCCACGCCTCCCCCCCTATGGCCCGGCGGGGGTTATCCCGGGCCGCTGCCACAAGCATCCCTGGATAAGCAGCGCCCAAACGAGCCTCACGCAAAGCCAGCTGGCAAATCCTGTGGCCCACAAAATGGCAGACGACCGGAGCACCGCGGCCTTGCAGCATGCCAACACAGAAACGGAGGCTAGACTCGACTACATATTTGGCCTTTTTTGGGAGAAGCTAGAAGCGCTTATGGGGCCTCAGGAACTGAGGGAGCAGCCTGTCTGGGCACAACAGAGCCTGACTCAGAGGTTCAGAAAGAGGGAAGTGGAAAACCCCCAAAACCCCACTCCAAACACAGGCAAGCGTTGGCACAGGGCCACCCTGAAAACCATAGCTCAACCTACAATGAAGCCTGCACTGAGGCCTACACTGAGGCCTGCACCGAGGCCTATACTGATGCCTGCACCGAGGCCTACACTGATGCCTGCACCGAGGCCTACACTGATGCCTGCACCGAGGCCTACACTGAGGCCTGCACCGAGGCCTACACAGAGGCCTGCACCGAGGCCTACACAGAGGCCTGCACCGAGGCCTACACAGAGGCCTGCAACAACGCCTACATTGAGGCCCACACCAAGGAAAACATGTAAGAGCCATCCCGAGAAGAAACAAAGAGGGGGAATGCAGAAAGCATCACGACTTCAAAAAAGCCGCCACGCAACCCACAAACGCTTAACTGAATGCCAATCCATGCGAAGACGTGGCAAGTGCAGCCCACACCATCCGGCGGGGTGTGAAACCCCGTCCACGAGCAGATCCCGAGCCACTGACCGTGTCACCGACAGCTCTCAGATGCGGGAGAACCTGGGTCTGGACTGTACTAGAGACTGTAGCTGGTGGGGTAGCTATGCGGGGACACTGTCATTTAACACACCACCACAAAGGCAGCATGGGTTAGTGGGCATAGGCTGACCACCCCACTTGAGAGCAGGATTGGGCTACTACTCCCTTTAGGTCCCAGGTCTCATACCGGGCAATGTAGTGTACCCTGAACCAACATTCACCCACCTTATACTTCTAAATATTGACTACAAGTCTGCTTAACAACCTAAGTTGTCTCTCTCTGAGATTTAATTTTTTCTTTTTTCTTTTTGTCTTTTCTTCCATTTTCTCCACACAGTTGGCACCGGTGGCAACATAACCTGTGATACTTTAGCATGATCTATATAGCCACCTCTCCACCTACCATAGAGCCTAGAAAGATTTGCATACTCTGAGAACAGACATTACCGTTTAGCTCTAGGAAAGTTTCACTAAGCCTGTAACTAATCTTATCATTGCACCTTTTTACTCGTGTTTAACTTAGCATAATTCTCATGTCCTGTTTACCAACCTGATTCAGCTATCTAGGTGTACTATAACTGCCGGAATCAACATGTCTTGCTTGTAGAAATCTTAATGTTCTTCATATATGAGTATATAAATTGTCTCTCCACTACCATTTTGAGAGCTGCGGTGTGAAATAGACCCCAGTGGTAACAAGCTTTTATGTCTCATCTATACCATGCCTTGTTTAAGCTTCACTAGCATCCAACATGTCTAGCTTTTAAAATTGTCAGCAATACTGCTCCTTTTATTGCCCCAACACGTTGCATGCTCTTGCTTTGTCTTCCGGTAATTGCATAGCTAGCCATGGTGAACCAGCTTGACGTATACCTAACTGTTTTCTTCTTTTACCTTAAAAAATGTATGCAAACCTAACTAGCCACACACCTGTTATAACTATGTTCATTGAGCCTGCTACAGCTGTTGTGGCGAGACAGGCACTGTTGTAATTTACCGCATACCAAAAATAAAGAATTATAAAAAAAAAAAGGAGTGAAAATAAATAATCTAGAATGTAAACTATCAGCATATGCAGATGACATTATTTTAACAATCACATCTCCTAAAACATCTGTGAAAACTCTGTTAGAAACCTTAAATATATATGGAAATATGTCCAATTATAAATTAAATATATATAAAAAAAACAAGCTGTTACATACAGCATGGATCCTAAACAAGTGGCCTTATTAAAACAAAATACTAATGTATAATGATCCCTAAACAAATAGAAAATCTTGTGGAATCTAACTTTTTATGTCTAAGCATTAACCCTGAAATTAAAGACCTGGAAGGATGCATTTGTTTCTTGGATGGGCAGGGTAAATGTAATCAAATCATATATACTACCCACATGGTCCTATAATTTTAGGATGATTCCATTAAAAGCACCAAGTAAATATATAAAACAATTTCAAATACTTGTGGAAAAGTTCTTATGGGTTAATAAAAGACCGTTGTAACGGCTAGCCCAGTTGGAGAGGGGGTATCAGCCGTTGGAGACGTCCTTCTTCCCGGCAAGCTGCTGTGTAGTAGTGGAGTTGCTTTATCCCGTCTGCTGGATCCAAGTAGAGAGCAGGGCAGAGCTCTTAAAAGAGCTAGTGATTAAGCTGAGCAGGTTCCCTTTCAATAACGAGACAAGGCTACATTTTGAAGGGTCAAGAAGAACTGAGGTTTAATGACAAGTACTCTCCTTTTATGCAGTGCTCCCATGCAAGGGAGACACCCACAGGCAATGATACAGTGACCAATCAAACAATAGTTACAACCCACAATTCCCTCCCCTCTGCTTGGGAGATAATTGAGTTTCTAACTGTATCTACTCAATTATCTCCAAGCTAAAAAATTATAACTTTCTTATTTTACATGGTACATGAATAAAATATATATTTTTATGAACAGTACAACTTGGGGAACAATATATTCAAAATTTGTGCAAACCATTTGGTGATTCGGGAGATAGTAAAAAGTCCCTTGAACCGATCGCACGCCTGTGAGTATGCCCAAAATCAGTTCCACAGATTCAGGCTGTGCGGTCGGTCTATCTTTCGTTCAGCGAAAATCCCTATTTGCACGAACGGATTCATCCGGGCTTAGACTCATTGAATACATCTAGTTCTGGAGTTTATTTTACCGAAAGAGCGCTCCGTTCGGACAGATTTAGCTGAACGCACGGAGGATGGAAGTTTCAGCGGTGTTCGCATAAAAGTCTAGCCGAAATGCTTTCCATGCGGTCGACGACCACACACCGCTGAGTGCATTCGACTATCCAAAATGGCCGCCGCCACGTGTTCGTGCAAACGAATGCTGACCACCCAGTCTATCAATTAAACCCATGGAGGGTTCGTGGTTTTCACAGTATTCTTATAGTCTGGGAGGTAAATGAGTGGCACACTTCAGTTCTGGGTGGCCGGCCGTTCGGTACAAAATTCGGTATTCGAACGTTCTTATATTGTATCTCCATTACACGAAAGCCATTATACGAACAGTCTTTGTCTTTTAAGTGTGGGATAAAGTGAGGAAGGGCAAGAAAATGGTGAAGGTTCCCAGGCACATTGTAGGGATATGTTACAACTGTGTATATCTAAATATCATCTATATCAAAAGAAAACTCAGGGCGGTGTGAATTTTCCAGATATTTTCAGATATCAATTAGCAAATAGTCTGACCCAGGTTCATAAAATACTAATGACATCTCAAAAAAATCAAGATATGTTCACAAACAGTACTTAACGAAAGTTGATAATCTGGAAACTTTATTATGGTGTAAACAATCAGAATTAAATAAAATTTTGCTGAAAGCTGATTGTATAGTCTTGACTATTATCATGGGAGAAGGGTCTCAACTTAAGAAAAAATTGTGAATATTAAATAAATGTGCAATTACCACCCCATTAGAATCCCTGGAATATAACATGGTGGATTTCAAACTCCCACTAAGTCCCCCCCCAAAAATGTAAGAATTCAAGACTTATACTCTTTAAAAAAAAAAAAAAAAATCTCAAATTCAGCTTCAATGGCATTATAGATGTACAGTGAAAGAGCATTTTTTATTAATTAGGATTAAATATTGTCTTAGTTCTAATTTAATTGTTATTTCAGGAAAAAAATTAAAAGATTAATTTGATAGGTTACTGTGTAATAACTTTAACTTTAAAAATTGTGAGAGCATGGTACGATTTACTGGAATTTAGCCTAACTACAATAAAAGTTAAAGCTCTAGAATCATGGGGAAATTAATTTTATAACATGACAGGAGGCTTCGTATTTGCTTAAGTCTCTCTTTACTAGAACTCCACAGCAGCACAGAAAAAAACAACCAATCAGAGAAAAGTTAAGTACTATAAAACTCCGCTTCCCATACATCATTTCCTCTTTCTTTGCTGCTGCGCATCAGTACAGGTCAGAGTACCACTGCCTCCTGCTAATATTAGTCGGTGTCTTTGGGATTGATTTGTTTATTTGCAGTAATTTAGATTTATCTGTCTGGGAACTTAATAAACATTTTCTGTAGCTTTATTCCTACACACATAGCATGCCTCACTGTAAGGTGTTCATGTCATTTCATGGCAGATACCTCAATCATCTGCCTGCATTCTTATCTGATAGCCATCTTTGTAATTGCTTTGTCAGCTAGCAATGCCATATTTCTTATATATGTTCGTGCATGGATTCGGAGGGGTCTTGGTAGGCTTTTTCCGCCCTTACTGTACCCGTGTTTTCTACCCCCTCTGCTTTCCCCTCAGATACTCTATTTTCCTTTTTCTGTGTTCCTTTTGCCCCTTTATGGCAGGCTGTATTTGTGCCGCCCGGGGTCGGCTGAAGGCTGACAGTCTCATCCCCTCCGACCTCCCGGGCTCCGGGACCGCGGAGTCCCCTCTGTGTGGTGACATTCTGTCATCAAACTAATATGGTGGGGTCATGTGACCAAGCTACAGTGGGATAAGCTTTACCCTTTGAAATGGTAATTGTGTAATACAATACCTTTACAAGTCAGGAGAGAGATAACCACTCCCACCTATCTCCATTCCTCTCTGTTCCTTCTTGGCTGTGCTACAGAGCAGATGTGCAGACGCCATGTGCTATCTTGGTGAACCATGTTACACTCTGTTGCTTCCTTTTCTTCCTTGGTGGATGTGATGTTGAACTTGCAGCAGTGAGCCATTACTAGATGTGAAGGCCTAACCGTGGGTGAGATCAAGCGTGTGGGGAAGGGGTTACTATATAGATAGATAGATTTAAAAAGGGTTGTTGCTCCGTGGGTCTGGGCTGTGTGTTTGTGATACATTTATAGTATTGTGTTGTTGCCTTTTAATAAATACCTTTTAATGTAGACGAACCTTGTGTAATATATATATTAATTTGGTGATACACCACACTCTGGCGGTCTCGTGCTTTTCCTGCCGATCCCTGGGGTACTCGTGATCGAGCACGAGTACCCGACGGCTGGATCTTCTTCCTCACTTGGCCGCGTATCGCGGCTGTCTCCGGTTTCGGACCGCGTGTGTCCGACCGGGTGTCCCCGGCTGTGCACGCCTCTATGGAGACCTGCTTACGGGTTTCTTACCCTGATGGAAGTCAGGCTACTACCTGACTTTGTGTTACTATTCTGCATTAATAGGCATTCATACTTTATTTGTGCCTACAGTAAGTAAAACTTAGTAGACACTCAACAGTACTTGTTGGTAACTAAAAATATGCATATATCCTCTTACTTGGCTGTCATAAGTTTACAGCTTAGTCTTTCAATTTTCTTATTGAGTGTTTACATTTATCCTGTACTTGCTTTTCCTTTGTGTTTAAAGCAAGCAGTTACTTACGTCACCATTTTTTACATTAAAACATACTACATACTGTTGGGACAGTTTTCATGTGACCATATCAGGCGGTTTTATATTTTCCTTGACCCTGCATTGGATTTTACCTAAAGCAGTCACCATAGCAACCATTCTCAAGAAGCTAGATTGGGATGCAGTTTCGGTACTATTTAATCTGTACTGCACTGGGTTTTTTACAACATGGATACGCCAGTGACCAGTGCCTGCAGGGCGTTTAGGGGACTGCCAGAATGCCTATTTCAGTGCTCTTAGTGCACTTTCACACTATAATGAAGGTTTAGTATTTCAGGGGGCTGTGCACCATATTACCCAGAAGATTCTATTTATAGATATATATTATATAAAGGGGGCTCTACCCATGCAGATTTTTCCCCTGCTTCTGGCAGAACACAACTCCTGCGAGTGGACGGCTTTGTTTGTGCCCCATTGATTGGCTGGTTTTGTCCGTGCCCCATTGATTGGCCTGCTATATCTGTGCCCCATTGATTGGCCTGCTGTGTCTGTGACCCATTGTTTGGCCTGCTGTGTCTGTGCCCCATTGATTGGCCTGCTATGTCTGTGCCCCATTGATTGGCCTGCTTTGTCTGTGCCCATTTGTTTGGCCAAATGATAGGCTGACGTTAGCCTGTGCCTGAACCCCCTTTGGCCGCGGGCCTGGTGGAATATTAATGATGGAAAGCCCAGTACCCACTATTGACATGACTGCCAAATTCCCAGAGGTGACACCGGTATACATGCACATTCTCTGTTTTCATGTCTTCTCATCGCCTGACTTGGCCCCTCTACTTCCCGGGCTCTTGTGGATCGCAGAGAACGTCTCCAGCGTTTCCCCAAACTACCGGCGGTCATCCTGGGTGGCCCGTTGGTAGATGCCATTATTTCTTTCCAGAGGTCACATTCTCTCAGCATCCCTTTTCGGTCATTGCAGATGGGCACGGCCCAAGGTTAAATACTACGCCGTCTACCATCGGTCTGGTTTATTCCCATTTGATCCCGCCCCTCAGGGAGTGACTCAGAGAGATCTCTGGTCAGAGAGGGACCCTTCTCAGGACCTCAGTCCTACGCTGATATTATTAAAGGTGTACCCCGCATTCGCCCAGCCCGAGTTCGATATGGACTCTAGTTTGGATTACAAGAGGGTGCGGCCCTCCATCACCTCGGCCCAAGACTGTTATTTATTTACATGAGTGGAGAGCGATCTCTCTCATTTACTTAACTGGACACTGACTCCATATTAGAGGGCGTGGCCCTATCAACTTCAGCCCGAAACTGAGATGGATACAGAGGACAGGTTTTAATTGTGACACACTCTCATAGAAAGACTCGGACATGGATGTAGACACTAATTTTGTTATTAACAGGTACGACCCGCTCATTCTATCAACCTGCTGCTGACATGGAGTTCGGTTACATTATTAGAGAGTGCGGCTCTCTCATACACTCAACACACTACGGTGCCGTCCCTCTGTTTCGTCACACAGACTTGTACCTGTACAGTACAACGATGACTACATAGAGGGGCGTCCCTCCTGCATTCAATTTCAATATGGAGATGCGTACCACATAACAAGTTTACCGCTGACGCTTCAGCTCTGGTATAGAGGTATGGTACCTCGCCGGTATGCAAGGGAGACCATGTTTCACGACGACTGGGCAAGGGGAGAGAACCCCTACATTAGATCTAAGGACCGTACTACCGATTTCGTTGTAGAGGACGGCCTGTTCGTGCAGGGTATACATGTTTAGACTGGATTCCTCTATTTCACCTCCTATAATGGATCCACTGGATCCGGGCCACTGTTCCCCTCGCAAGAAGTACTCTCAGAGGTATTACTAGGGGAGATTCCCCGCTTATTTACTCACTCTCTGGGGACTTTATGGGACAGTATGGGGGCTGTTTGAACCGACCATCTTGGGTTCAGCTCCCAGGATTGGCCCATTTTTGTTGGTGACCCTCCTATTGGAGGTACTCCTGGAGACGGTACGGCTTAACGGATGAGCCTCAGTTATTACAAGAGTGCAGATTTTTGGTATATTATGCGCTATATCTAACAAGCAGCATTGGATTTGTTGGCTGAGCGTTAAAACAGCAAATACGAAGCCTCCTGTCATGTTATAAAATTGTAGATTATGCTAGCTTTAGTGTACCTATAATCTTAATTTTATTAATGACAGGAGGTGAGTATTTCCCACCCATTCTTATCCCTCCCTTGTTTAATTTTAATAGTTTGGGTTCATCATGTACGTATGCAACTGTGCTTGTTGTCTCTGCTACCTGTCACCTGTCCTTATGTCTGTTTTCATAAGTAGGGTTAGGATATCTACATATTAAGGTAATTTTGGTTGCTACATTGGGTATCTACATGTTTGTTCAGAGTACATTTCATTGGCTAACCAACCTGTTCGATTCTGTTTTTTCTCTCATTTCAGTTTACAGTCCATCAAAGTTATCTGGTTTGGCAGTTCTTCTCGGATTGTGGACATTGTTGTATTCATTGTATCTAGGACTTAATTTCTTCCCCATTATTTTTTTCTGTCTTTTGTTCTGTTTGTTGCAGCTTGAAAGAGGAAATTATGTATGGGAAGGGGAGTTTTATAGTACTTAACTTTTCTCTGATTGGTTGTTTTTTCTGTGCTGCTGTGGAGTTCTAGTAAAGAGAGACTTAAGCAAATACTCGCCTCCTGTCATTAATAAAATTAAGATTGTAGGTACACTAAAGCTCGCATAATCTACAATTATCAACCCATATAGATAGGGAACTATGGTGGGAAGGTTGGACTCAAATAGGAAAGATAACTCACTGTCTATCACTACAGGAAGTTCATTTTAAAGTTGTATACATTTATATCCAGAGAAATTATATAAATTTAAAGCTAAAAATAATCCACTATGTTTAAAGTGTAATAAAAAGCTTGGTAATTTGACTCATATGTGGTGGTCCTGTGAGAAAATTTTAATTATCTGGTGGAAAACATTTGCCTTAATCTCAGAATTGACGGGCACAATAATTCCAATGTCACCAGAAACCGCTCTCTTCCATTTTGGATTAGATAATCTAATTTTTTTCAATAAAACTTTGACAATACAAATTCTACTTGATATGAAAATCATAATAGCAAGGCAATGGAAAAACCAAGGTGAAATAGAATGGTTAAGGATTAAAAATGAGATATCTCACCAATGCTTAATGGCAAAAGGGTATTATTTAGCAAGACAGAAATGGTTTTTACATAAGAAAATATGGGAAAATTGGTAGCTAAACAAAATTAGGGAATGTTAAGGTGGAGAACATAGTGGCTAGTATATTGATTAAAGGCAAATGGTTATCAGAGGTGGCTTTTGCTTGTTTTTTTGTGCTTATGTATGAAAGTTTGTTATATTTAATTTTTTATGTGCACAATCTGATATATACTTATATATGTAATCTTAAAATAGCACATACTGTTTGTACTTTATATATAAAAAAAAAAAACAATAAAAAAATTTTGTGAAAACATATAGGTTTTCCCCTGAATCCAATAATGTGTTAATACATTCTTGTTTCCCTTTCTCTACATAATGTGGGAAAGAACGATACACAATGATGCATTCCCTTATGTTCAACATGTACGTATTGAGGTTAAAGGATTTGTTTAATAAGTGTGATTCCATGGTATCGGCATCCATTCTGCGGAGGAAATTTCTTATTTTCTTTAACCCCTTCAATGCACAAATCAAGTATAAACATTTTTATTTTCGTCAAACAAAACAAAGCAGGTTGAGCCTAATAGACAGAATACTTATATTTAATCATTTGAGTTCTGAGAAAGACCAAATGTTATGAACCAGGATTTAGGATGTTACACTTTCTGGTTACATCGTATGATCGCTTGTCTGTGAATTGAATACATGTGAACAAAAAAAAAAACAATGGTGCAATACTTCTTTGTAAGTAAAGACACATAGCAATGAAGTGTAAAATTTAACATTGACACAGACAAGCTCCAGTTTTATTAGTATATAGTGGTATAATCCCCACCAATGGATTTAGGTGCCATAGATATGGTTCCAGTGATGGGCATGTAAAGACAAAAGGATAAATCTGATAATGTGGTATGATTAATATAGAGGGGAGTCTTAAAATGAAAGGACATGCAATTACAATGGAGGAGCTTCATACTGAGCTCAAAGTTACAGACAGGGCTGGACTAGGGATACAAAGCAGCCCTGGGGGAAAAATCTTTGCCAGCCCCATAAGCCATTGCACCATATATTGTCGCATGTAATATGTAAGGCTATGTCTTGTCACCCCAGATGATTGAGTAATATATATATATACAGAGGACTGTGCTATCTGTGTTTGCAGATAGCACAGTCCTCTAGGGTAAACAACAGGCACAGTCCTTTTATTTTCATATAATCCAGGCACTTTATTTGTAAGTCCACACAGGAGACAGCAGCAAATGAAAACATAAATATAACACAAATCCCTATAAACAAAAACCTAGCTTGTCTGAGCACTTACTAACATCAGGTTCCCTATCTCTCAGGGGTTAAACTAGAACAAAACAATATTGGTTTCACCAACCTAGTGTCTTTGTCAGCTCTCTGCACTTCAGTGCTTAGTCAGCCTTCCTTTCTACACTCCCAGTGCTCCAAGCCAGCCTTAACTGCTTTCCTTTCTGCACTCCCAGTGCTCCAAGCCAGCCTTAACTGCTTTCCTTTCTGCACTCCCAGTGCTCCAAGCCAGCCTTGACTGCTTTCCTTTTGCACTCCCAGTGCTCAGTCTCCTTGACTCTCTCACTGGAGAGAACAGCCTCTCTCCTACCTGCTTCCAGGGAGGAAGCCAGCAATCCCCCCTTTACCTGCCTAGCAGGGAGGGGTTTATTCCCACTGCTACAGCTGATTATCTGCAGCTGAGCAGTGGATTGGAGACTGGCCTGGAACTTATTTCTCCCAGTTGTGTATAAACTGATGAGTGGAGCATTGGCCCACCCTGCTCTCCAAATGCTCCACCCCAGGGGCCCATAACAAAACGTAGCTTTGTGTTGCACACCACACATACAACACGTACTTCCCCTGGGGTTAAATGTTAAAGGCATTTCTGCCTTCACTTTATCACAATATATATATATATATATATATATATATATATATATATATCAATATATATTGCTTTTTATAATATAAAATATTGGTCCTTTCAGAGTAAAACATTTAATTATACAGTAAGCATACTCACATGTAGACACAGACAATCTCACTGACACAAGCTCATTGATACACAGCCTCATAGACAAACAATCTCACTGATATACATAAGCTCATTGACATAAAAACACAAGCTCACTCACTAGCAGACACACACACCCACATGCAAGCAAGCTCACTCACTAGCAGGCGCACATACACACAGCTTAATGTAGTTGTTCTGGTGTCTATAGCCTGTCCCTGCAGGCTTTTCAATGTAAACACTGACTTTTCAGAGAAAGGGCAGTGTTTAAATTGCTTCCTAGTGACACCTCTAGTGACAGTCACTCAGATTCATAGAGGTGCTTCCTGTATGCAGCACCTACATTCACTGCCCCAACGCTCTGGAGGCGCTGAACGTTCCCCATAGAGATACATTGATTCAATATATCTCTAAAAGGAGATGCTGATTGGCGTAGCGTTTTCCAAGCTTGATGATCTCAGCCATAGAGGCCTGGTCAGTCGAGGGGAGATCAGCACGGCGTGAAAAAAAAAAAGGTGAGTAAAAACACTATTTTTAAACACACACAGACACACACATACACCATGACAGACACAGAAACACACATATACCATGACAGACAGACAGACACACACCCCATGACACACACATATACCATGACAGACACACACACACCATGACACAGACAGACACACACACACCATGACAGACAGACACACACACCATGACACAGACAGACACACGCACACACCATGACAGACAGACACACACACACACCATGACACAGACACAGACACACATCATGACAGACAGACACCATGAAACACACACATACCATGACAGACACACTCACACACACACACACATTGATAAACACACACATACATACCATGACAGACAGACAGACACACACACTTTGACAGACACACACATACCATGACAGACACACACACACACACCTAGACAGACACACACACTTTGACAGACACACACACACCATGACAGACACACACACACACCGTGACACAGACAGACACATACACACATCATGACAGACACACACACCATGACACAGACAGACACACACCATGACACAGACAGACACACACCATAACAGACAGACACACACACACACCATGACACAGACACACACACACACATCTTGACAGACACACACACCATGACAGACACACACACACACCTTGACAGACACACACACACAAACACACACTATGATACAGACACACACACCATGACACAGACAGACACACACACACCATGACAGACAAACACACACACACACACACCATGACACAGACACACACACACATTTTTTGCCTAGATTAGGTGTTTTTTAAAAAAAACTTGCGAAATCTGTCAGCACCAAAGTAGCTTTTTAGTAGATAAGGGAGTGCGCTGGATTTTCATTTTTACTGTACTTATTGGCCCCAAGCAGCACCCCATTCAAGCATGTTCAGGTCAGTGCAGCCAACCCCTTGTTTACAGACACTCACACACCATGACAGACACACACACACCATGACACAGACACACACACCTTGACAGACACACAAATACCATGACAGACACACACACACACACACACACACACAACACACCATGACACAGACACACACACACACCATGACACAGACAGACACACACATCATGACAGACAGACACACAACCCATGACACAGACACGCACACACACATCATGACATACAGACACCATGAAACACACATATGCCATGTCCCGGTGGGCCAGTCCAGCCCTGGTTACAGGCATATGGTGATACAATTTCTGCCTAAAGAATATCTCTTAGTCACTGTTTCTTCAGTAGTGTAGATAAAGCCAATGATGGAGAGAAAAAAACAAAACTAAATCTAGTGATCACTGTTTGATGAAGTATAAGAAAATATTGAAACCATACTCACATTTAACAGAGCACTGACACTGCACAGTATTTCCAGCATAGGTGGTATAATCCCCAGCAAGAATTAGTTATCCAAGTACCACAGGAAGGTGCTTCAGTCAGGAGTACCAGTTAAAAAAAAACAAAAAAAATGAAATAATAATAGAACTATATCTGGTAGATTCAATATGGATTAAAAGCAGCTTTAGTGTTGTGACAGTAAAACAAAAGGTAACTATCAACAACGCATTTTGCCTAGTTCAGAGGCTTTTTCAAGGCTTTTATTTCACTTTAAAAAGCCTCTCAACTAGGCTAAAGTATATGTATTTGTTTTGATTTGTTTTCTTTGTTGTATTTTGCTCCTGGGGTTTTGAAGGCATTCTCCTTGTTCAGTGCTTGCTGCCATTGTAATCTGATGGCTGATATCTTAGTGCTTGTCCATCCAGGTCATATATCCTCTTCTTCATTTTTGTTTTCAAGTGTTTTGCAGTATAAAATCTAGTCCATAAAGCCTCACTCAGCCTCATTTATATTCTAGTCATAATTACCAGACTGTAGGAATGCATTTCCCAAGTTACTTATATAATGCCTGTAAATTTACTAACAATTTAAATTCACCCACTGCTTTCAAACAGTACAGGAAGTTTTAATGGGTCGTATTATTATTACATTATTCTTATCAGGGAAGGGGGAAGGAATAAATCAGCAATATCATGTCACTGTCAGCATTATATTAGCAGTCCAGACATTGATAAAGATTACTATAACAGTTTTAAATACTTTTATATTAGAACTGTATGTTTTAACTGTAGTTACTGCATAATGTTCAAATGCAGACATTATTTTTACATTCTGTCATTTTTTGTAAGCTGTACTTCTAGTAATGCCTTCATGGCTCTTGCAAATATCTATGATCATGGTATCTGACCATTTTATTTATCTATTTTGTCACATCTACTGTATGTGAAAAAAACTTTATTTTTTGCTTTTATACTAACACAGACTCTATGTAACATATTTCAATATAAATGACACTGCCTTCTGTACATTTCTAAAATATATTTATGAAGGATGAATAAATAAGTGAAAAATAAAAATTGTGTAAACCTTTTAAAATTTTAAGTTTGCTTGCAAAGCAATATATACACAAAATGATTGTGTTATGTTTATATGCTAGCTATGCTTCAAATAAATGTTATACTATTTTTTTTATTTGGAAAGTTTATTCAAAAGGATGGAAACGTAAACCGAGGTTGAGATTTCCATCCAGATATATCATCGTCTAAGAGTGATAAGATGTCCGGATCCAATGGTCATTGGGACCTGTATAACAAAGAAGAGCCCTCACGTGCTGTAGTGAGAGAGTGAAATAATCCGATAACCCGTTTGTACGATCCTGTTCCATGCCCGACTGGTCAAAATTTGTGTAGTGGTTCCTGGTCTACACGCCACCTATGAGATAGGGTATAATATAGTGAGACCCCTAGGTCCCTGTACCCCAGACTGTCCAGGCACGTAACTCCCAGAGTAGGCCCTAGGTCAAGGGACCCAGGAATGTGAATTTGAGAACCGAAGTCAAGGCCTCCCTATGGAGGGATACTTCCCTTCTTAGCTTGGAGTCCCGCAAACACATAGCGTTCTCTAATACGCAGACAAGACTTAAAGTCCCTTCACTCACGACAGGTGACTCCAGAGAGCAGATATAACAAAAAAACAAGGGCCTAGCTTCAATCGTCCGAAGCAGGTGTTGTCTCGTTTGAGAACGTCGGCAGCCATATCCGAGCCTGCTACACATCCTGAGCAGTACTCCAGCAGTAGGTTGCGTCCCAACTTGCGACATCCGTGTAGGAGCCGGGGACACACTGGGTTCCTCCATAGAGTCCACAGTAGGTCTCCTTGATGGTAGTTGAATAGGTGGTTTAGCGAGAACCCAAACCAAGATGGTTCCCGTGAGGGATATCGAGTATAGAAGGAGGGCCCTCCATATTTGAACCCTGTTCTCCAGATATGTGCTTAGAGGAGTAGGGGCAGTCATGTCATCTCATCCCAAGATTGTAATGACTAGAGAACTCAAGTCAAACAAGGATTCCAGTCTTTCCATGTGATCCATGCGCACGGTGTATCTACAGACCGCGTTGTGGGCCTTCCCTAGTCTTGTTACCCGAGCAAGGCAGTGCCCATTTGCTCTACGAAGGTCTCAGGATCTCATGTCACCTTGACATGCGTTTGTTCGCAATGGTCTGAATATCTTTAACAGAGTGCAATTGCCTGTTTGATATAGCGCAGATTATACCAAAACCTGCACTCTTGTAACAACTGGGGCTCATCCATTAGTCGTACCATCTCCAGGAGTGTGTGTAAATAAGCGGGGAATCTCCCCAGTAATACCTCTGTGAGTATTTCTCACATGGGATACAGTGGTCCGGATCCAGTAGATCCATTATAGGAGGTGAAATAGAGGGATCCAGTCCAGGGCCAGACTGGGGATACGAAGCAGCCCTGGAAAAAAATCTCTGCCAGCCCCATAAGTCATTGTGCTTTGTAGGGTGTTATATATATATATATATATATATATATGCAATTGAAATAGTTGGCTGCACTCTCGGATTTCCTTAAAACGTAACTTTTATTGAAATATTTAAGAGAAGATCAACGTTTCAGTCCCTCTTGTGGACTTTCATCAGGATCATGATGAAAGTCCACAAGAGGGACTGAAACATTGATCTTCTCTTAAATATTTCAATAAAAGTTATGTTTTAAGGAACTCTGAGAGTGCAGCCAACTATTTCAATTGCCTGGATACTGGAGCCCTGGTGATACACCCGGTCACACACTTTTGAAGCCTGAGTGCAAGGTACAACAGCAAATTAATATATATATATATATATATATATATATATATATATGTATATACATATGTATATATATTATTGATACATTTCTTCTTTCAGGGTAATTAAATTATACAGTAAAGCATACACACACAGACACAGACAATCTTACTGATGCACACAAATAGGCTCATTGGCAGACAATCTCAATGACAAACACAGACAAGGTTACTGGCACACACACAAATTTAGTACAGACAAAATCTGATACACACACACAAGCTTACTACAGACAGGCTCACTGTTACACACACACGCTCACTACAGACAAGCTCACTGATGCGCACACACTCTCCCTACAGACAAGCCCATTGACACACACATGCGCCCTACAGAAGAGCTCACTAACACACAGATTCACTACAAACAAGCTGACTGATACACACATGGTCACTACAGACAAGCTCACGATCACACTCATGCTTACTACAGACAAGCTCACTGTACACACATGCTCACCACAGACAGGCTCCAACACACCCATGCTCTTTACAGACAAGCTCACTAACACGTACACACTCATATGATCCCAACAAACAAGCTCACTGATACACATACAAGCTCACTCACTAGCAGGCACACACACACACACACACACACAAACTCACTAGCAGGTGCACACACACAGAGGCTCCCTCACTAGCAGATGCATGCACACACACACACACACACAGAAGCTTGCTCGCTCACTCACTAGCAGATGCACACACACACAAAGACATCCATACACACAGAGGCAGACAGTCACTGACACCAAGGTAAACATCCACACATACAGAGACAGGCAGACAGCCACAAACATACACAGGCAGACAGTCACACACACACAGTTACACACAGGCAGACAGTCACACACACAGGCAGTCACACACACATAGTTACACACAGGCAGACGGTCACACACACAGGCAGTCACACACACGCAGTAACACACACACACACAGTTAAACTGACAGTCACACACACACACACACACACAGACAGTCACACACAGGCAGACTGTCACACACAGGCAGACTGTCACACACACACACACAGGCAGACAGTCACACACACACAGGCAGTCACACACAGGCAGACAGTCAGACACACACACAGTCACACACAGGCAGTCATACGCAGGCAGACTCACACACAGACAGTCACACACACAGGCAGACAGTCAGACACACACACAGACAGTCACACACACAGGCAGACAGTCACACACAGGCAGACAGTCACACATAAACACAGACAGTCACACATACACACACACACACAGACAGTCAGTAAAATTCACAGAAATTTGTGATATATACGGTCAGCAAAACTCACAGCAATCTGTGATATACAATGGCAGCCAAACTCACAGCAATCTGTGATATACACTGTCAGTAAAACTCACAGCAACCTGTAAAATACACTGTGATATATACACTGTCATTGAAACTCACAGTAAACTCACAGAAAACTGAATAGGTATCTCCAGGAACCCCCATGAAACCACCACAATGTAAAAGAAAATATCCCCAAAGTAAACCAGGGCAAGCAAAGAAGAGCCAAAAGGCACAGTAATCTTAAAAATACTAAGCATAATTAATATAAATCATAAATAAATCATAATAAATCCCAAAGCCACCAACTAGAAGCAGGAGGCAGTGGTACTCTGACCTGTACTGACTGCGGAGCAGCAAAGAAAGAGGTAATGATGCATGTGGAGGGGAGTTTTATAGTACCTAACTTTTTTCTGATTGGTTGTTTTTCTGTGCTGCTGTGGTGTTCTAGTAAAGAGAGACTTAAGCAAATACGAAGCCTCCTGTCATGTTATAAAATTGTCGGATAGTAAGGAGAGACTCTGATTATTTGCAGACATTAAGTCAAGGTATGCATCAGATATCCAGAGAGCAAGTACAGGAGCATCAAGGGTATATAACTGGAGAGGAATTAAATACAAGGATGAGCTTCCAGTACAAGGAACTAGAAATAAAAATGCTTAATTCACCTCATCATGGTATTTATACATTTTATTTAGGGCAGTGGATCCAACCCAGTCCTCATGGACCACCAACAGTCCAGGATTTATGTATGT
This sequence comes from Pelobates cultripes, assembly GCA_933207985.1. Classification (NCBI taxonomy): domain Eukaryota; kingdom Metazoa; phylum Chordata; class Amphibia; order Anura; family Pelobatidae; genus Pelobates; species Pelobates cultripes. The sequence continues at coordinate 290,068,461 of OW240913.1, forward strand.
CCCTTTTTTATTCAATGGAGATACTGACAAAACCTGGACTGTTGGTAATCCATGAGGAATGGGTTGGGGTCCACTGTTCTATGACATATACATAATGTAGGGATCAAATGCATTACATAGATACACTGACAGGTGTAATCCCCTTTATGTCACAGGTAGACCTTGAGTGCCATTGTTTCATTTTAATGAACATTGACCCACTATGATGTGAGGTGTGTCAACATAGGAAAAATAAGGTATCGTACACATGAATAGTCAGCCTGGATTAAGTCCTAGGCATTTCTCTCCTGATATGAACGTGTATATATTTATATTTATTTTACAATAATGTAACCACAGTGTCCAGTTGGTAGGCACCCATGAAGAATGTTGTATAGTCTTTTGGTTATGGATGATGTCTAGTATAACATCTAATATCTTGTCTTATTTTCTCTACTATGAGTTTTACAAGATTACCTGTCTTCTTAAGAGGGAATCTGACATTGAAGTAACCCATGCTAAGTGTCTAAACTATTCAATACTTTTCTTCTCTGACCACAGTTGAGATAAAAAGATAATATGGGGGTGACTGCTTTTTATGAAGATTTTTTATTTATTTTTAAATTCTTTATTTTTGTTGTGGAAGATTTCCATGGGTTGTGGTGATAGTATACAATTTCCAGTTAAAAAATATATAATGCAAACATATAAAGGTATAATACAAACATAAGAAGCAAGCATTGTTATACTTTAGTGGCATACAATAGTCAATTGCGTCTGAGCAGATGGGTCCCCTGTGGTTAGGCCATTAGGTTACTGTGTGGGTCCCCTTATGTGTCCCCGTGAGGTCCCCTCTTTCTTTTCTCCTCAGTCGTGGGTGTCTCTCCTGTTCTATAGTGTGGTACATGTGCCTCCTAACCCTTGCCCTTCTTCACTTTCTCCTCTCCTTCAGTCTCTTTTCGTCTCTTTTGTATTCGGGTCACCCAGATGTCTCTCAATGCATCCCCCGCTGATAATTGGTGGGGCATGTCCGTGGACTGTCCCCTTGCAGTTATATTAATGGGTTGAGAGGTCCCCCGGATCTTTTGTTGGATGTAGTGCCTGGTCGTGTGTCTGGTCCCTGTTTGTCACCCACGGGTGTCCTGTCTATCTCCCCCGCTGCGATCTCTCTTCAGGGTTATCCGCACTATGGAGGTTGTTTTTGTGTAGAATGCCATTCTGCCGACCCCATGCCAGTTTTTCCTCCCCTCTCAGTGGGGAGTTTCTCCGTGGGGTGAGCTTGGTTCGCTCCTAGTGGATCAGGCTGCAGCTGCGGTAACTGAAGTCGCCTCAGAAAGTCCATGGGGTCATCTGTGACGGAGAGCGAAAGCACTGCTTCCCCGTGTGACACCACCAGGGTACCCAACGCTCCCCACCTGTAACTGATTCCGTGGTCTCTGAGCAGTTTGGTGGTCGGCATGAATTGGCGTCTCTCCAATAGGACCGCAAACGGTAAGTCGTCAAAGATTCTGACTTGGTAGCCATCTACCGCGGTGTAGGGTGTGTTCCGTGAGCAGGTCAGGATAGCCGTTTTCACCGCTGTGCTCCGAGTGACAGCGATTATGTCCCTAGGGGCGTCCGCTGGGGCCGTCGCGGCCTTTCGGATGCGGAATGCCATTGCCATAGGCGGCAGCCCTCCCTCTCCCCTCACCTCCATCACTGAAGCCAGTTTGTTAGCGAACTCCAGCACCGCTTCAGGCCCCACTGTTTCGGGCACCCCACGGATGCGTATATTTTTCTTGCGGTGTCTAGCCTCCATGGCCGTGACGGTGCGGGTGAGTCGCTGGAGCTGCTGGGAGAGGTCCTCTATGTTAGCTCGGGTGTCTGCGAGGGTGTTATTACGTTCCTCTTCTCGGGTCTCTACTGCTCCAATGCGGGCCTTGATGCCGCCTTGTTCTCTGCGGAGCTCCTCCAGGTCCTTCTTCCAGACTCCTCTGAGCTCGAGCAGGAGCTTTTTGATATCCCCTTTGGTAGAGGGTGATGTATCTGAATCAGAGTCCTCTCTCCTGTATATACCACTAGGGGCTTGTGTTGATTCTGGTGCCTCCTCGTCCGGGGACATCTCTGACTCACTGGAGCCTTGAGGCCTGCCAGGCTCCATCTTAGGCTGTGCTGGCTGTTGCGGCCTATCGAACGACCACCTAATGTCTGGCATTTTGGAAGCCTCCGAAGCCAGCAATTTTCTATGTTTGCGCCCCATCTCTCTTTTGGGGGGTTCAGGGTTGCCAGGAGCCCGGTTGTGGCGTTAGTCTGCAGGCTTTTCGTGGCCTTTTGATGTGTTTTTTAGTTGATTTTCCAGGAGCTCCCTGCACACACGTCTGCTTAGATGCTCAGCTAGCCACGCCCTATGAAGATTTTTTTAAATCATAAATCATCTATCTGGGAGTTTAGCTCTCACTTCCAGAACTGGCAGCATTACGTGGACATCTTGTTTCTCCAATAAGAAAATGTGTCTGTTTGAATGTATGTATGTCTGTTTGTATGTGTGTATCTGTTTGTATGTAAGTGTCTGTATGTATGCATGTGTGTATCTGTTTGTATGTATGTGTGTGTCTGTTTGTATGTGTGTATGTGTATCTGTTTACCATAATATGTGGTATACTGTGTATATACTGATGTATACATATACTCTATACTGATATATATAGATATACTCTATACCAGTGATGGCGAACCTTTTTGAGCCCGAGTGCCCAAACCGTAATACATGCCAATTTTTTTCCCCTCAAAGTGCCAAAACGGCATTTAAACCTGAATACTGAGGTTTAAGTTTCGAAAAAACAACAGTTGTCCGAACTAATTAACATCTCTGTGTGTGTACTTAGCAGTCTGTCTGTGTACTTAGCAGTCTGTCTGTGTACTTAGCAGTCTGTCTGTGTACTTAGCAGACTGCTGAATACACACACAGACTGCTGAATACACACACAGACTGCTAAATACACACACACACACAGCCTGCCGAGTACACACACACAGCCTGCCGAGTGCACACACAGACAGACAGACTGCCGAGTGCACACGCACAGACAGACTGCCGAGTGCACACGCACAGACAGACTGCCGAGTGCACACACACAGACAGACTGCCGAGTGCACACACACAGACAGACTGCCGAGTGCACACACACAGACAGACTGCCGAGTGTACACACACTGCATTGAGGGGTACATTGTATGTGTTTGTGTGTGTGTGTGTGTGTGGGTGGGGTGATGTGATGTGTGGGTGTCTTCGTGTGGGGTGATATGTGTAGGGCAGGGGTGCTGTGTGTATGTCGTCCCCCCTCTCCCCCCGTCCCACACTCCGTTTTCTCCCCCTATACCTCCCTCAGTTACCCCCCCATAACTCTCTCCCTCAGTTCCCCCCGCCATATCTCTCCTCAGTTCCCCCCCATATCTCTCCCTCAGTTCCCCCTCTCTCCCTCAGTTCCCCATATCTCTCCTCAGTTCCCCATATCTCTCCCTCAGTTCCCCATATCTCTCCCTCAGTCCCCCCATATCTCTCCCTCAGTTCCCCCCATATCTCGCCCTCAGTTTCCCCATTTCTCTCCCTCAGTTCCCCCATTTCTCTCCTCAGTTGCCCCATCTCTCTCCTCAGTTCCCCCTCCCATAGCTCTCCCTCAGTTCCCCCTCCCATGGCTCTCCCTCAGTTCCCCCCTCCCCCTCAGTTCCCTCCCCTCCATAGCACTCCCTCAGTTCCCCACCCCCATAGCTCTCCCTCAGTTCCCCCCACCTTGAGCTCCTACCTTGTAGAGTGGCCGAGCGCACCGCGGTACAGGAACTTATGTTTCCTGTACCCGGCGGACAGGAAGTGCTCGCTCTGTGAGCACTTCATTTCCGGCCGCCCGGGTACAGGAAACATAAGTTCCTGTACCGCGGTGCGCTCGGCCACGCTACACAGAGTGTCTGGCAGGAGGGAGCGCTGTGCGCTATGCGCTCACCTCCTGCCGGTCACTCCGGCTTTGCGCCCGCCGGGCCGGTGCACCCCAAGGCGGCCACTTGTGCCGCCTTATGGATGCGCCGGCGGAGCGCACGGCGACCTATGGCTGCGTGCCCACAGAGGGGGCGTGGCGTGCCACCTGTGGCACGCGTGCCATAGGTTCGCCATCACTGCTCTATACTGATGGACAGATTCATTCTCAAAGATCTATTATTTTTAAAACATTTCATTATAACTTTCAGTTTAAACTATTTCACCAACAATGCCACCCTATATTACTGAGTGTATACCTGTGTTCACTGATCTTATTTCTTAATTGGCACAGCTGAAAATGAGATATTATAATGTTTACATTTTCTGTAGCACACTCCAGAAGCAGGAATCATTCATCTGTTTCTATAGTTTAAACATAACATAACCTTCAAACAAACTAGCAGCTGGTGTGTTTGGTTTTCTGTTTTACAAAATTAGATATGACTGCAAATTCTACTCTAAGATTGCTCACTTCTAAAATTAAAATGTTAGAATAATAAAAATACACAAATCTTTACTGGGATTTTGCAGCATCAGTTTCCCCAATATCTTTTTGAAGGAGCCACTATGGCAAAAGACAGACAAAAGGAGAAATCCGACAACAGATTTCAAAATATGGGACTGGTGCCCAAAACCGATTTTTGCTGGAAAAGTGCCCCAAAATGAGAAACTGTCCCAGCAACTTCGGGACTGTTGGCACCTAGGGTATTCTGACCATATTCTATAAAATGGATGCAGCAAAGATTTATGGAAATTGCAGTTCAGAGTTATCTGGGAAGTAGTTACTTGGTGCAGACAGCATCGTTTATTTTTTAATTATATTTTTATGATGAGTCAGGGTTAAGAAGCAGGATTTAGTTGCTGATTTTTTTTTCCAAAAGACTATACACAATTGCCAACAAATTTAAAAATATGGAACAGATCATACAAAGGTTGTAAAAAGTTATAAAATGCAGAATTATTCTGCACTCTTCATGGAGGTGAGAGTAGAGGTGTACACGGAATAAATTTGGTTTGTCTTATTTTAATTAGTTAATATTAACTCGGAAAAAACACATTTTGTTATTAAAGTCTTACTAGTTAAAAAAAATTGGATTCCCATTAAGATACAAATGAAATGACCAGTTTAGAGAATTATCTGCCGACAGATCAAACTGCTGAAAGATCAAAACGAAGAAAGCCCTTTTTTAATTTTGGTCTTTTAGCTGTTAAGTAAATAGCTCCCTAATGTTCCATCCTTATGTGGGATTGCTATAAGGATACAAATTAACAAGTAAGGAGGCTATCAACTAAACAGTGCCCTAATTTGATATACTTAAATATGGTAATTCCACATGGGACCACTTAATTAAGTTATTTGCTAAGCAACTGAAATGGAAAATTTAAGAAAAGCTCTTTTCATAATTTTGCACTTTCAGCTGTTCAGTAGATAGCTACCTAATTTGGTATCTTTCATTATGGTAATTCCAAGTAAGGGTAGCAAATGAGGGAGTTATCTACTAAATAGCTGAAAGATTAAAATGAAGAAAAACCTTTTTCAAGTAGATAACTCCTTAATTTGCTATCCTTATCAAAACAAATGGATCTGAAACGTTTTGTTTCAATTCGTTACAGAGCCATTCATTTTTGTTGTTGAGTTTTCCCATCGATTCGAAAATGTATACTCTTCCAAATTGCTAAATTTTGTCAAAACAAAGTGTACGTCTAGTTGAGAGTGCATTCTTTAGTTCTTATTGTATAATACAACTTCAGATTTAAATACAGTATATATATATATATATATATATATATATATATATCTATGGAGAGAGAGAGATAGATAGGTACAGAGATAGATAGATAGAACAAAAATACAAAGGCAGAGAACTATAGCTACAGATATCAACAAATAATGACTTGTTCTTGTGAGGACGTACTAGTGAAATGATTATTGAATATGTTGCTAAAATGTACCCGCAAAACACTGGCAGTGATTCAAGGGGTATATTCCAATCTAATTCAATATTCTCTTCACAATTGCTATTTGTTGAGTTATAGTAGGAATGCAAGCCTGTGTGCTGCAGGAAATAAAATCTTGTTTCTCTCTATCCGGTGGACCATTTAGGTTCTTAGCAGTTTTACTAGATAGAATCTATCTGTTGAGGCATTTAATCAATGAAAGGGTGAGTGTAAGATATATATTCTCTCCTGGGTAAAAAGAAGTTCATTTAAAAAAAAATTGTAAGCTGTCTCTTTAGATACAGCCTGGAAACATCACTTTAAACAAGATATGAACATGGTGTTTCCTGCTTTTTCCTCTTCTGTAAAGTAGACTTGAAATCATTCTCTGCATAGACTGGTAAAGAACTTGGATTCTCTAATGCTAGTATAAGTGCACACGTCTCTACAGGTTATGTGGTTGCGACCAGGGCCTTCTTTAACACGGGGAAAAAGGGGCAGCTGCCTCGGGCCCAGTCAGTCTTGGGGGGCCCAAAGCAGTTGCCCCTTTAGCTCTCTGGTTGCCGTGGTGCGTGCGGCACGCGTGGAACTACCATTGTGGTCCGCGCGTTGTGGAGGCTCATCGGGTGGCCAATGCTCTAAGGGCCACCCAATGGCAATGGATTTTCAGGGGCCCGGCCGCTTTGAGAGCGCAACCGGGTCCACTGTGATGATGTCAGGATGCGGGGAGGAAGTGACAGCTGGTCACTTCCTCCCAGCATTCACCGAGCGCCACGCGGGAGGAGGAGAAGAAAAGGAGGGAGTCAGAGTGGGAGCTCTGACTCCTATCAGCCTGAGCCAGCCTCTTGCACTCCAAAGGTAAGAAACACATAAAAATGTGCATGTATGTATGTGTCTGTTTGTATGTATGTATGTGTTTGTATGTATGTATGTGTCTGTCTGTCTGTATGTATGTGTCTGTTTGTATGTGTGTATCTGTTTGTATGTAAGTGTATGTATGCATGTGTGTATCTGTTTGTATGTATGTGTGTGTCTGTTTGTATGTGTGTATGTGTATCTGTTTGTATGTGTGTGTGTTTCTGTATTTGCATGGGTCTCTAGGTGACCCTGTGTATCAGTATGTGTTTCTGTATGTCCGTATGTGTGCATTTGTATATACGTGTATCTGTGTGTCTCTGTGTCTGTTTGTATATGTGTATGGTTATATGCGTATATGTTTGTATGTGTATCTGTGTGTATGTTTGTATGTGTGCCTGCATGTCTTTGTATCTGCATGTGTGTCAGTGTGTATCTGCATGTGTGTCTGTGTTTGTATCTGTGTGAGTGTCATTCTGTGTATTTGAATGTGTATCATTCTGTGTGTATGTGTAGCTGCATGTGTGTCTATGTATCTGTATATGTGTTAGTGTCTGTATCTGTGTGTATCTGTGTATCTGCTTGTGGGTCCATGTATGTATCTGTATGTTATTGTGTGTATCTGCATGTATATCAGTGTGTTTGTTGTGTGTTAGTGATTCTGTTTATCTGCATGTTTGTCAGTGAGTGTATCTGTGCATCAGTGTATGTAGGTGTGTCAGTGTGTATCTGCATGTGTATCTGTGAATGCACTTGTGTGTCTGTGTATCTCTCTATGTATGTCTGTACCTGTGTATGTGTGCATCTCTATGTATGTCAGTGTTTGCATCCGTATGTGTGTTAGTGTGTGCATTTTGTCTCAGTAAGAAATGAGAGGGCTAAGTATGTGTTTTTTTTATTTTTGTGTGGGCGTTGATGGCGTGATTGCATGCTAGGAAGGGGAAGGGCTAGATCAAGGTGCCCCAATCAAATACCTGCCCAGGGTCCAATCAGTATTAAAGATGGCCCTGGTTGCCACAACAAATTGAAATCAAATGTATTACAAATAAAGCATATCATTTATTTACAAAAAGTACACAACATTATATTAACCATTCTAAATTTCAGAAGTAAAAATGGAATACTGTTTTAAGTATGTGACCCCTCACATGTATGTGCAAGACTTGTGTGCCCCAAATAAGTATTCATATTGTGCATGTTCACAGTCTGTAAGGCTATTCATGGACTTTTATATAACGGTTTGCATATGATGTAATGTGTGTATAATTTATAATAGTGTATAGTTAGCTTTGCCTGAGACCTATGTAGGACCGACAGACCAAAAGTTAAGTAAATTGTTTTCCCACTTTAGACCAAGTTAGAATAGAGCATAGAGCAGGGGAGTTTACTATTGAACAAATTGCTAAATAAGGAGATATCACCATAAAAACCAATACACTTTGTAAAGCGGACACCCCTCGACCTCCAAAAAAAAAACCTGTGGGTTGGCTCGTCTGAATATCATTTATGGAAACAATTCAGGGAAAACTGTTTGGACAACCAACATGGTGAGAAACATTTGCCTAAAACTGTACTGTAAAGTATGTAGATAATATATGTATAATTATGTTGTAGTACAGTGATAGGCAATTTTTTATGTAGCTAATTCCTGACAGTTGCTTCTGAGCATTGGGTTGTATATGTTAAGTTTTTTGTCCAGCTGATCACTTGTTTAGTTCATTCTTTCTTTCTTTTTTTTTTTCTCTATTTATCATCCCTTTTTTTTTTGCGCATCATAAAACAAATAAACATATTTGGCCATTGCTATTTTTTTACTCATTATTATTATAAAAAATTTTTTTATATAGTGCCAACAAATTATGTAGCGCTGTACAATGGGTGGACTAACAAACATGTAATTGTAACCAGACAAGTTTGACGCACAGGAACAGAGGGGTTGAGGGCCCTGCTCAATAAGCTTACATGCTAAAGTGACACAAAAGGTAAGGATAGTATTAGGGAGGTAGATTGATAGAATAGTATTCACTGAAGACATAGTGTGTGCTTTTTTGTTTTTTTATGATATATTTATATCAACCTTTGAAGCTGTGGAATTTGGACCACCCACCAAATGACCAAAAGCCAGAGGAATTCCATGATACCATGATTGCCATAAAGCTTTAGTCATGATACAATGTTTTTGTTGTTAGTCCTTAGTCATTCAATGACCAAAATGTTGCATTTTGTAGCTTCTTCTATAGCCTGCAAGCCATAGAAGCCCATATCGTTATTAATTTCAGATTATTATAATGTATGGGGTCTCTGCCCTTTGTATTTCATTCTACTTACTTGCCAAGTATTTTTCCAAAATATGAACCACTATTTTTAGCTATTATCTTCAACAACCATGCACACAGCTACACTAGCAAATGCATTTTAGCAGTAAACAAAGAGAGCCAATTAATACATATAGTGTATGCTGCACAGATTGCTTTTCAAACAAAACTTAAAAATAACAATTATGTAAATTTAAATGACTAATTTTTTATTTATCTGTCCATCCTTTATATAAATCTTTGGGGAATGAGACGATTTACAGAGTATATTGTGTCCTTGATTTTGCATACAGAAACTAATATGGTAGCATGAAAGCAAAAATAAATGTTTTTTCACATACAGTAGGTTTGAGATAACTAGATAAATAAAAATGGTCAGATTGCCTGAGGGACCCTGATAGGGTTGATAGCAGTAGAGCTTACAGAAAATGCAACATGATGTAAAATAATGTCTGCATTTGAGCATTATGCCCATATACAGTAAAAAAAACAAAAAAAAACAATATATTTTCTAAATTGAATTATGGTGCATTTGTCTTTGAAATTCTAAATGTACGCTCTGTAATAAACAGCTATTTGACTATTCTGCATAAAAATAATTTGCTATCAATCATAATGAACATGCTTTCTATAAGATAAAATAAATGTAGCTCTTAGTGACTTTAAATTAAATAAATGTTTTATTAAAAAAAACTGAGATTGTTATTGATTTATAAATAATAATCAGTTTAGGTAGCATTTATAGAGAATGACGAGTCTGTTTTATCTTTTTTTTCTATTTTCTAGTTTTTGTGCAATTTCCAGGAAATTGGCACATTTAGCTTTTTTCTGGAAATGCATATTCTTTCATAAAAATGTGCATTACCAAAAAAAAAAAAAATGAAAAGAAATGCTTAATATTTTTAATTTTTTATTTTTTTAATAAATACAAATATTTGTAGTTTGTCTTCTCCAGCTGCTGGAAATATTGCCAGTTATGTTTAAAAGGTGATATAGGGAATCTGATAAACCATATGTCATTCCAATCATATTCTCTATACTTGTTAACAAATCATTTTGCTCTGCATGTTGTATGTCGTTAATGTCAGCAGAAAAAAATACACAGGAGTTTTTCTCTGTACAGTGTTGTAGCCTTTTTTCACATGATATGAAGCAGTTCTTTTAAGTCTCGGGAGAAAAAAAAATGCTGTATCTTAAATATGCATCATAGATTCCAAAAATGAAAAGAAATTGGATTTGGATAGCACTTACTCAATAGACAGACATGATACATGGAAAGAAGGTGCACTGTCTGCCCTGTGATAGATTAAACTACTTTGTAAGAAAATTACTGTGAACCAGTCACTATCACCACCGTGGCTAAATCTTTAATAAAATTCTCTTCCATATTCAACAGTGAGGTATGAAGTACATAAGGAGAGAAAGGGAAGCACAGCTCCATTTATCAAACACCAGCAAGGTCTGCAATCTTGGGCAGAATCCTTCTTTTCCATAGTGCTTGATTTTTGCATCATGGAAGCAAATGTAGTGAGGATATTTATACAGAAGACAGCATTCTTTTTAACTCTTTTTTTTTTTGCAGCAGATGTTTGGATATCACAGTTTGTTATATAGTTCAGTTTTATTCTGGGAATTCAGAGACTTGTTATATTTGCATATTTCTTAAGAGTTATAAAAATGTTTTGTTTCCATTTTGCTATTACATTTTTTTTTTAACTACACTCACACTCACACACGCACACACACACACACACACACACAGACACACATGCTCACACACAGACACACATGCTCACACACACACAGACACAGACACCCACACCCACCCACAAAGACACACATGTGCACATACATGCAAATTATTACAGTAAATTTAAATATGCTCATAATTTCAGAACCTCTACAAGTCTATTGATTAGTATTCAAAGCAAGGCATTACTCTGTTCATCTTTGGATGACATTTTTGGGTGGCAATGCGAAAATGTGAAAGAACACATCCACCTTTGTGTGGAAATAATAGACTGAGAGTAAAAGGGGGAGAGTTTCCCACTCTCAGTACTCTTGGCCTATTATTGCCACCCAAAGGTGGATGTGATAATACTGAAGTTTAGTTATGCATTAGCTTAGTGTTAAGGAAGGGTCTTTTTGCTCCAAAATAGTTTGAAATAAACAAGGAAGAAGCTTGCATCATAACCACTATAATGAGTATCTATCTATCTATCTATCTATCTATCTATCTATCGATCTATCTATCTAATGGTCTATCTGTCTGTTTGCCTGTCTATCAGTATATAAATATTTGAATTCTATGCAGGAATTGCATGTTTTGTTCAGCCCCTTGGTGGCACTAGTTGGTAACAGAAAGAAACTCCACAGCAATAGATATTTGGAAGAAAAATGAACATCTAAGTTTCACCTCTTTATGTTTGAAAGAATTACTAAGCAATTTGTTAATTATGATGGTATTTTTGCTAATGATTTTGCATACTAGTTTCTGCATACACCAGCAACAACTAACAGTTTTGTGAAGATTTGATATCCAGAATACATGATCACGATGAATAAATACAGTGTCACTTGGGAAGCCATTTGTGACATGACGAGCTCTTTTTTCAAACGGTGCAGCAGAATCCTTATGTATCTCCTTGTTATAACTGCAAGAGTGCAATAAATAGCAACATTTTCTTTGCTTTATGATAAATATTCTATATTCCTGTTATGTACAATATCCAAACAACAAAAAGGTACAATGCAAATGCTCTAAAATGCAAATATGTTCTTATGTTTTGTCACAGCTAATCCCAATACTCTGTCTTCTGAACTCTTGGCACCACTTGTCTGCACATTTGGTTCCTTTCTTGTATTTAGATACTCCAATCATGCAACACCAAACTGATTTTGAAATCTACACGCATAATCAGTTCCAGGTATTTTTTGAAAGGACCATTTGTGGAAGGATATCTTCAGATATCAGAAGTGATATTTCCATTCTCACATGTTAACCTTACTTCATCTCTTAGGATATAGAAGAGAGAAGATCATTTGTAGATACAGTGAGTCAAGAGTACTTGCGATGGATCAATGGGATTATTAGAAAGCCCGCATTCACAGAGTCAAGTTGTGGTGAGAAGCAGAGTCTGGAGACTAGGTTGAGAGTGGAACAGGCAATATATTGTGTTAAACCTTGCCTTATAGGATGCAGCAATATCTTACGATGTTTGGATGGGGGAGAAAGTTTGCATGCCACTTAAGCGAACTGTTTCATGTTGTATTGCTGGAGATTAGGGAAAATAATTAAATATGCTCTTCATTCCACCATAGTATTTCCTCTTATGACATATGGATTGACAGAAATTTTCATTATTGCTTGCGGAAGTACTTTATGTGTAAAGAGTTACATTATTTTTATTTTACAAAGAGTGAAGATTTCAATAGAAATAGGCACTCTTTTAAATTTACCTGGTTACACCCCCCTGGCTGTCAATGAGATACCAGGTCCTGTTACTTCCTGGTTGTATAGCTCAGTGGAGCTTAACTCAAGAGGAAGGCATAAACTCAGAGCACCTGCTTTGCAAAGACTACTCATTAACAGGAATTGGGAAGTCTGTGATTGGAAAAAGTGTGGGTCGGGTTAGAAGGGGACACTTGCAAAGGCTGCAGAGGGGTTAGATATAACCTCAATTGGAAAATGCATAATGAAATGCATGCATGTTTTTATTGGGTGATATGAAATGGTGATATTTGGGGGGTGGAGGGAGCAGTGGGGTGTACTTTTAATATTAAAATTGCATTGTCTTTAAGTAAAGGAGGGAAATAAAACTTGATTATGATTTCTTAGTAATAGGAAATTATTTAAAATCATCAGTGCAAAGGTCATGAAATCAGGACATAGATTATGGACAGAGCTACACTGAGACATACAATCTGAACAGGCACATTTTGGCCTGGACCAAACCTGCCTATTTCGACCCAGTGTTCCCACTCTTCCACATGCACAGCAGCCTTCAATGTAGTGAGCAGTGCAGGATGTGGTGCTAGTGGCTATTAGAGACGCTATTATGACAGCATGATACCTGTCACTTCCAGGGACTTGCACTGCAAATTAACTTAATCAAACATACAGCATTACTGTCACCTCTAAGGTCCTCTGTTTAATCACAAAACAATTTCTTTCATACTTTCTAAAAATGTCTCAACCGACTTTTGTGTGTCGTCAACTAATGTTAAAGGGACGCTATAGGCACCAAAACAACTTTAGCTTAATGTAGCAGTTTTAGGGTATAGATCATGTCCCTGCAGTGCTCAATTCTCTGCCATTTAGGAGTCAAATAACTTTGTATATACAGCCATAGGCACACTTCCCTGCATGTGATTTACACAGCCTTCCTAAACACTTAGTAAATAGTCATTCAATGTTTACACTTCCTTTATTGAAAATACTGCTTAATCTTGAATTTCTTATTTCCTGCTATGTTAATAGCATCCTAAAAACTGCAGGAGCCTCCTGTGTGTGATTTTAAGATCAATTTACAGAGCAGGAGAAAATAAACGTCTAAAACAAGTTAACATCTGATTGAAAATAAAACCATTTTTTTCATGCAGACTGTGTCAGTCATAGCTAAATCTGTATAAACAGAAACAAAAGTGATGTTACTCCTAAATGGCAGAGAATTGAGCAGTAAGACTGCAGGGGCATGATCTATAAATTAAAACTGCTTTATCAAAGGAACACTCCAGGCACCAAAACAACACTATGTGCTTCCTAAATCTAAAAATGCAGAAACTGTGGGGGAGTGGACATCACCACTGGAGGCAAATATGGGGTTAATGAAGTTGTTTTTGTACCTGGGATGTTCCTTTAAGCAAAGGTTATGTTGATGCTTATGGTATCCCTTTCAAAAATAACAAATATATATTTATATAGATATAAAACATAGGCACTCTTACAGCACCAAAACAACCAATGTTCTTAACATAAACTATCGTGCAAGGTGTGCTTCTATTCCTATTTCCTTGTACTCACTTCCCTATACAAAATATCTATTCAAATATAAGTGTATGAGTTATCGAATACAGAGTTTGCATGTGCTGTATGAGTCTCCATAGAGGTGAATGGGTATGCTTAACACTTCCTCTGAGAGTTTTCGGTCACTGCTTAGTTCAAACTGAGTTTCCTGAAGAGGGAGTAAATTCTGATTATATGCAACAAATACTGAATCATCAATGGAACATCAAATGTTTTTATTATACCTTTTTCCCATGTTTAACTGCATTATGTAACTATGAAATGTAAGAAAATCGGGGTAACTTCAGCCTGCCATATCTTTCACATTTTACCTTTGACCTTATATAAATCTTTGAATGTAAACTGCACTTTTTCAAAAACTCAAAATCGATTACATAAGTAAATACATTGTTATTTTATCAGTACAATTGTACAAACAAAACAAAACAAAACTGATTAAAGACTAAATGCTTTTAGAACACAACAGTATAAGACTTATATACTTCCAATTCTGGAATTATTAGATGTCTGTCTTCAAAGTTAATGTTATTTTCATCTTCCATAAATAGCTCCATTTTCAGCAGCAGCACAACCAGATTCAACCTATTCTGTACGGCATTTAACTTAATTTCTGAGTTTAGTATTTTAAAAGGTATCACGGCAGTAATGATGTCTGTTTTCATAAAAGTTTTCTAATGGTTCTTTACGCTCAAAGCTCCTGACAATTTCATTAAACTCTACAATTTTTTTTTTTTTATCCTTTTATCTACTGCAAAACATATTTATTATAATCATTATTGTTAGAGGCATATGAAATTAAATTTTTCTTTTATTCCTTTATTTCCAACCTAAATACAGGAATGTAGTATTTCAGCATACAATTTAAGGGTCTCCAGCATTTAACTAGAATGATTTGGCTTGATATACCATTTTATTATACTGCATGATACTATAGAAGGGTTTATTTACTAACAAAAAATGTTTCCCCAACGCAGAGTTTGAAAAAGTGAAAATCATTAAAATTGTCTGAGATTAAATCTTTTTTACAATATTCTAATTTTGGGGAATGGGGCAAGCAATATTGCCCCTCTTATTCTTCTATGCTATAGATGGCTATGGGAAGGTTAATAATCAAAACGGAAAGGGCCCTTGTGTCGCAAAAGGGAGGATATACAGTAATACCCCTATGGGGACCTGCTTGATAGGAAGCTATTTCCAAAAAGCCTGGAAACATGCCTTGCTCAAAGGGACATTATAGGCACCCAGACCACTTCAGCTCAGTGAAGTGGTCTGGGTGCAGTGTCCCTATTGCACTTAGTGCTGCAATGTATCACTAAGTCTACCTCCAGTGGCTGTCACTAAAGTATTCCTTTAATATTGTTCTTTTGAAGGAACTATAAAGTAATACAACATGTAAAAAAATATATAAGGCAAGAGGGGGAACCTTAACCATAAAAAACTATATTGAGTTGGGTAAAACTCTGTGATATTCTTGTCAGGCTCATTTACACTGTTATGCAATTCACCTGCTGTGTCGTAATTTCTGTAATAACGCGCAAAAATAAAGAATTAAAAAAGAAGCAAACAAAAAAAAAACTGTATTCAATGCTAAACACTTTGTTAAATGTGCCTGAATGAGTTACATACATTAAGTTATACACATTTGATAATGATTAAAAAAAATAATAATTTGTCTGAGCAAAGATTATATAATGTCTATATCTACAAATGCGGTAACACCCTTTTTTTGTGGCCTGAAGTGGACTCTAATTCCATTAGAATCATTTTATGTTCATGGTGATCATTGGCTTGAAGTATTACACAGGCTACTAAACATCTTGATTAATAATACTCTTGCTCTGTATTTGCTACTAACAGCTTCAGATTCTTAAAAAGCTTCATTATGCCAAACAAAGGTTCATCAACACCGTCTGCATCACCTTCAGCATCTGTATCTAGTGAATGTTATTGTTGCACTTCTCTGTCTTGGCCTTGATGGCTTGTTGTCTCCACATGATGAAGATGAAAGGCAAAGTGTTACTAATATCATTTAGGTCAGCATTTGGAAGCCATGACATTGATAGCCTCAAAGATCTCCTTCTGTTCCTGCTTTTGTATGGAATTAAAACATTTATATGTCTACCATTCTTTCATAACCTGATTACATTATACAATTGATTATTTATCACACATTTTCTATCACTTTAATTTTACAGAGTTGGCCCAACATAATATATTTTCAAATGATTTAATGATTTATTTTTTTCTAGTTATAATACATATTTTTTATATTTTAATATTCTGGGGGAATTATTAAATAATTTGAAAGCATTACCCAAAAATATTAAATGGAGACCCCAATTAGCAACTCAAGGAACCCAATATGTACATTGGAGAATTGAGCAGAAGGATTACCTGATAAATAATGACATTGAACTGATTCTGTTGTGGAATGGGTTAAATTTGAGGAAGGCAAAAATAATACAGTCCATGTTCATAATTTGAGGATATAACTTTCACCTTGATTTTTTTTTCATTTTATTGTGTATTGCTGTATATTATTTTTTTTTTCACATTTCACCACTTGGGAGTCTAAAGGAAATGTAAAATGATGTTTCAAATATCATAATACATATAAATGTATTACTTTATTCACTTGTGCCATCCTTAAAGGATCACTATAGGGTCTGGAACACAAACATGTATTCCTGACCCTATAGTGTTAAAACAACCATCTAGCCCCCCTCGGCCCTCATGCCTCCATAAATTTAGTAAAAATCTTACTGTATTCAAGCTTGAAGCTGTAACTCTGCATGCTGTTAGACTCAGAAAACAAGCAGTCTGCTGACATCATCAGAAGTGGTAGCCTGATCCAATCACAGTGCTTCCCCATAGGATTGGCTGAGACTGACAAGGAGGCAGATCAGGAGCAGAGCCAGCATTATTCAAACACAGCCCTGGCCAATCAGCATCTCGTCATAGAGATGAATTGAATCAATGAATCTCTATGAGGAAAGTTCAGTGTCTGCATGCAGAGGGTGGAGACACTAAATGAATGGATGCATTTTAGGCAGCCATGACCCAGGAAGGATCTCTAACAGCCATCTAAGGAGTGGCCAGTGAAGAAACACTTGGCTGTAATGTAAACACTGCATTTTCTCTGAAAAAACAGTGTTTAGAGCAAAAAGCCTGAAGGGAATGATTCCACTCACCAAAACAAATTCAATAAACTGTAGTTGTTCTGGTGACTATAGTGTCCCTTTAATGTATATCTTCAGCTGCTCTGTTTACTCTGGCATTGTCCCCACACCTGTTCAAAATGGTACTGTTGTACCCATCCTAAAAAAAGCCATCTCTTAACCCGTCTTACCCTTCTAACTACTGTCTCACATCTGTGCTACATTTCTCCACAAAGGTTCTCAAATTACTTTTTTTCATGTTTGCCCTACGATGCTACTAAGGAGGATGCTCTAGTAAACTCTTGCATCTCTTGCACTCTCCGAGTTGGTCTCCCCAGAAACTGTACTGTTTTGCTTTAATACGTAATAAATGCTACCACCTGGCTGATTTTCTTTCTCCTGTCACTCCTCTTACACCTCACCCCTCATTCAATCCTTACATTGGCTTCCTAAGCTCTGTAAGAGTCAAAATATCAGCCCTTACATATAAAGCTCTAAACAACTCTTGTCCCAGTTACATTTCTTCACTAATTCATAGGTAAACCCCTCCTTGATATTTCGCTTTGTTGGTGACCTTCTTCTGTCAGCTGCTCATACCCTTACTGCTGACTTGTGCTTGCAGGACTTTATTTGGGTGGCTCGGTTCCTGTGGAACAGCCTGCCTACAACCATTAGCATCTCCTCTAGTCTTACGAAGAACCATCTCTTCATAAAATCTTCTATTTCACAAACCTGTCTCTTGCTCTCTCTTGAAGGTCCACACTCCAGTTCTGCTGCTTTCCCACCCTGTCACTTGATTGCTATTCCCCATTCTGCCCTTTCTATTGTGTTTTTTATACCTCACCTCCTCTAAGTTGTAAGCTCATTTGAGTAGGGTCTTCATCAACCTACTGTTTCTGTAATATTTTCTAATTGTCTCATTTACTGTTAACCCCTTAGGGACACATGACATGTGTGACATGTCATGATTCCCTTTTATTCCAGAAGTTTGGTCCTTAAGGGGTTAAATTGCCCTCTTTATAACATTATAAAGGGCTGAAGAACCGAAGGCACTAAATGCATGTCACATGGATTTAGGAAGGTTATGAGCTAGCAAACTCAATTTTTGGTAAATCCTTTATTCTGACAGGATATTGATAAAGAGAAGAAATGTTTCAGGAAAAGTTCCTGATCAATCCAATCTCAATATTTTAATTCCCAAATTATATTGTATTATTCCTGTATAATATTTCTGTTTATGCTTTATATTTCTCTAAACAAGAAATATAAATACATAATTAAGATCTTTCCAGCTTGATATTTCTCAGTAGTTGCTTATATCTAAACATGAATATGACATCTTCAATTCCATCACTAATGTGTTTAAAAATTTGTGGTAAGTCTTTTTATTCTACTTTGTTTATAATTCCATAATTTAACCAACATTTTAAATAATTTTTGACACTGTCGTCAGCTTTTTAAGGTTTTCACTATAATTTAATTTAATGTATTCTAGGATATGACAAAAACTGACTATGCCACATATCAAATGTTTTACATTATAATTCTTCAAAGATATTTAAATTTCTTGAACTTTAACAAAGAAATAATATATGTTTATATATCTTGATTTGTTCAACAATGCTATAATTCTTGGTTATTTCCTAAACACAGGCATTGCATGTGAATTGCAATAGTCTAGTAAACAATATGAGCCTTGTATAAAAAAATCCAGTTTGACTCTATAGTAAAGCCATTTCAATGGTATGTAGTCAGACCATCCTTGAAAAGATTGCCACTTATTTTACCACGGTTACTTACGGTTTGGCCTCTCTTTATGAGATGTCTAAAGTAGAAGCCCCCTTCTGCAATAGTTATACAGTATCAATTTCTTCTTTCTTTCTGCTAGCACTAGCTGATACTCTGAGACAATGAAATCCATCAAAACACAAGGGTGAATCAATGTTACTAGTAGGGACTTCTGCATTAACAACTTCACAAAAGGTGACCGGACTGTAGGAAATAAATGCCCGGTATGTGTCTCTTTTAATGAGATTACTCACAGTTGGTGTGATACTCACTAATATATGAGAGTATCAAGAGATGATAACATCATATTCGTGATGGTGATTTATTCAACCTTATAAGATTATGAAGAGCCATTGAAGCCTGGGTAAGGAGATAAAAAAAGATTCAGACCGGCTGCTTGCTCTACACTTGACAATCCAGGAGGTTTCTCCTATCTCATACAATAAAGGCTTACAAGTATGTCTGTTAGTGAAAAATGTTTAGTTTTAATTACTTTTTCTTTCTTAAATCAGTAGCCTATGAGGTCAGGCCTGTCCCAATGACTAAATTTTACTCAGTCTTCAAGGCACAAATTAGGCATTACCTATTTTGATTACAGTGGAAATACAGGCAAATTGTGGACTGCTGGAGTGCCTCGAATGTTGTGTAAGTATCAAATAGCCATAGCAACACCATCAGGTATACCCTCTTAATAAAAAGTGTGCGTCTCTGCCCATTTGAAACATGAAGAGGGATGTGAACATGCTGTCCTGATTTCTATCAAAGTTCCTAACATGTTGAAGCATGGTAGCTTTCACTCCCATCTTCACAACAATGTCATTATGGGATTGATTGCTCAGGGGGTAGCTCAGTGGTAAAGAAAGCCAGCTGTAGTATTTCAAAGTCTCTTGCTTGATTTGTGGCAAGGCCATCTCAGCACTATATCTATAATGAGTACCATTATTTTGGATAATAACAGCAACTAGATGTATTTGGAAATTGGCAACAAAGCGTGTGGCGGTCACCCCGAAAGAGGAGGGGTATCCACCGCCAGAGATTTCCTTTTACCCTAGTGTGGGTAGTGTTGTAGTATTCCCAAGTTGATCGCCAAGCAGGCAATAGAGCCAGTATAGCTGTACAGCTCTTAGAAGAGCTAGTGGTTATAGCAGGTCTAGCTGTTCCCTACAAGACGAGGCTGCGTGTTGAGGGTGAAGTGAACTTATTTTAATAGGACCACACTTGGCTTTTTATGACAATCCCCATGCAAGGTGTACTTCCACCTGGACCTGATGGAAGACTGTAGTACAAAGTCACAGACCAATGATAACGTTGTTAAAATACATGACACTCCCATATATCTCATAAATCCCTCCCCTCTGCTTGAGAGATAATTGAGTCATGTACTGTACTAACTCAATTATCTCCAGGCAAAAAAGAACACAATTTTACAGGCAACACGAAAATACCCCAAAAACTCACATAAACCCAACAAAAAGTATATCCCTTGATAGCCCCGATCTGGGTAGCAACATATTCAAAAATCACCCAGATCAGTTAAGGGGTTCAGGATTTTCATGGGAGTCTTATTTCTGAATGACCGCACACGAGGCTCCTGCCCAAATAGCTCAATAGATTCAGGCTCTTTGGGAGCTTCAAACACAACAAAATACAGAAAGTAGCAGTTTGTGAGAAAACTAATCGTGTGCCCCTCAATCGGGAGTTTGGTTTCACCGAACGTAGTTCCAGAGACTCAAACCGAACCGACCGCACTTGTGGCTGGAAGTCCCAGCAGTGTTCATGCCGTTGAGTGGCCAATTTTAGTTCCACGCACTCGACGACCAAACACCGCTGTAGGCGTTTGCAGAGTTAAGATGCCCGCCACCTCGTGTTCAGCGATACGAACGCTGGCCACCCAGCCAACCCCTTAGAATGTTATTGATTTTGTGGTTTTCGCAAGTGTGAAAGAGGTTAGCCAGGTTAATGAGGGGTACTCGACTGCACTGGGTAGTCGATCTATTCTGCGAATTGTTCGGTTTCATGAATTAAGTTCTCAATTTTGTTTGGTGGAGTTCAGATCAATTAAATAAATAGTGATACAGGGACAGGGAATATGTCACAAAGGGTAAATGTTCTTTCCAGTTTACATACTTTGGTATTATTATTATTAAAGCAAATATGCCATACCTTACAGTGCATAAACACTCAGGAGATGGTTGTATCAACAAAACAGTAGTAAAAAAAGACTGCTAAAGTCAAGTGGGAAATTAATCGAAACCACTGTATGGATGACTATGCTGCACATCTATTCAAAATAGTTAGGTACATGATAAAATAAGCAGAAAAGATTACAGTGCAAAGTAATTGATTTGATTAATTCTAAATCTGAAAGCAGTGATTTGTACAAGACTTTTGTACAAGAAAAAAAAACACAGGAGATCAAAAATTCAGGTGTAGCATCAAAAAATGTCCAGGACTGCATATGTAGTTATACTGTCAGGGTCATTCAATAAAGTAAGAATTGTCATAAATTTAAAGTGAATTTCAAATTTAGGGCAAAAATAGCATACTTCGAAACATTTAGCTAAGCTTCCAATTTGGTTGTTTTGGTCAAACGTTCTATATTCACTTCAAATTCACATTAAAGTCCCAACAATTCTCACTTTAGTTAATTATCCTGATAGTGCATATAAGGGCAATGGTAAAAGGGCAATGGCAAATAAATACCAAAAATATATATGTACAACATGTGGGAAATGAGAAATACACAAGAATAATTTTTTATTTAAAAACAAAACAAAAATGTATGTAGAAAAGCTCATTAAGTATTCAGAATCAAAGGTATAGTTGTCCATATAAAATGCACGAGAATTGCAAAAAAGAAGTATATAAATGTAGTATTGTATAGCCTTCATCCCAAATCATCACCTATGGCAAAATATCCGATATCACACAGTCTGGGAAGAAAATACAATAGATGAAAGCTTAAAAACCATTAGCTAAATCCAATATATATGCAGGTGGAGTTTTATAATATTGGGTGCAGATGAAAAGTATGCTAATTGAATGCAAGGTTAAAAATTAACACAAAATGTAGGCCATCCAGCTATAATGAAACACTCAAACGTATGGTTTAGCCAAAAACATTGTTGTCAAACTTAAAATAGCATTTTGTTTTCCTTTGAGTGACTTACAGAAACCTCTGAAAACACAGAGGGGTATTCTATTTTCTAAATACCAAATTGTCTTGAATTTAAAATTGACATATACAATTTAGGTTGCAATAGCCAATGCTATTTTTTGTAGAATTTTTACAGCTTATCAATTTTTTTATTCCAATTCAGTTTTAATTCACTTCCATTAGTGAATAATCCCCAGTGAATTACTTTTCTTATTAAAAAAAAACCAAAAAACTTTCTATGTTTTTGCAGCGTAACTTCCCAGTTCACAGTGGAGAATAAGAGAATTTCATTTTATTCTTCCTCTTATGTATGTATATAGGAACAGAAGGCTCAGAATTTCAGTTCCTAGTCTACTAGTCAGGTTGAAAAGTCCACATCAAGATTTATTTTTGTGTTGTGTTCTGAAAAGTGGTATGAAGTACTAAAACTGGGGCAATAATCATGGTAACTAGCGCAACTAACAGGCACCTCCCTTTTGGTGACTCCACCCATGTTTCATCTTTAGACCACTTTTCAGAACATGACATTTTTATGCATAACCCTCATTGTTTTGTTTTTTTATTTCATATTTGCAATTTTCTATCTTTCTCTAATAGTTTTAGGTTTCAGGATTCAATTAGATTTCAGTATCGATTGAAGATGGTTCTGATTCATAGCAATTAGTAGCACAATATACGACAACACTTTTTTCATCTAAGTTTATTTGTATCTACTTTAATTGTCTTTAACTTATTTATCAATATTGTGACAGGGCTTTGAGCCGATCAACTTTCGAAGCTTCATAATTGCATTTAACTAATAATAACTATAGTTTATTATGTACTTTTTAAGGTAAGGACATTAGGTCAACTGTTAAGTCTGTTAATAAATTTGCTATAGTTTTCTTTCACGATAGAAATATATCTAGTGACACAAGCTCATATATTCTGTATAGTTGCCAATGTTGGAAATCATATCCTAGTATTATTATCTTGTTTATGTGTCTCTGATCTATATGCTTAGATATTGTAAATGTTATGATCGTATGATGATTGCTCTGAAAGCATTGTTGGTGTTATCCGATTTATATAACTAAATAGGTGATAGCATAGATGATCTTGGTCATGATCTTTGGTCAGAGGTGTTATTTTATAGTTGTTATTTGCAGCCTATAACATAATACAAGAGTTTTGGTTTGTGCACAGCAGAAAAAAAATCATGTTAGTATGTTATAATATGCCATTTCAGTGTTAGGTGTGAAGCACAACAAAATATATAGTGTATGCTATTTTTAATAAATTTTGAATAATAAAAGTGATGTCTTATTGATTTGACACCATAACATTGACGATTTTAAATCTTTAAGGCACTTTACAGAAAATTACACTTTTAGAAATACATTTTTTTGTTTTACATGGAGTGGGTTACTCTCCCGATGGGGTGTTTGGGGACAATAATACTCTTGTATCAACATACTCCGCAAATACCTCTCTCATTGACCTGCTGGTAAATTGAATGCAGCAATGAAGTTTTTTTACAGCAAACATTGGCATGCATTTAATCTTTTCTGGATAAACATTTTTTAATTGATTTAATATGTTTGGATAAACTTTTAAAATGAAAAAAATATATATATTTTTTGAAAAATATTTATACATTTTGCTATTTTTTTTTATATATTAATATATTTAACATATTAATATATTTTTTATAAATTATATAATTTTGATATTTCAAATTTAAAGAAAAAAACATTTTAAAAGATGATTTAACAATATTTAATCACTTGAAAAGCCTTAATAATTTATTAAATTGAGGCCATTGTTTTAAAATTTGGATGGCCAGAGGGGGTCGCCTTTTACAGTCCCTTGCAGCAATGTAAAGGGAAAGAATGTAGGTCCTTGCACAGTAATCCATTTTTTCCAAGTGAAAATGAGTTCAGAAGCAAGGAAAAGTAGTAGGGCTAAAATTCATTATTTAAAGCATTTAGCCCATATATACATGTCACTGGGGTAGAAGGGGTTAAATGGAATTTTTTTTAGAACGTCCAATAAGCCACAATGGGTGCATGCAAAAGATAATGGCACCCCAAGAACAGAGAACAAAGCCAATGCTACGTTAAATTAAAGATCTATTTTATACATGCAGGTAACTATTTGATATTTAATTCTTTTAAAATCATGTAGAGTTAATTAGGCTCTTTGCATCAAAGAATCAGATACTGATTATTATGTAAGATGTGTTTAACGGTTTTACAGCCACTTAAAGGTACCACCTTTCTTAATTCCCCCAGGCATCTGAATTAGAGCCCAATTTATCAGGTGATATTCACAGGAGTGACTCAATATGTCTCCTGTAAAAATTGCTTACCTAATGAGGTGAGTTTCAGTATTTTTTTTTTTCTCCATTGGCTTATAAATCTAGGCAAAATACGTAATTTACATCTCAAAATAGAGATATACTCGTGTTAATATCACCTTTATGTAAATATGTCCAATTAATGTTTTATATTTTATGAGTCAAAGAGCTTATGGATTTCAAAATGTGAGCTTAAAAAAACAACTCAAAAGGCAGAGCACCAATTCAAATACAGACTAAAAAGGGCATAGTACGCACAACTGAAGATTGACATAGAAAACAATGTCTCATATTAGGTTTGTCCAAAAGGTAGATCACCAGCTGTTGCAAAACTACAACTCCCATCACGCCCCGGCAGTGTTAACATAATTAATAATATATAAGTGGGGAGAAAAACAACACACATAAAGATTATTTTTCCTCCTCACTATACAATTCCCAAATAAAATCACGATACTCATTAATAAACATCTTAATTGCCAAAGTGATGTTATCATTTGTCTTTTGAAGTGTACCTGCAGTCTTGGCTTCATTAGTGAAACATTAGTGAAACATCCTGTCAGAATTTAGAAATATATAAACATATTATCACTAAGAATATCCAGACATTTTTAGGTCTGCAAGCGTACCAGTACAATTTTGATTTACTAGTTTCTGAATAGATTTTGGTCCCACCATTATCACAGAATTTACAAGGGAGAGGCTCTGTTAAAGAAATTGTTAATTTGTTAATAATTAACATATATATATTTTTTGTCAATATTTATTTTATTATGACATTTGAGTCGCAGTGTACAGAATGGAAAAAAAGGAGTTATATCAGGTAGACATATAACTGGAGCATTAATGCATAACAGAGTAAACTCCTAAGCTAGACTGTCACATTTTTATAATGTTAATAAGACATAATATTCCAGGCTTGTTATTCAGGATACAGTTCCTATGTAATAAACATGCTAAATATTAGGTATATTTAGCTAGACATTCTTGAACAGATTAATATAGGCTTAACATGCTAAAGACAGGATATCTCAGGCTCGATAGACTTGCGAAGAATATCACAGGATAAACCTGCTAGACTAATGTTGCTAGAGAGACTACCTAGGTGTTGTTTCCGTTAGTCGATTTATCAGGTAGAGCAAAAAGAATCAATCAAGTTTAAGTATTTAGCAGGTTGCTTAACAAGTTAAAGCGGCACTGTCATGCCGAATCCCGTTTTTTTTTAACCCCCCTCCCGCCTCCACTACATCCAATTGACCCACTAGTCACCCCCAAATACCCCTAAGCCCCCCAGATTACCTCTTTTTAAATCTTTATTTTCTGCCCTGATCTTTATTCAGGGCGCAGCCATCTTTGTGTGGGTAGGTGAAGTCCCTGTGGGACACGTCATCAGCCCACACTAGATAGCCTGTGAGATTCCCGCACATGCCCAGTGAAACACCTGGACATGCGAACGGGAATATCATCTATTCATTCATTCATCAGACAGACGAATGAATGAATAGAAATATCAGCCGAACAAACAAACACTGTGTATCAGTGTATGTTTGTTCGTGCAGGTTATTACAAGGAGGGAGCTACCGGCACGCAGCTCCCTCCTTGTTATATGTAACTAGAGAAGCGTCAGGGAGCAGTGCTCCCCACCACTTCATAAGCCCCCCCAGGTCCCCCTCCCAAATGCCCCTACTCGCATGTCTACTAAACAGTGTGGCTGCTTACATAAATTACAATAAGGGGGGGCGGACCTATTGTCCTCCCCCCCACCCTGAGCGGCGGGTGGGGGCAATGAAGATAATGAGGGGGGGGACCTACTGTCCTCCCCCCTGGCCCCCACCCCTGAGCAGTGGGGGGGCCCTAATAAAACAATAAGGGGGGGACCTACTGTCCTCCCCCCTGGCCCCCACCCCTGAGCGGGGGGTGGGGGCCCTAATAAAACAATAAGGGGGGGACCTACTGTCCCCCCCGGCCCCCACCCCTGCGCGGTGGGTGCCCTAATAAAACAATAAGGGGGGGACCTACTGTCCTCCCCCCCGGCCCCCACCCCTGCGCGGTGGGTGGGGGCCCTTATAAAACAATAAGGGGGGGACCTACTGTCCTCCCCCCCTGGCCCCCACCCATGCGTGGTGGGTGGGGGCCCTAATAAAACAATAAGGGGGGGACCTACTGTCCTCCCCCCCTGACCCTCACCCCTGAGCGGTGGGTGGGGGCCCTAATAAAACAATAAGGGGGGGGACCTACTGTCCTCCCCCCCCTGGCCCCCACCCCTGAGCGGTGGGTGGGGGCCCTAAATGAAACACACCCCCCCAATCAAGGTGACTAGGGGTTGCAAGCCCCTAGTCACCCCCCCCACCACCCAAAAAAAACTATCCTCTACCTACCCCCCTCACCCTAAAAATAGTGAGGGGGGAATAAAATAACTAACCTGTAAAAAAATAAATAAACTTACCATTTGACGTCTTCTTTTTTCTTAAATCTTCTTTCTTCAGCCCCCAAAAAGGCCAAATAAAAATCCATCATACCCGTCGCACTTTAAAAAACAAACAAAAAAAAAACGAGCGCCAGAAAAAATTACTGAGCTCCTCAGGGCGGGTCAAGGCTTATAAAGCCTTGCCTCGCCCTGCAATTAGGCTTAGAACACTCTGATTGGTGGGTTTAAACCAATCAGAGTGCTCTGTGTCATTTTACACAGCGTGGGAAAATTCAAAAGAACTTTCCCACGCTGTGTAAGATGACTCAAAAACCAATCAGAGTGCTCTGTGTCATTTTACACAGCGTGGGAAAGTTATTTTTAATTTTCCCCAAGCTGTGTAAAATGACACAGAGCACTCTGATTGGCTTAAACCCACCAATCAGAGTGTTCTAAGCCTAATTGCAGGGCGGGGCAAGGCTTTATAAGCCTTGACCCGCCCTGCGGAGCTCAGTTCGCGGCGTGCCTTTGAAGGGCGAACATGGATTAAGTTTTTTTTTGCGCTCGTTTTTTTTGTTTGTTTGTTTTTTAAAGCTTTCAAGCCACCCAATCAGAGTGCTCTGTGTCATTTTACACAGCGTGGGAAAGTTCTTTTGAATTTTCCCACGCTGTGTAAAATGACTCAAAACACTCTGATTGGAGGATTAAGTAACCAATCAGAGTGTTATGAGTCATTTTACACAGCGTGGCAAAATTCAAAAAGAACTTTCCCACGCTGTGTAAAATGAAACAGAGCACGCTGATTGGATGGCTTGAAAGCCACCCAATCAGAGTGCTCTGTGTCATTTTACACAGCGTGGGAAAGTTCTTTTTAATTTTCCCCAAGCTGTGTAAAATGACACAGAGCACTCTGATTGGCTTAAACCCACCAATCAGAGTGTTCTAAGCCTAATTGCAGGGCGGGGCAAGGCTTTATAAGCCTTGACCCACCCTGCGGAGCTCAGTTCGCGGCGTGCCCTCGAAGGGCGAACATGGATTAAGTTTTTTTTTGCGCTCGTTTTTTTTTTGTTTGTTTTTTAAAGTGCGACGGGTATGATGGATTTTTATTTGGCCTTTTTGGGGGCTGAAGAAAGAAGATTTTAGAAAAAAGAAGACGTCAAATGGTAAGTTTAATTTTTTTTTACAGGTTAGTTATTTTATTCCCCCCTCACTATTTTTAGGGTGAGGGGGGTAGGTAGGGGATAGGTTTTTTTTTGGGTTGGGGGGGATGACTAGGGGCTTGGGACCCCTAGTCACCTTGATTGGGGGGGTGTTTCATTTAGGGCCCCCACCCACCGCTCAGGGGTGGGGGCCGGGGGGGAGGACAGTAGGTCCCCCCCCTTATTGTTTTATTAGGGCCCCCACCCACCGCTCAGGGGTGGGGGCCAGGGGGGGAGGACAGTAGGTCCCCCCTTATTGTTTTATTATGGCCCCCACCGCTCAGAAGTTGGGGGCCAGGGGGGCAGACAGGAGGTCCTCCCCCCTTATTGTTTTATTAGGGCCTCCACCCACCGCTCAGGGGTGGGGGCCAGGGGGGAGGAGTAGGTCCCCCCCTTATTGTTTTATTAGGGCCCCCCACCATGCAGGGGTGGGGGCCAGGGGGGGAGAACAGGAGGTCCTCCCCCCTTATTGTTTTATTAGGGCCTCCACCCACCGCTCAGGGGTGGGGGCCAGGGGGGAGGAGTAGGTCCCCCCCTTATTGTTTTATTAGGGCCCCCCACCATGCAGGGGTGGGGGCCAGGGGGGGAGAACAGTAGGTCCCCCCCCTTATTGTTTTATTAGGGCCCCCACCCACCGTGCAGGGGTGGGGGCCGGGGGGGGCAGTAGGTCCCCCCTATCTTTAGTTAGGGCCCCCACCCACCACTCAGGGGTGGGGGCCAGGGGGGGAGGACAGTAGGTCCGTCCCCCCCTTATTGTTTTATTAGGCCCCCCACCCACCGCGCAGGGGTGGAGGCCAGGGGGGGGGACAGTAGGTTATTATTTTTTTTTGTTTGTTTTTTTACAGTGAGCAGCTATAAGCTGCTCACTGCTTACTACACATGCCCCTACTCGCGATATAGCGAGTAGGGGCATATTATTTACTAATACTAAGTAATCTTTACTTAGTATTAGTAAATGTGGCTGAAAGACCAATTTAGGTCTTTCAGCCTTTTAGTAGATAGCTCCCTGATACCGTGGGAATTAGGGAGTTATCTACTAAGCGGCTGCAAGATGCAGCCGCGGCAATGAATAGGATCAGAGTTTCATTCATTAGAATGAAATTCCGATACGAACAAAGTGCCGAATTGTGTTCTAAAAGAAACGAACATACTGTTCTCATTCAGTTAGAACGCAATTCGGCAGTTTCGTCTAAAATGACAGGAAGCATTGTGGGAACACAGAGGAAAGGTAAGTATCATGGGAAAATTGCTCTGACCAGCGGAAATGAAGCACACTTTGCTCCTCCGCTGCTCAGAGCTGGTCAAGCGGAGGAATCCTCCATAAGGCAAAGAGTCCCTACTTTGTCTTATGATTTTAAAGAAAACTAAAGAAGACAAGAAGAAAAGAATAACAGATCCCGAGAGAGGGGGAAAAGAGGAAGAGATTGAGGAAAGGTAAGTTCGGCATGACTGCCGCTTTAACCTCTATATGCATGTTTATGGTACTAAGCTGATAGGTTAGTGGCGAATCTTAGAGAGGGCAAGTTGTAATATTAACAGCAAAATTCTACATATAAGTAAGTTCAGTAACTGTGTTTAACACAGTGTATGAACATGTATTTGCCACAGCGTGTGTCACTGTCAGACTGCAGTCCCCAGTACAGTACAGATGCTTGTTGTAACTGCTCTTACTTTATGTCAGCATTATGCACACATAGAAACACTTTACATTTTGGTGATATTTTTTTAAAAACAGAAATGCTATTACGTTCCTTATGTACAGTCATGTAAAAAAGAAAGTGCACCCTCTTCTATGGTAATACATTTCAGGAAATAATAACAATCATCTGCTCCTCAGCAGGCCTTAAAATTAGGGCTTAAAATTAGGTAAACACAATCTCAGATGAACAACACATGACTTATAACACATGTGTATAACACATGTGTCATGATTTATTTAACAAACATAAAGCCAAAATAGAGAAGCCACCTTATGACTCAATAGCATGAAAACTACTTTGAAGTAATCATTTTCTGTATGACTTTATCAGTCTTTTTTTCTTGTTCTTTTTACAATATTGCTTCAGTTCATTGTGATTTACTGACATTTGTTAATACACAGCTTTCTTAAAGTCCTGCAACAACATTTCAATTGGGTTTAGTCTGAACTTTGACTGGGCCATTTTGTTTTCAGCCATTCTGTTGTAGATTTGATGGTGTGCTTAGGATCATTGTCCTAATTTCAGCCAATCTTTAGCTGTCGGAACAGATGGCCTCACATTTGACTCTAGAATACTTTGGTATACAGAGGAGTTCATGATTGACTCAATGACTGCAAGGTTCCAAGGCCCTGTGGCTTCAAACTAGCCTAAATTATCACCCCTCCACCACCGTGCACAGTTGGTATGAGGTGTTTGGGCTGATATGCTGTGTCTGGTTTTCGCTAAAAATGGCGCTGTGCATTATGGCCAAACATCTCCACTTTGGTCTCATCTATCCAACAGACATTGTTCTGGAATTCTTGTGGTTTGTTCAGATGCCACTTTGCAAACCTTGCTGCCATGTTCTTTTTAGAGAGAAGAGGCTTTCTCCTTGCAACCCTTCCAAACAAACTGTACTTGTTCAGTCTTTTTCTAATTGTACTGTCATGAACTTTAACATTTAACATGGTAACTGAGGCCTGTAGAGTCTGAGATGTAACTCTTGTTTTTTTTTCCAGTTTCTCTGAGCATTGCACAGTCTGAGATGGGGTGAATTTGATGTGATATCCACTCCTGGGAAGATTGGCAACTGGCTTGAATGTTTTCCACTTTTGAATAATCCTTCTCACTGTATAATTATAGACTTTAAATTGTTTGGAAATGGCCCTTTACCCTTCTCAGTTTGATAGGCAACAATAATTGCTTCTCTAAGATTATTGCTGATGTCTTCCCTCATTGATATTTTGTTAACACACACTTGAATGCTCCAGACCAGCAAACTATTAAAACTTCAGCTTTTATCAAGGGCAACTATCAAGGGCATT
The DNA here is from genome assembly GCA_933207985.1 of Pelobates cultripes. Classification (NCBI taxonomy): domain Eukaryota; kingdom Metazoa; phylum Chordata; class Amphibia; order Anura; family Pelobatidae; genus Pelobates; species Pelobates cultripes. The sequence goes on from OW240913.1 coordinate 290,099,634, forward strand.
TGATTAGCAGTACCTGCCTGCTCCTTCGTATCTTAATTCCTATGGAAGTGTTTCACATACAGCTTCTCTGTTTTGGCTTTAAAGGGACACTATAGTCACCTGAACAACTTTAGCTTAATGAAGCAGTTTTGGTGTATAGAACATGCCCCTGTAGCCTCACTGCTTAATCCTCTGCCATTTAGGAGTTAAATCCCTTTGTTTATAAACCCTAGTCACACCTCCCTGCATGTGACTTGCACAGCCTTCCATAAACACTTCCTGTAAAGAGAGCCCTATTTAGGCTTTCTTTAGTTCTATTTAATTATTATTTTCTTATCCCCTGCTATGTTAATAGCTGCAAGAGCCTCCTGTATGTGATATAAGTTCAATTTAGAGATTGAGATACAATTATTTAAGGTAAATTACATCTGTTTGAAAGTGAAACCAGTTTTTTTTCCATGCAGGCTCTGTCAATCATAGCCAGGGGAGGTGTGGCTAGGGCTGCATAAACAGAAACAAAGTGATTTAACTCCTAAATGACAGTGAATTGAGCAGTGAAATTGCAGGGGAATGATCTATACACTAAAACTGCTTTAGTTAATTTTGTTAAATAAATCATAGTACGGTGTAACAATAATTCACCTGAGGCTGTATTTACCTAATTTTAAACCTGCTAAAGAACAGATGATTGTTATTATGTCCTGGTTTGTAAAACCATGAAATTCAAAGAGGGTTTATTTTCTTTTTCCCATGATGGTATATTTATAAAGTAGTAGACAGTTGATAATTTATAATCAGTTTTACTATATATAAAGTATGCTATTTTTGCTTCTGTGCAAACTCTACCTTTTATAATCCCTTTACCCAAATATTTCTGTAAAAGATACATTAATAAATGAAAGATTAAAAGGGACACTCATGGCACCCAGACCACTTCTGCCCATTGGAGTGGTCTGGTGCCAACTCCCACTACCCTTAACCCTGCAACTGTAAATATTGCAGTTTTGAAAAACTGCAATATTTACATTGCAGGGTTAACTCCTCCTCCAGTGGCTGTCTACTAGACAGCCACTAGAGGGCACTTCCTTGTTTATAGCACAGGTTTTCTAACCAGGGTTGCAGGGTTGTCATAGAGCCTCTGATATTGTAAAAAACATGAATAATTTGGAAATGCATCTTAAATAGTTATCCCCTAATCGCTTACAAATGATTTACACCAATCTGCTGGCACAGGGTAATGTTCACTGTTTCACTCCAAATTTGACTTCTTAAATTTCTTTATAAAAAAAACAACACACTAAAGACAGAAATTTTCCGTCATTGGCGTTTGCTGGATTAACACTCCTCGGGTCTTCGAGGCAGACCGGCAGCACCAGATCTGGCTATCAGAGTGAGTACATGTACTGCAGGGACTTCTGATCTGCCTCCCTGTGCTTCAGTGTTCTGTGTGAAGTGCAGGGATACTAATCAGCAGTGATATTCTCCCTGCAAAAAAATAAATAAAGTTACAGTTAAGACCCACAATATTTTAAAATTATATATTTAGCTAGCTGGGGTGGGTGGAAGTTAGTGGGGAATTGGGGAATTTGGTGTTAGGCTAGCTAGGGGTTAACGTTAAAAAAAGTTTAAAAAAAAAGCTTTAAAAAGTTAAAAAAAGTTTTCAAAAAATTGTAAAAAGGGGTTCACTGCCTACATTGATCAAAATACAGATCACAGTATTATACTGTGATCTAATTTTTTTAAACATTTTATTTAACTTTTATTTATTTTTTAACACTCAGGGGTTCAATTTATTTCATAATTAATTTAAATATTTTAAAATTATATATTCAGTCAGGCCAAAGATAACGCTCAAGATAGCGTGGAAGCTGGGTCCGATCAGGAATCAGGATGACCCTTATTATCTCCTTCAAATACACCTTATGCGCAGGCAACAGTGAAACAAGTAGAGACCCAACTCACGGCAAACCTTATACATAAAATGCTGGATGCGTCAGTTAACAAGATGCTAATGACAGTAGAAGCAGCTATAGCCGACCTAAAAGAAAGTTTTACAGACCTAGATGCTCGGACTCTATACCTAGAGGGGAAGGTTAAAGAATTCACTGTAGCTCATGCAACGGTGGGAGATCGGCTGGATGCAATAGAAGATAGGATACTCCAACATGAATTAAAGTTAACCGATGTGGAGGATAGATCCCGTCGTAATAATATTCAGCTACGCGGAGTCCCTGAAGAAGTCGAAATAAAGGACTTGGAATCATATATGAGAGGTTTATTCCTGACCATCTTGCCAGACATACCACCAGAAATGCTCTTACTCGACCGTATACACAGACTTGCTAGACCACAGCATTTGCCTACATCTACACCAAGGGATGTGCAATTAAGACTTCATTATTATCAAGGTGAATGACAAGATAATGCAGATTCACAGAAGTAAGGGAAAACTGACTGGGAGGTATGAAGATGTCCTTTTATTTACAGACCTCTCGGCAGAAACACTGAGACACAGAAGGGCTTTTAAAGAAATACTAGAGACACTTCGATCTAACAATATTCCCTATAGATGGGGCTACCCAGTTAAGCTGGTTATCATGAAAGGTGGGAAATCTACTACAATGGCATCACTAGAGGAAGGTATATAGCTTCTACAAGAATGGGGTATAACCAGGAACCCTCAAGATGATCCTATGAAAACCAGCTAATGTAACGGTGACATGAGAAGAAGGAAGTTCCCACCAAGGTTCCTGACAAGAATGAGGAATCCTAGACTGAAAGTGGACTAACAACAAGTTCCTGAGATCCAGCAAGGGTTTGATATGATTAAGTTTATTGATATTATTTGATTTTGTCTGCTTGATAATTTAATTTGACCTATCTCGATTTATTCTCTGTCCTATTTGATAATGTATCTTGTAAAGGTATAGCATAATACAGCTCAGGAGTAGGGAATGTATACAAGTTTTGTTTCTTGTTATCTTTTTTATGCTATAGGAACAGTGTGATATGCTAATGGCATATACGGATATATAAGCTACTAGATAGACTACAATAAGGTTATGTTATTGGTATTGGTATACAAGCCGTTAGATAAGACGCAACAAGGACATGTTAAATGGCTAAATAGATGTTTCACTTAGTAAATTGGGTAAAGGGTTAAAGGGCTAAAATGCATGCAATAGAAATAGTTATTTAAGCTATGTAAGCAATCTAACTAGCGGTTTTGAATAGAAGCCTTTATAAGATTATATAATGCAGGTTATGTGTGTAAGCAATTTGTTTAATTATAAGGGAACTTCCTCCCCCTTTTCTTTTATAGTATAATTTGAATTAAGGTTATAATGCATATGGTTAAGGGGCAGCTTTTAGGGCCATAACGAGAATAAATAAAGAAGATACAGTTAAATACTTGTCAGGTACTATAGTATTTGAAGCTACAGACAATTAAGGTGTTCCCTTACTAGCTATTAATGTGGTGCTCTGGTAATTGTGAATATTATACTATAGAAATGTTAGATACGCCTATTTACTTATTTTTAATATTCAATAGAATTATACCCACTTGAGGCTTTTCTAAACCATAGCACATTTAAAAGCTAAGTAGATAACCTACATAGTTATGGAGGAGCCTATAGGGGCCTCAATGGGAATATAGGATGTACAATATATACCTTATAAGATAACTTGGCACTATAGTATTCTAAGTTACAGCTACATAAGAGGGCATTCAATGTATCAGGGGAAGGCATAAGACTGAGTTGACAATTTTCATTAGTCAAAATTAGCTGGTAAAGGGCTTGTCACAGAATGTATTTTTTAATCCCAGCCTGGAAGGGCTCAATTAATTGGATTTAACATAAGGCTCCTCCATGCACTTGGATGCTATTCTTCATCTTCCCTACCTAGCAGAGGAAAGAGGGGAAAGAATAAGGAAGATGTGAATTATTTATGGGAACCCGCTCAGGGCTTATAAACCTTGTCAATGTTCATCTAAAGGGCTGTATATACGTCAATGGATAAGATGTAATTATTGGAAATACTGAATTAACAGGATAATTTATTTAATAATACTGCTGAAGGAGTCCACCATACATGTATATAAAAGTATTAGCTTATTTGATAATCATTAATAGTCGTTAAGTTTTTTCTAGTTCTGGAACTGGTTTAGAGAGTTTCTTACTAGAATATACGTTGCCAATTTCTGCAGTGGCATCCTTTAAATGAGTGGTATAAATTAAGGGCCTTAGATTGCCATCTTCTGAACCCGACTCGTATACATTTTCCCCCAACCAAGAAGTGCCAATAATAGGCACATACCATTGAACGACCCATTTCCCCCTCCCCCCATTTCCCCCCCCTTTTTTTTCTCTCTCTCTCTCTCTCTCTTTCTTTCCCTCCCTCTTGCTGTGTACCGAGATAATATAGATTTAAGATATCAATATAAAAATTAGAACAGTTTTTATTTGCCTATTTGAAGTTAGATAGAATTAAATTCTATACGCATAATGTTAGGGGGTTAAATATTCCTCAGAAGCGATAATCATTATTTAAAGAACTTCATAAGTCACAAGCTGATATTATATGCTTACAGGAGACTCATTTTAAAAAATGATTCTAATCCTAGAATAGGAGCAAAAAACTATCCTCATCAATATCATGCCACTTCCCCATCTAAGAGCAGAGGGGTCTCAATATTGGTTAACCAGACACTCGCCTTTGATCAGATATCTGTCCAATGGGATCCACGGGGTAGATTTATCATTCTTATATGTGCATTAAATAACTCTACCTACACAATAGTTAACTCTTATTTCCCGAATAAGAATCAGCTAAGTTATATGTCTAATCTATTAGAGGAAGTAGAGAAGGTGCAAACAGGAACTCTGATCATATGTGGAGATTTTAACCATATATTAGATCCTATTGCAGATACTACACCTTCTCGTACACATAAAAGGAAAAAAGCTCTACAAAAGCAATGTACCTCACTTAATAAAACATTAGCTGCATATGGGTTATACGATATATGGAGAATTCTAAATCCAGACGTTAGGGAATATACACATGATTCACAAGTCTACAATACATATTCCCGAATAGATGGATATTTCATGCTTAGCACACATATACAGCAAGTCAGCTCCTGTGAGACAGGCAGTTCGACAGAATCAGATCATAACCCAGTGCTACTTACCCTGACAGATTCATATCAATATAAAAACAGAAGTCCATGGAGATTGAATGAACAGCTGCTCATTGACACCACATTTACGGATAAGATTCGAAATGAATTACAGCACTATTTTAGTATAAATGATAATGAAGATACGAACCCTGCTGCACTATGGTTGGCCCATAAATCCGTTATTCGTGGGATATTATTAAGTAGAGCATCTTACCTCAAGAAAAAAAAAATCATACAGCACTGATTACTCTCCTTAAAAAACTACAGGATCTTCATAGAGAAACCAAGCAAACTCCCCCCAAGCTCTTCAACAGCAACTTTTGGAAGTGCGTCAAGAGATTAATGCAATCCATTCCAAGAAAGCTAATTTAGCAATAAAGAAATTAAAGGCGACATCTTACTGTATGGGAAATAAGGCTACTAAAGTTCTGGCACAAAGACTGAGGTACAAATAAGCACAATCAAGAATTCCATTTATAAAGACACATGGGGGCCATAAAGTTATGCAACCAGTACAGATATGTAATGAATTTGCACAATACTATACTAGTTTATATAATTTGAAAGATCAGCATATTCAACCTCAACCCACGCATATATCTATACGTTCATACTGGGCAAACATCGCCCTTCCTCAAATAACACCAAAACATCTAGAAAAATTGTGTGCACCTATCACTACAGATGAAGTGTTGTGCCTAATTGAAAATATGCCAAAAGGTTACACTAGTGTATATTACACTACATTCAAACATGAATTAATTGTAGCTCTTATTAGCTTTTTTAACAGCGCCACTAGGTTGGGATCTTTCCCGACTGAGTTCCTGTCTGCCCATGTAATTACTATCCCTAAACTGGGGAAATCGTCAACGATGTGTCAAAATTTTAGACCAATATCTCTTTTAAATGTTGATGCCAAACTCTATGCTAAGATCTTTGCAGAACGACTCAGTAATATTATACCGACATTAATACACACAGACCAAGTGGGATTTGTGACAGGCAGAAAGGGACCAGATAACATTCGGAAAGTGCTAGATTTATATGGAATTTTAAAACGCACCAAACAGGAGAGTATTATGATATCCCTAGATGCCAAAAAGGCATTTGACCGTCTGAACTGGTCATTCCTTCAGGAAACTTTATCGGCCTATGGATTTCCCCCTTTTTTTCTTTCTGCAGTCAAAGCTCTATACAGTGCACCTTCAGCAACAGTATTGAATGCAGGTTTCCAGTCGCAAGTTTTTTGAATCACTAATGGGACCCGTCAGGGATGCCCATTATCTCCACTTCTATATGTGCTAGATTTGGAACCTCTCGCAATATCAATACGGAGAAACGGAAGCATCCATGGTGTGTCAGTAGGCAACAAGGAATATAAACTTAGTTTATTTGCTGATGATGTATTTCTTACAATAACGCAACCATTTATAACACTCCCTTCTTTGGATAAAGAACTGCAAATATATAGTCAACAATCATACTACAAACTAAATATCGTAAAAACGCAAGCTATGTGCCTTAACACTACTAAAGCAATGGAAGATAGATTAAAAGCAAGCTATCAGTATGATTGTAGAGAAGATTACTTAATATTCTTAGGTATCAGAATAACCAATAAAGAGAAAGAACTTTTCTCAGCTAATTATATGAAGCTTTTGAAAGAAATTGATAACCGACTGCACTCATGGAAGCATATTTTTTTATCTTGGGTAGGAAGGAGTGCAGCGCTCAAAATGTCAATCCTACCTAAGATTTTATATCTTTTCAGATCATTATATATTAAACTTCCGCAAAAGTACATATTGTCTCTCCAAGCATCTACTGTACGTTTCAGCTGGGGTGGCAAACACCCTAGAGTACCCAAGGCTCTACTTCTGAGGAATGTGAAGAACGGAGAAATTGGAATACCAAATATAAGAGCATATTATCACTCAGCTATCTTAATGAATGTTATCAGCGCCCACTCGACGGCTTATTCCCCCCAATAAACAATAGAAAGCAACTATTGTGGAACACAAGATCTTTCAACACCACTTTGGAAACCTTATCAATTGAGGCAAAGAAGGGAAAATATGTTATCTTCCACTAAACATATTCTCAGAATCTGGGACACTTGCGGGGACAAAATATGTTCAGCATACCCATGGGCCCTCTCGACCCCAATTAAAATTTTATTCTATTGTAATGGTACGTTTCCCTATCAGAAATGTGAAAAAGCAGGTATCACACATGTATTTCAATTATGCAACACAGAGGGCCTTAAATCCTTCCCAGCATTTCAAGAAGAATTTTCATTGCCCTCAAATTTTACATTTGCTTATCTTCAAATCAAAGCGATTGTAACTATAGACAAGATTTCAACAGTAGAATCAACACTACAAGCTTCTATAACGTATTTTGAAGAACAATGTTTATCATTACGTCCTCTGAAAAAAATGTGTCTATTTGCTATCAAAAACTTGCAAATCCCACTGTGCAGAGCAATTGGAAATTCATGCAAGACTGGCAAGAAGACTTACAAGTTAATATTCCTTTGACTGAATGGAAACAAATTTTTACTGCTCACATGGGGTTAACCACCAGTACCGCCCATCTTGAAGCAGCACGGAAAATTCTTTACAGGTGGTACTTGGTACCAACACGTCTAAACTCTGTGTTTCCTGCAATGTCAGACATGGGGGTATTGCTGTACTCAGATGACATAGCTGAGCAACATATGAAATATTATACAGTCATAGCACACATAAGGTTTGCAAAATATACTGTGCAAACTCACTTTGTGTGTCAAAAAAGCAGAAAAAATGCTTATTACCAATACACTTGGTACAAGCAAATGTAAGAATTATCCCATGCCAGGGTTCAAAATATGCCTTTTGAAATACCCTGGGATGTCTTCTTTAAGAAATGGTATGCCCTTATGGGGTAGTTGGATTATATAGCCTGCTAAAATACTCTAAAATGGGACATGGATACAGCGTAAAAATTCAAAGTTTGAAAAAAAACTGGAATGGCTGTGTCTCAAATGTGCCCCTTCAATGTCCACATATACCTGGAAAAGGTACATACGGGGGTATCGGTGTACTCAGCTGACATAGCTGAGCAACATATGAAGTATTATACAGTCGTAACACACATAAGGTTTGCAAAATATACTGTGCAAACTCACTTTGTGTGTCAAAAAGGCAGATAAAAATGCTTATTACCACTACTAGCCTGCTCCAAAGTGGGACATGGACGCATTAAAACCCTCCATGAAAATTCACACTTAAAAACCTGAACTTGTCACGTCTCTTTTACAGCACTGTAACTTCACAAAATAGTGTCTAGGTCATACATTGGGCATATTGTTTTATTCAGAAGATGTAACTGAGCATAATTTGTTTTTGTTTTTATGACAGTGGTACATGTCAAGTGTAAGAAATGCTCAGGAAAAATGCAACATGTATGTAAAAAGTGCCATTCTCCCCCCACCCCTCACAACAAACATTGACATAAATTGGTGAAAAAATGGTGACAAGTTAAGGCACAATATACACCATATAAGATAACCTGGGGTGTCTGCTTTATCAAATGAAAGCCCTTTGTGGGGTTATTTGAATAGTCACACTGCTATAATACCCTAAAATGAGACATAGGCCCGTCAAATCCATCTACGAAAATTCTAACTATGGAAACTGAAATAGCCTTGTCTCTTTTATGGTATTGTAGCTTCACAGAATAGTGCCAAAGGCATACAATGGAGGTATCGTTATACTCAGCAGATGTAGCTGAACACAATATGGGGTTCTGTGCGGGAATAGCACACACCAGCTTTACGAAATACACATTACGAAAACCTTGTTATGTGCATAAGGCAAAATAGAGAAAAAACACAATTTTACTCCAATATTTAGCAGAGATTGGCGATGAAATGGCTAAGTAAAAAGTGTCAAACTAAACTTAGGTAAATAGCCTGTGATGTCTACTTTATATAAATATGTACTTTTGTGTAGCAATTTTGTTTTCTGTGATGACTACTAAACCTACAAGACAAAAATACCAACTTCTAAAACTATTTCACATTAAAATTGTAGTTTAGTTCTAGTATTTTGTGACCTGTAACTTTCAAAATAAGCTGAAATCCTATAAATATTATGTACTCTATAAATCAAGACACATAAATGAATTTATTTTGAATTACTTTATCAAAGCTGGACATTTTATGCACATGTTATTATTGCCAAAACTGTGTTTCCCGTTTTTTGGGTTTTTAAAATTAAAAAAATAATTAATGTGAATTTATCTATGTATACGTGACATAAAATGAAAGCCCTGTTTGCCATCTAAAAAGCGGTCTATAATATGGGTTGGTGCAATAAATGAGAGAGATGCAAATTGCGTTTGAACACAAACAGCGAAAAATACAAAAATGGCTTGTGTCCTTATGGGTAAGACAAGCTTTTGAAGCTGTGTCCTTAAGGGGTTAATAAAAGCGTTTAACAGAAGTTTTAACAGAAAGTAAGTCCTCTGAGTGTTGACTATCCTCAAAATGTTGTAATTGATTACCCTAGCTTACAGCACCGGGCGTTAGATATCTGGATTTGTGAAACACCCAAGTACACCCACACCGCTTCAATAGGAATTAAGAGAATAAGTAGCAGATGAGTACTGCTAATCAAATGTCCCTGATAAATGCCCTTGATAAAAGTCAAAGTTTTAACAGTTTGCGGGTTTGGAGCATTCAGGTGTGTGGTAACACAATGTCAAGTAGGAATGATCTTAGAGAAGCAATTGTTGCTGCCTATTAAACTGGGAAGGGTTAAAAAGCCATTTCCAAACAATTTAAAGTCCCTCATTCTACAGTGAGAAAGATTATTCAAAAGTGGAAAACATTCAAGGCAGTTGCCAATCTTCCCAGGAGTGGACATCACATCAAATTCACCAAAAGGCACATACAATGCTCAGAAATTGCAAACAACCCAAGAGTTACATCTCAGACTCTACAGGCCTCAGTTAGCATGTTAAATGTTAAAGTTCATAAGAGTACAGTTAGAAAAAGACTGAACAAGTACGGTTTGTTTGGAAGGGTTGCCTGGAGAAAGCCTCTTCTCTCTAAAAAGCATCTTTAAAAATGTTGTGATTTTCTATTATCAAACAGGGTGGAAGAGAAGAATCTGAAACAGTGATTTTGCTCTCCTATTCATTTGCACTGTGTGCTATGGTTGTGCCTGAATGGAACTGGATTGTGATGTCACTTGTTAACTATTTAATATACATTTAAAATAAAACAGAGCGTCACATGATCTATTACACAAGGTATAGGTGATATTCAGTTTTTCTAACTCAACTGTTTAATTTCCAGAGCAGTAGCAGTTCTGCTTTAAATACCAACAGTTCAGAATCAGTCGGAATTATTGCAAAGTAATAGCTATCATAAAATCTCTCTATTTTTGGCATTTCTAATATATTTCTATATATATATATATACCACTGATTCATCTTGTTCCAATTAAATCTTATGCTTACAATATTTAAAATAAATAAATAAAAAGCTAGTTTTCAGTCATACATTTGAGATCTCTTAAATGCATAATAAAAGGGTCTTTTCTACATGATTGCATGATTTAGATCGACTAACTAGTGATACAGCTAGTGTGATTATGTACCTATTTTAGATCATGATCAAACCTCAGGTACTCAGTCTCAGTATCAACGTGGCCTCATCATTCTGAAGTTTATAAAATGAATATCTTTCATTTAGGTAACAATAATATCTATAGGTGAGGTCGTACTTGAAAAGGAGAGAACATCTTAATGCATTCTTTCCAGTAAAATACTTTCACATTACCATGATACCACTCAAGAAATCAATACATAGGCGGTTGTTTTAGAATATGTATTAGAATTTCTGAAATAGATCCTTTTAGTCAAGATTGCATATCTCTAAATGTAAGAACAGTTTACAGCCCATTTAATAAAATATAAAAACAGTAAAGAGAGTTTCTGAAGAAATTTAAAAATCAACTTTTATTTGAAGATTTATTGAAGACCACTAATGGGATAAGGTCTTGTGGATTAGACGGTTATAAAAAGCTTTTAAAAACACAAGAAACAAATTGTGGTGTTTTGCTATAATTTACTTTTACAGTTTAGATAATAATTTAAATTTAAAGAAAACTATATTGAACATTCAGAAGTCAGCATAGTAAATGTTTTGACTTCTTACTAAAAAAAATTAAAGGAAAACTTTCTCCTCTAATTTTTTTTAATTTAATGATCCTTTCATTGGTTTTGAAAGGAAATAGATATGTTTTAAAAAAAGATATATGTAAAAATAAATATATGAGAAAATCTCATTACTACCTTTAGTATATGACAGGATCCTTCTGCCATATATAGTACATGCACATTGGATCAGACAGTGTTTGACAACCAACAGTTAGTCTCTGTGATGTCCACTGCTTCACTCCAAACAGGGAAGAAATTTGAGTTTTCAAATTTCATTAAAAAAAAAAAAAACATACAAAAAAACACATTTCCATTCAAAACTTGGTAAAAGGGTTATTATATGAAAAAATATTTTTAAGGTAACAGTTGTCCTTTGACCTTGGTACTAGAGGTGTTTGAGAATATTTCCCATAATGCTTAGCCTGCAATTGTGTTGTAGACTATTAGTCTCATTAGCCTCAGTGCATTAAAATAGCTATCAAAAGGAAACAAGTAAAACACAATTGGAATTTTAATTATTAAAGATTACATTGTAATAGAAAATAATTATCCTTATATCACCTTGAGAAAGCTTTTGGAATTGTGCCATAATACAATGATATTTATGTAAAGTTTATCTTTTGTTATTATATGATTAAAACACAGTATGTGAAAATTTAGTTTCAACTGTTTAATGGTCAAATTATCCACTATCACTAAAAAAACACCTCACTACAATTTGATTGGTGGTAAATATAACGATTTGGTACAAGCACAGCTGGGTATTAATGAGAAAGTATGTTCGTTTTTAATCTTTCGTATTATTCTTCCAGTGTAATTGGGGAGATTCTTTTAATTGACGAACACTCAAGCTGTTATCAACTAAGTTGTAAATTGTCAGGAATTGACCATGGCATTGCAAATTTTAAGTCAAAGAAGACAAACTGGAACAATTGCTGAGATGGACAATTTTTCTAGTACGACTACTTTGGCTCAAAATTGTCAATTATCTAATCAATTCCAAGCTTTCCTGTTTATGAATATCTCTAACTATGTTTACATTGTATATATCAGTAGATCCCTTAAACAGGTTTTCAGTTTTGGCCTCCCATTTACTTTCACATAGGAATGGTAAATGTCACCAAGCATTTGGGGCCCATGTCTAACTGCTTGCCGTATGGTTAATCCTGCTCTGAGCAGACCGGTACTCTGTCCTAGGATGTTCTTGATGGTTAAAGCCAGATATTTCAAACACTTTGAACAAAATGAAAATCTTATTTTTTATCTATGCTTTGTTCACGTGTGTGTTTTAGTTGACAAATGAACCAACCTAGTCTTGTGTGTTATCCCCTCTTGGACTTAATAACTACTAGCATATCCTAACCACAAAATATCCCAAAGACAATTGCATGTGATGTTGGGTTACCTATAGCATCTGACACGATCATAAAAATATTTCTGAATTGGGGAGGTGTTTCCTATATTTTAAAAGGTTTAAAATATAGAGAATATACCTTGCTAAATTAATTTAAAGGAGGTGTATATAAGTAAGGAATAATTGACGACAGGCCGTTGAATTATTAGAAAAATAATGCACACCCAAGGTGGTAATGCGGTCACGACACGAAGCGGGGTGGCCATTACACCTCGGGTGTGCATTATTTTTTTCTAATAATTCAATGGCTTGGAGTCAATTATTTCACTTATACTACAGTTACCACACCTCGAAACATTGTTCAGATGATGTATTTCAAGACGTTTGTCAAGTTTTTGTCATTAAAACTCTCTTGTATGTAGGACCAATTTCTTACGCAACTGTAATGCGGTCAAGACCTGTCTGGAACTACTTTAGCCATGTGTCTCCCTGAAAATAATGCTTTGCCAGCATATGACTGGATCATGAGATAACATTTCTCAGTCCGCTAATCACATATTTTACATAGTTTAGGAGTTTTTAAAGGAATGTTCTAAAATATTTCTAAAATGACTGCTCAGGATATAGCGCAAGGTTTTTACTTTGATAAATACTCCTCATTATATCATAAATTATGTAAAGAGCTCAGAGTTTAGTGATCAGTATGTATTGAAAAACTATACCTGTGACACAATTATTACATTTTGTTATTCAGTCTTCTGTTTGCCACAATTACTTGTCTAGTGAATAAAACTCTCTTAAATACAATTTCCTTCAAGATGTCCAACATCAAATCAGGGAATTGGCAAAGAACGTCGATCCTGTGATAGCACAATTTAATGTCTAAAATCCACAATCCATTAACCCTATTTGTAATGTATTTTCAAGTTAAGAAATAGAACTGATTCATAAGCCATCCTTTCAGGTGTCAATCAGTTGCAAACACCTTTTTTTCAAATTAAAGTTTGCCTTTCGCCTTTCAAGATCCTTTATTCCTTGGGGATGGTCAACTTAAAGTGGCACTGTCATGCCGAACTTACCTTTCTTTAATCGATTCCTCTTTTCTCCCTTTGTCGGGATCTTTTCTTGATTTCTTCTGTCTGTTCAAGTTTTCTTTAAAACATAATACAAAGTAGGCACTATTTGTCTTATGGAGGTTTTCTACGCCTGACCATCTCTGACCAGCGGAGAAGCAAAGTGTGCTTCATTTCCGGTGGTCAGAGAAATTTTCCCACAATTCTTACCTTTCCTCCATGTTCCCATGATTCTTCCTGTCACTTTTCCCGAACGTCCTGTCACTTAAACAGAACACCAGTGAAACTACTGAATTGCGTCCTAACAGAATGAGAACAGTTTGTTCATTCATGTTAGGACGCAATTCAGGACTTTGTTCGTATCGGAATTTCATTTGAATGAATGAAATTCCGATCTGATTTGTGCCGCGGCTTCATCTTGCAGCTGCTTGGTAAATAACTCCCTAATTCCCACAGTATTAGGGAGCTATCTATTAAAAGGCTGAAAAACCTAAATTGGTCTTTCAGACAAATTTACTAATGCTACTAGTATTAGTAAATAATCTGGGTGGACCTAGAGCCCCCGCGGCCCACACCAGCGAGTGGCGGGTGGGGGCCCTAAAGGAGAATGAGGGGGGGACCTATTGTCCTCCCCCCTGGCCCCACTCTTGAGCAGCGGGTTGGAGCCATAAATAACAATAAGGGGGAGACCTATTGTCCTCCCCCCGGCCCCCACCCTTGAGCAGCGGGTGGGGGCCATTAATAACAATAAGGGGGACCTATTGTCCTCCCCCCTTGCCCCCACTCCTGAGCAGCAGGTGGGGGCCATAAAAACAATGAGGGGGGACCTATTGTCCTCCCCCCCAGACCCCACCCCTGAGCGGCGGGTGGGGACCCTACATTAAAATGTACCCCCCAAGATGACTAGGGATCCCCAAGCCCCTAGTCACCCCCCCACCCAAATAAAAATTAATAATCCCCTACCTACCCCCCTCACCCTAAAAATAGTGAGGGGGAAATAAAAGAAAAAAGAAAACTTACTATTTGATGTCTTCTTTTTTCTAGAATCATAATGTTTCAGCCTCAAAAAAGGCCAAATAAAAACCATAATACCTGTTGAACTTGTAAAAAATAAAATAAAGAACCCGAGCGCAAAAAAAAATCAGACGAAAAAGAAAAAAACCTGACGCTAAAAGAATAATCCATCGGGGCGTGGCCTAACTCCGCATGGCAGCAGTCGCATAATTTGGAAGCTCCGCCATTACGTGGGCTTACACAGCGTGGAAACCAGCGATACTCACCCACCACATCTCCCGCAAGCCGGCGAGGGAACAGGGGAGGACATGACCACTAAATCCTCCAAAAAACTAAAACAGAAGACGCTGCACTCTCACCTCACGATGGGGAACAATGGCGTCCAAGATGGCGCCGACGGAGCGCACTATTCCGCCTCGGATCACGAGAGTGGAGAAAGCCTGGACCCCCCTGGCACCCCCAACAACCACCTAGCCACCGATGCCTCAGTGAGCAGCATGCTACAGTCGCTCCAGACCACTCTAAGGTCGGATTTTTCCAAGATGGCGGCGGACGTCAGGGCAGACATTCAGGCCCTGGGAGACAGAACAGCACACTTGGAGGAGGCAACGGAGGGGTTGAGAGAGGCCCATAATGAGCTGGCAGAAGCGCACACAGCATTGCAGCGAAAAGTACAATTCCTAGAGAGCAAAATCGCTGATAACGAGGACAGGGACAGAAGAAACAATATACGGCTACGAGGTGTCCCTGAAACAGTGGGCCCTCAAGATCTGGCTACATTCGTCAAAGAGCTGTTCAAGGCGCTCATTCCGGCATTGGAAACCTCAGACCTGCGCTTAGACCGCACTCACAGATTACCGAAGCCGAAGCAATTACCTCCAACTACACCGAGAGATGTAATCACCAGAATTCATTACTTTGAGGTCAAAGACCGCCTAATGCAAGCATCCAGATCTAACCCATCATTGCCAAAGCCGTTTGCTGATATCAAACTGTTCATTGACCTGTCAGCGGCAACCATGACCAAGAGACGAGCGTTTGCACCTGTAACCGCAGCGCTTAGGAATGCTGCTATCCCGTACAAATGGGGATATCCCACGAAGATACTACTGAAACGAAATGGAGTGGATTTGGTGATCTCTACCCCACGAGACGGCGCAAAATTGCTCAAAGAATGGAACATCCCAATGGCTCGACTTGACGTAACCAGCTCTCCAGCACCCTCATCACCCAGAAAGCAACCCCGGGACTACCGACCTATCCCATGGCACGCGGCAGACCCACAGATGACGCCACACCACTAAGCGAGGCCCAAGGATGTAGAACATCACTGATGGAGTACAGATATGTATCCCACACAAGAACTATACAAACTGGTTCCCCCCCGGTGCACCCTCGCAGCTGTGCTCACTTGCAAGGTGTCTCACAGCCGAGAGCCCACCCAGGCGGAGAACCACTTTATTGTTTACGTTACTTGATTGGCACTGTTATTCTCTTTTCCTAGAGTTAATTGTACTGTTAAGAAATATTACCTATACGGTGTATCAATAGAGGGACGCACACGTATAGCGTTGCGCCCGGTAATTCAGGGCACTATAATCCAAACAAAAAAAACAAAAAAAAAACTTTTTCTTTATTATAGGTAACATAGGAAAACCGTAACCGGTAATACCTACCAGCACCCACAGAGCCCCACTCGGCTTACTAAGTAAGCCATTTCATTACCCGTCGGCAGATTCCTGCACTAAGCCACCCAGCTAACGGGTTTTGTATATAGTTCAAGTTATATTGTTGTACGTTGAACCCTACCACACCCCCCCAAAACCCCACCCACGCAATCGACGAAATAAGGTGACACTAGGGGCTGAGTAACACGGTGTAGCCTTTACCTCTCTGCCCACCTAATTATAGCGGTGAGGATGTCAATCACTGTACTTTCTCTCAATGCCAAAGGGCTGAACACGCCCCATAAACGAAGACTGGCACTTTTAGAAGCCAAAAAATGTAAGGCGCAGGTAGCCTTCTTTCAAGAAACCCATTTTAAATGGGGCTCACGGCCTAAATTTAACTCCCCCTGGTTTCCGATAGATCACCACTCCTGCTGCTCCACAAAAAAAAGAGGAGTCTCTATTTTAATAAGTAGGAACGTCACCTTCGAGCTGGTCCGTAAGATTAGCGATAAGAAAGGTAGATATCTCATCATTCAGTGTCACCTTAACAACAACCCCTTCACATTAATGAATGTATATGGACCTAACGCTAACCAAGAAATGTTTTTGCACCGAATATTTGCCTTGTTGAATATGTACAGCTTTGGGGAGGTAATACTTGGAGGCGATACCAACTTTCTCCTAGATAGCTTTAAAGATTCTTCTGCCTCACATACTATAACACCCAACACCTCTAAGAAACGGCTCGCACAATCGCATAACATACGCGATATCCTAGCAACACATGATTACGTAGACCCTTGGAGAATTACACACCCCAATGAAACTGATTACACATGTCATACGGCGGTACACAATAGCTACTCCAGAATAGATAGGTTCTTGGTCAGAACCACTTCCCTCCTCAAGATACTAGACACTACCATAGGGGACATCACATGGTCCGACCACGCACCAATCACGTTAACGCTCAAGGACCAATTCCCTCAGACTGGCCAGAGAACTTGGAGGTTAAACAACACCTTGTTAACAAACACACACATAGTCCAGGAAGTCACACAGGACCTACAAAACTACTTTGAGGACAATGATAAGCAAAACACTGATCCGGATTATGTCTGGCTAGCACACAAGGCGGTCATTAGAGGCAGCTTCATAAAGCATGCAAGCCATGCCTACAAGACACAAAAAGCACAATACTTAGCCCTTATCAACGAGATCAAACACACCACACACAACAACAAACATGCACCCACCCCTGAGACACAACGAAAGCTCTTGAGCTTGCAAACACAATTACGAGATATAGAGTTAACCAAAACAACCTACCTTTTACTAAAATCAAAACACAAATTCTTCGCGGCAGGGAATAAAGCAGGCGCTAAACTAGCGGCGCAATTAAAACAAAAAACGATCGCCTCCAGGATTGCCTACCTCACCGATGGAAAAGGTCACAAAACTATTGACCCACGAGAAATTGTTAATATGTTTGCAAATTACTATCGTCGGCTATACAATTTAAATGAAGAGGGTACCACTAAGGTCCCAACTGTAGCGGACATAGACGGATTCCTACAGGACCTCTGCTTGCCCTCCCTGACACCGACCGCAATACAATCACTACGACAGCCTATCTCCTTAGAAGAGATCACTTCGGTGATCAAAGACTTACCTGTTGACAAATCACCTGGACCCGACGGTCTCACCAATGCCTATTACAAATTATTTGCGAATACCCTCTCCCCGCATTTGTTGAAACTATACAGACAGAGTAATGACAGAGGAGCCCTACCGGCTGAAGTACTCCTAGCACATATATCCACCCTCCCCAAGCCAGGGAAACCACCGACACACTGTAAAAATTTCAGACCCATCTCCTTACTAAATGGGGATGCTAAAATCTACGCCAAGATCCTTAGTAACAGAATAGCACCGCTCCTCAGAAACTTAGTACATAACGACCAGTCAGGGTTTGTCAGGGGACGGCAGGGCTCAGACAACACCAGACGAATCCTCAATATACTGACACATATGGAAAAAAACAACACAGGGGGCCTTCTCTTGGCGCTAGACGCGGAGAAGGCCTTCGACCGCCTCAATTGGAAGTACATGTCTGAAGTCCTGGGGAGGTACGGATTTCCGCCCGAAATGATTAGAGGAATAGAGGCGCTGTATAGCGCACCAGCGGCGAAGGTCTCCAACGGAGGCTTTACGTCTGACAAATTCTCTATTACTAATGGGACGCGCCAAGGTTGCCCCTTGTCCCCCCTCCTCTACATTTTATCGCTGGAACCTCTGGCGCTAAAGATCCGTATGAATCCTGATATAAGAGGAGTAACAGTGACAGGCCAGGAACACAAACTGACATTGTTTGCCGATGACGTCTTGGTGTCATTAACAGACCCAGAGAAGTCATTGCCACACCTTATGAACACACTTACCGACTTCGGCTTAGTTTCCCACTATAAACTCAACCAAGATAAAACTCAGGCACTGACGGTTAACCTACCATTAGAACGCACGCAAACACTACAACGACAACACCAATTTGACTGGAGACTCTCATCCCTCACATATTTAGGGGTCAAAATCGCAACTTCCATAGCAAAAATCGTAAAATTAAATTACCTACCCTTACCACACATGTGCAAGGCGGACACCCTAAAATGGAAACACGTACACCTATCCTGGCTAGGAAGGATTAACGCCTTCAAAATGTCTATATTACCCAAAATTCTTTATGCTTTCCGTATGCTACCTCTCACGGTATCACAACCTCTGCTTAAGAGCATACAACACACGTGCAACACCTTTATATGGGACAATAAAAAGCCCAGGATCCCTCACAGACTTCTGTACACTCAGGTCAAACAAGGAGGAGTGGGACTACCAAACATTAACCAATATTATAAAGCGACAGCGCTAACAGCCGGCATAATGCTACACTCTCCTAAAGGGGACATCAGCTGGGTAGACATGGAAAATGCCCAACTAAAAGCATTAAATATAGTTGATGTCCTATGGACGCCTAAACACCTACGGATCCCCAAACTAGACCTATTTCACTCAACGTCTCTGACACTTCGTATATGGGACACGTTTATGGCCACAATGGGGTGCAAACTTTCCTTCCATCCCCGGGCACCACTGACTGCCCTAAGAACTGCATCCCCCGATCTCCCTCTAACAAGGTGGACTAAGGCAGGAATCACCAACGTCCAACACCTAGTAGACAATAAAGGCGTAATAGCATTCGCGGATATACAGGCCAAATGGCACCTACCGATGAGGGAGGTATTTACCTACCTAAGACTCAAAGGGACCATACTGACTCATGTGAACCTACACAACAGTACTCGGGAGCAATCACTAGTGGCGGGCGGGATTTTGGACAGATGCTGGGCCGCACCAAATAAACCAAAAGCCATCTCCCTCTCTTACAAAATGTGGGAGACCACACTACCACAACACACCCCCCTCTGTAAGACTAAATGGGAGGAAGACTGCTCCCTTCAACTCTCAGAGGACGACTGGGTCAGAGCACTAAATAGCCTCTCAAAACTCACTAGATGTTACACACACATAGAAGCACATAGGAAGCTACTGTATAGGTGGTACATGACGCCAAGTCGGTTACATAAAATATACCCCAGTGTGACACCGACATGCTGGAGGTGTTCAAGGGACACCGGTACATTCCTCCACATATGGTGGACATGTCCGGTGATTCAACCCCTCTGGACAGAGGTTAGGAGAGTGCTGAATAAATTGGGCATGACAAACCTATTGCCAAGCCCACAAACATACCTCATGCTTATGCTCCCCAGTGATCTTGCTAGAGAACACAGACAGGTGTGCGCCATCACGATACTGGCGGCCAGGAACCTTCTAGCGACGAACTGGAAGTCGCACCTATGTCCATCTAAAACACAACTATGGGACAAGATTCAACAATACCATGTCTATGAACGAATGACGATGACCCATATTATAGAATCACAACAGTTCCATTCAACATGGAAACAGTGGACATGCTTATACGACCAGGCCACAAACCCCCAAACTCCACCTTGAGACCGTTAAGTATGGCCTGACAGACTGTACCAGCACACAACACCGTGCTTAAAGAACCAACCTTTATCTTCCCGCACCAGACTGCTTTGCCCATAAACACCCAACAACGGGTAAACAATACGTGAGTGTAAAACTATACTATGCAACCTCAATTATGCGAATATCAGGTATATTGTTATTGCGGACATAGCCGCCTGCGAAGCCCTAAACGTCACTGTCGAAAATCTTGATAAGAAACCTTGTAAAATTCCATATTGTCTGCTTCCCCCATTGTTATCCTTATAACTCCCTTCTCTTTTCTGTACCCCATATACTTGAAAATCAATAAAAACTTGCATTAAAAAAAAAAGAATAATCCATCTTCACACGGAGAAAAGCTTATAAAGCCTTCCCATGCCCAGCAATTAGGCTCAGAGTGCTCTGTGTCATTTTACACAGCGTGGGAAAATTCCAAAGTGCCGCTCCTGTCAAAGTGCCGCCTGGAGCCACGGCCCCACCGGGGCATATGGACGGGTCGGCCCTGATTGTGGGAATTTTTGACGGATGGGATCTACATTGTGGTCACACCTGCAATAGAGGGCGCAAAAATTTTTTGCACCAGGTTATGGAGTTATGGAGTTGTTATGGAGTCTGGCGTGCATCATTCATTTCAAAATATTAAACAGCAGAATCACTGGAACACAGGAAAATATGTCACTCTGACTAACGAGAAATCTGACTAATGTAGGAATTGGTATACATTACTATGCAAAGGAGTGAGCTGCACTTAGAAAGGATTTGTTTTCCCTGTGAGCATGTCAGTAAGATGTTTCGCCTGCTAGAGTTCCCTGCTCTCTCCAGCCAAATGTCTCACTTGCTTATCACCTATGTGCATTTGCAAATGAGAAAATTATCTGCACCTTGCTCAGAATGCAAAATTTTTAGTGCATATGGCATGACAATAGCTTTGTTGGCATGACAATAAGCTCCTCTTGCCAACTACAATACAATCACCTACATAACAAATTCTAATGAAAAAGGCTGAATTCAGATCCACATGAAATTATTAAATCAACATTTTTTCCTGAGATCTATTTGATAATATTAATTTAGTGAGCAACACTCAGAAAAAATACTTTTTAATGAACAAAAGATTATAGCTAAAATTAAGATTCTTCTTAAATTTAGCTTAATATAGGAAAAATCTCTTTGTATGCACATGAACATTTTTTTTTTTAGCAGCGAATATCTCGGTTGGACTAATATGTATGTTACGCAATGCTAAAATTCATAGATGATTGGTTGTTTATTGTTTTTATTGTTTGTTATTTTAGATTGCAAGTTCATTTGATCTACACAATCTCTATATCTTTTCCACCTTTGTCAGATTGTCCATTTTGTAATTGCTTTTACGTTTTGTTTAACCATACTAGATCACTGCAGAATGTTTTGTTGGTGCATAAGAAATAGTAATAGTACATGGATTTTATGACTTTGACATTCAACATTGGCTGCATATTGAAGTATATATTGATTCATATATTTATCAACAGAACACATTTTCTTTTCCAGTTCTTTCTCTTAATTCTTAAGATATGAGAAAGATATGAGATCGGAGCAGGGTCCTTGCACAATAAATACTACAATGCACTGTATTGATTATGATACATTAAAGGGGTACTATAAGTGTCAGGAATACAAAGCAATAGTCCATGCACTATAACTCCCCCCTGCTTCCCCCTCCCTCGTGCCTTCCTGCCGTGTTAAATAAAGGGTTAAAAAACATGTATTTGCTTACCTGACCCCAGCGCCGAAGTCACTCAGAGTTGGGTTGCAGCTCCGCCTCCTCCAACGTCAAGCGACGAGCAGGTGCTAATGCACATGGTTGGCAAATACCACACCTACATTAGAACTCCCCGTAGGAAAGCACTGAATGATGCTCGATGTCCTCATGCAGAGCGTGAGACTGTCCAGCATCAGTGACCGGACCAAAAGTTCGTTAGCATCCAGGAAGCATCTCTAATTGCTGTCTAAGAGAAGGCAGAAGGCAGACTTCTCTGGAACTGCAAAGTTTAAAATTGCAGCTCTAAGTGCAATAGGCACACTGCACCCAGACCACTTCAATGAGCTGAAGTGGCCTGAGAGCCTATAGTATCCCTTTAAGAAATGACTAAAAGACTCCTTTCTAGGAAAGTAATCGGTTAATACCTCCCTTTTCAGCAGCCTGTCCGTATGCCTCACAGACATTATCTTCCCATCCTCCTTGCTTTCAAACTACACCTTTTGAATTTATAGCCCTGGTATAGCACACATAATTTGTATAAATAATGTGTATATTTAGAAATACCCATATTCCTGGCATTCTTTTTTATTCGTTTGGTTGTATTGCACTTTATTTTTTGTTTAATTATAGTTTGCTTCCTTTAGACTGTAAGTTCATGTCTGCTTGTATTACATTTAGATTACCTTGAGGTGTAGAACGGAATGTTTGAGGATAAATAATTGAATCTCATTGTACATTCAGTATATGAATTCAGAAAATTGATCTTCTGTGATATGTGCTTCCTGTTTCATTAGTTTTTGTGTACTGAGCCTGGAAATGATTCTTAGTCTAGTAACTGTACTTTTACAGTTTACTTTAGCAGAACACATGTAGATTTCCAATTTTGCATCGGCGTACATTCAACAAAAAACAGATCCAGGACATTGATTAATACAAACTCATTAGAAAACCTGATCAAGATTTAAAAATGTGTTCATAAAGCATCTGTAAAGAATGTTTAGAATTCCAGGGATAAGTCTTTCATTTTGTAAACTTAGTAGCATGGTCCAATTGGATGTGGATTAAAGATAAACTATATAGCATTAGGAATCCAAAGATATATTCCTAACACTATTGTGTTATCCACTGAAGCTAGATGCAGGGCCGAGTGAAAAAACGGTTTTAACTTACCTCTCTTCCAGTGCCGAGACTCACTTGGGGCTACTGCCTTATCATTCTTCTCACATATAATATAGACTGAATACTCAGAAGGAAACACTCAAAACACCATAATCACTACAGTACCACATCAAAGTTCCATAAGCACTACAGCTCGATCACTCTCAGGCAATGAATTAATCCTGTGGTGTCACCCTGGAAGTCCTCCTGGAGTGTTGCTTCCCAACTTCTTGTCCAATCCAGTGCTCCACCCAGAGGAGCATTGGGGATAAGATGTGTGTGGCAAGAGCCACACTAATGTCCAATAAAATGCCCTCAATATGTTAGTCAAACTCAGTCTTTACAAACCAAGCTCCTCTATTGGCTATCAGCAAGACACCCAGTTGAGGTGTATTTAATAAATCATTTTTTAAAAGTTACCCGCACACTAGCCCAAACCCCTATGCATATTTAAATAAATGGAGGTCATTTGGTAACTCCAATGGCCATTAAATGTAAGCCCACCTGCCACATCAAGGCAAACCTCTTAGGTGGGTCCTGCACTAACAATTCACCTTGCTTCCTTGAGCTCTTAGACAAAGACATCTCTAATAAAACAGATAGGGGTATTTTTCTAAACCACTACATACTTATTAACCCTGGGGTGGGTGGCAGCAGTGTAACATGGCTGTGTGATACAAAAGTAAATACAAATACACAAAAATAAGTCCTGTGCTCAAACTCCCACTACTCCTGGGTGGCAGCAACGACCATAGCATTTTAAGCTACATATTTAACCCTACAATGTAAACATTGCAGTTTCTATGAAACTTCAATGTTTTAATTTGCATTAGTAAAACTACAGGGCCACTGCATTCTAACCACTTAATTGAAACAACTGTGGTCTAGACAGGGATAGGCAACCTTCCACGCTCAAGATGTGGTGTACTTCATCTCCAATAATACTCATACCGCCATAATGCTAGCAAAGCTTCTGGGGAGATGAAGGCCATAAGTTGCCTACTTTTGCTTCAAGGGGTCTCTTGAATTATTTTATTGAAGTTCTATATTTTTATGTATTTCAAATATAAAGAATTGTGAAATTTGGCATGGAACAGTAGTTTATATTTACTCATTATTTATGAAGTGGTGCTATTCCTCACTGCTGAATTTCTGTTGGTCTGATTTTCCTTAAATACTGACAGATTTAGACACAGCCATAACCAATCCCAATCCTACCCCACAAAAATGTAACCTGATGTAAATGTGGGTTAATTACTTGCCACTTGCAGGGACTAACAGAAAACACATATCTTAATATCTTACGCAAAGATGTACTGTGCACCTCCACCATCCCAGTTAGGGTCCATGTATATTACACTTGTGCATTTGGTTTCATATGAATTGTGAATTATAGGAATTTTGGGTGTTCGGACGGTTGTCCAAATTCTGTTACTCAAAAATGGCATTTGAACGAATCAAAGCAATTAAAAGTAATGATGCAATGAGCTGTTTGGTTTGTTTTGTGTTTCAGAGTTCTGTCCATTCCCACAAATGAAAGGTAATTGATGGAGAAAATGATGATTAAGGGTTAGGGGAATGTAGTGATATGTGTATATTAAAGGACTGAGTTGCTTTAAGAGGGCAGGAGATTCCCTCAGTTGGAAGGCTTGGGAGAGCACTTCATGATGTGAGTTTAGCGGTAACTCTGTGTAAAAACTGGCTGTGTTTTTCTTTAGTTGAATAAGTCTTTTATGTATATATTTCTTCTTTTTGGGTCAGACTCGCCACAATAATATATGTCTATATTATTGAAAAGTACTAATACGCAATCTGACGTTCTTTATAAAAAATAAGTATTTATTCTACATTCAACAGCAAACAATAATATACTTAACAGATGGTATTTCTTAATGACGTTACAGAGCGTCGTCTTTGTATCAGCAACTCAGGACATCAGAGAGGAGAGCAAAACGGATCGTAGCAGGAAGAGAGTGTAATCCTTTGTCCTTGGCTCTATCTAGCCCAAATTACGTCATAACGCTTAGTTTAGACTCTGCCATATAAGGAAGTTCCCTATATAAAGACCACCTCAAATCTCTTATACAGCAAATTCCAGAGACCTCATGGTACAGAATAGCAAACGCCATCTGTTCTGTTTAACCCATTAGACAGCCACACCTTAATATGTATTTGAACAGGAACATATAGAATATGCAATATTCTACACTCTGCAAGTTATGTTTTGTGAATTATGGAAGTAAAGGTATTCCTGACCCTATAGTGTTAAAACCACCATTTAGCCCCCCTGGGTTCCCCATGCCTCCATAAATATAGCAAAATCTTACTTGTATTCAAGCCTGAAGCTCTGCACACTGTCTGCTGACATAATCAGAAGTGGTGGCCTGATTCAATCACAATGCTTCCCCATAGGATTGGCTGAGACTGACAAGGAGGCAGATCAGGGGCAGGGCCAGCACAATTCAAATACAGTCCTGGCCAATCAGCATCTCCTCATAGAGATGAATCAATGAATCTCTATGAGGAAAGTTCAGTGTCTGCATACAGAGGGAGGAGATACTGAATGTCTGGATGCATTTTAGGCAGCCATGACCCAGGAAGGATCTCTAACAGCCATCTGAGGAGTGGCTAGTGAAGTTATCACTAGGCTGTAATGTAAACACTGCATTTTCTCTGAAAAGACAGTGTTTACTGCAAAAAACCTGACGGTAATGATTCAACTCACCAGAACAAATTCAATAAGCTGTAGTTGTTCTGGTGACTATAGTGTCCCTTTAAGTATAAAGGCTGCAAGCTATTAACTGTAGTGTCATGCAGGTAAACTGCAGTATATACAGAGTTAATTTCGCATTAAACTATAGGCACCACAGCTACAAATGTAGCGGTGGGATGTAGATAGTTCAAACGATTTGTTACAACATTAGCAAGCTGTTTTCTGTAGTGTCCACAGGATAGACTGTAATTAATAAAAGATAGTAAGTGGATGGCGCTTACACAATACAAAGACACACAAGTGGTGGTGGAAAAAGTGTTCCCCAACACCTCAAATACAAAGTATACGATAAAAAATATGTGGACACTAAGTGTACAAAATGCCACAAAAATCCACACTCCACTCTCTTAATTCCAAAACAGTGAATACAATACTTATGGATACAGGGATATATACTGGTAGCGTTCCGTGTGCTTGGACCCTATAATCACATAAAACAGTACATAGTGTAAACTGTATATGGAAATAACAATAATAAAAATGTATAATGGATCCACTCACGAATTTTAGAGCCGTGCCAGGCTCTATGTTGAATGCCCAAGGGTGCCTATGCAGGCTAAGTGCAGAGTCTTCACAATACTCCTCAAGGCAGAAGAGACAGCAAGGATGGTATAGAAATGAATAAATTTATTAAATAAAAATTATATAAAAACAACTAAGCAAGTTGTATAAAAAGTGCAAATAATCAATATGCAAATATCATACATCATATTGATTATTTGCACTTTTTATACACTTGCTTAGTTGTATATAATTTTTATTTAATAAATTTATTCATATACCATCCTTGCTGTCTCTTCTGCCTTGAGGAGTATTGTGAAGACTCTGCACTTAGCCTGCATAGGCACCCTT
Source organism: Pelobates cultripes (assembly GCA_933207985.1). Taxonomy (NCBI): domain Eukaryota; kingdom Metazoa; phylum Chordata; class Amphibia; order Anura; family Pelobatidae; genus Pelobates; species Pelobates cultripes. The sequence continues at coordinate 290,126,741 of OW240913.1, forward strand.
GGGCATTCAACATAGAGCCTGGCACGGCTCTAAAATTCGTGAGTGGATCCATTATACATTTTTATTATTGTTATTTCCATATACAGTTTACACTATGTACTGTTTTATGTGATTATAGGGTCCAAGCACACGGAACGCTACCAGTATATATCCCTGTATCCATAAGTATTGTATTCACTGTTTTGGAATTAAGAGAGTGGTGTGTGGATTTTTGTGGCATTTTGTACACTTAGTGTCCACATATTAGACTGTAATTAAAACTTTTTGTTCAAATCTAGAATTGAAGGAACAATTCTGTTTCATTCTGATGAATTGTTCTAAAGTTATATTTCTAATCCACTGTGGATGATGTTGTCATGGGTGGCGGTACAGAAACCGGGACCCCTGAGTGCCTGATGATGATGAAGGGAGTCTCAGCGTGGAAATAGACTATCAGGGCCTGGTGCAGGGTAACCACACGCCCCCTGGTGTTGAGCACCAGAGTTTGTGCGGCCACATACCAGGGCCCTGATGCAGCTACTGTGGATCCCAAGAGCTAGGAGCTTGATATGCAGACCTCCCAGGAACTGGATAGGGGGGCTCTGCAGCAGACATGTGTCCAGAACAGAAACAAGGCAAGACTAGGACAGAGACCTAACAAGAAAACAAGACAAGACTAGAAGAACCCAGAACCGAAGCAGGACAGAAGCCAGAACCCAGAACATGTACACAAGACATAAGGGAAACATGAACAGGACAGGACAGGACTGTACATGAACTGGGAATACAAGACAAAATAAAACAAGACCAGAGATACAAGGCAAAACAAGAGGAGACATAATTAAGTGCTATATATGTAAAACATTGAAGATTTAAACATACATAAATGGCCAAGATGCATGCAGCCCACCACTGCGTCAAAGTACTCCAATTACAGTGGGTTCCTATCTGCCTAGATATGCATGACTAAATAAACAATAATAAAACACACACAGCACTTACCTGCAAGAAAAGGGCAGAGGACTTGGAACAACTGCCTGCAGGAACCAACTGAAACAAAAAGGATTAATGGAAAAGGAATGGGTGTGGCAACATAAAACAAACATTTAAAGGAATCGAAGAGACTGAGAATTCCAGGAAAGGAATACAGAAGTGAACCCAGAAAACCCAACATAAAAAAACAAACATCGAATAGAAAACCAGAAAAAACAAGAAAAACTAAACAAGGATTGTAAAAAGAGTACTGGATACCAGAAGCCAAGGCCAGACATCTCCACAGAACAAGACAGGATGTGACAGATGTCCATTAGGGGCTTCCAAATAACGATTAACATCCATATCTTGTTGAAAGGTGCTAGTAATCACACGCCCATTATAAGTACTTAGGATTAAATCTGAAAACTCGATAGTAGTCTTATTCGTTTTTGATCTGAACTTCAGATCTAGATGATTATTACTCAAAAATTCCCAAAACAAGCCAATCTGCTACATCACCATTCCATACAATTAGGACGTTGTTGTTTATAAAATAGCGGTAGAAAGCCAGCATGCCTCTCCAATGGTTATTGTACCAGATGTAGAAGTTTTCCCAAAAACCCATAAATAAATTTGCATAAGATGGACCAAAGCTCGCTCCCATCGCTGTTCCTTTGATCTGTACATAAAACCCGCCTCAAAATGTAGAATGATTGGGATATAAAATAAAACACAGAAATATGTAATAGGAATGCATGGATGAGTTTCACATGATCCAAACAGCATATTAATTAATTTCACATCACCCAAACAAAATGTTATATTTTTGACAAATTGATTCAGCTGAACCAATTTTTTTCTGCTGTGCACAAGTCGAACCATATGTTATAAACATAGCATTATAGTATTCATATAATATCACACCAGAGCTTAATGTAAATAATGTTAAGTCCAGTACCATTATGGTGAACTGCTTCAAAATACATGCATTACAGTTATGCTCTTTAAAGTTTGTAACAGAAATACCCAAGTTCCTCTAATACATTTGGAGAATGGCATTTTCAATTCAAATAAAAGCCTGTGAAGTGGTTAACTGAGAACAAGTGACCCTGGGGGGGAGACCAATACAGTTTCATAACAATATATTTATATAAAATAGTGCAGCGCTAAATTGTTAAATTGGCAATTCATGCACTTTAAACTGTTTTAAAAGAATTCACACATTTGCACTTTATGTCTTTGTTTAAAGGGATATACGCTTGATTGAAGTTGCTCAAAAGAGAACATTGAGCTAAGTGTTATATATACATATATAAATAGGCATGGAATGTTTCTGACACTAAATATATATCGCTCCACTATTTTTTTTTTAAATAAATTTTTTACATTACTCTGTGGTTGTGGGAGAATTACACATTTAGTGTTGTAGCTGCTATTTTCATAAAGAAAATCTAATTAGCATATTTGCACTGAAAATTATTTGCAATCTCTTGACAAGATAACACACATCTTTTGCTATTTGTATCATAACAATATATACATGTACAAACAACCAAAGTTATCTATGATGACATTGAAGTAAGCATGTTAAGAAAAGGAATATGAAAATTTAGATTTAGTTAGATTTATTGAAATTTCGACTTTTAATTTTTCCATTCATTTGGTTCTTGTTAATATATTTTGAAATTTGACTGCAAATAATCTTTGCATATATGCATTACATGATAAATAACTAAATCAAGTTCAACCTATAGTATGCACACTTATTTTGATGGAGTCATTTTCTGATGAGAATTCTTCAAAATGCTAACAGATCAAAAGAGGTTATATAATTTCCATTGGTTTTCCTACCTGTTAGAATGATTAAGACAAGACATGAGAGACAACAGGAGATAAATAATCTACCAGCTATCATATCCATAAAATCTATAAACTATTACGTTATTTCTATTACTACAAATTTTAAAATGTTTGCAAAATTGTCATGCTCAATCACATTTCTGGCCGCGTTTCTGCTTCAAGTCTCCACTCCAGCGGTTCCAACGCCGGCCGCTGTAGCTCTGCCCTCTTTTATGAGATGGCACGTGCACGCCGAAGTCATGACGCTAATAACATCATCATGTTGCGTGCGTGCCGACGTCATGACGCCAATGACGTCAGGGCCTGCCAAAAAAAGCCGGACTTGAACGTTTTGGGGACATGGCTTCCAATTTTAAGAGCCACCCTATAAAAGGCTGATTCACACATAGGACTTTGCCTTGTTGTGGTTCTTTTGTTAGTTCCCAATAGTGCTCTTTATCTGGTTGTTCTATTTGGTATTTTGACTTCGGCTAACTGACTACTCTCCATTCTCCTATATTGACTTGGCTCACATACCTTGACTATTCTAATATCTGGTTTCTTGGCTTGGCTTGTATACCTTGTTTTTGGGATATCTGGCTCCCTCGACCTTGGCTTGTTCTTGACTATTCTCTAGCATTCTAACGTAGAGTCTGGCCACTCTAAGGTCCAGTATACATTTCTCTATTACATCCTGCGTGTTGGGTCTCATTGGAATCCTGGCATTACAACAAGGCCTTATGGACCCTGCAGGTGTAAGCCCTCAGAGAATCACCTATGAGGATAGGTTTGAAGAAATGGATCATCGCATGGACCAAATAGCCCTTGTGTTACAGACCTTATTGGCACGTTCAGCAGCCCAACAAGGAGAAAACCCAAACACCTGTTGCTACCCTTGTATCTACAGATATGGAAGTGGCTCCTTATGGGACAACCCCACATATCACCTCTCCATTACGCTCTGGTGGAGCCCCTGAAGCTTGTCGTGGGTTTCTCAATCAGATCAGTATCCATATTGAGCTACAACCCAGGGCATACCCCACGGATAGAGCCAAAATTTGATTCATTATAACCCTTTTGATTAATAAGCCGTTGATCTGACAAATCTGTTATGGGAAAATGATAATCCCATGATGTATAATTATGTAGCCTTTATGGAGGCCTTTCGTATAACTTTTGACCCTCCTGGTAGGAAGGCAAATGCTACTAGGTTTCTTTTACGTCTTAGATAAGGGAATAAGGCATTTGTGGAATACGCACTCTAATTCAGGTCCCTAGCAGCAGAGATTAGATGGAATAATGAGTCCTTTGTTGATGTGTTTTTTAATGGCCTTTCAGACACTATCTTAGATGAGGTCACTACTAGAGAGTTACCAGAAAACCTAGAAGACCTGATATCATATCTTTCCCGTATAGACAAACGTGTTAGGTTTAGACAGAACACCAGAGAAAGATCAAAACGAGCACAGATCTGGTTAGCTTCCCTCATTATGGCCCTAGCTTTGCCATAACCAATGCAAGTAGGGACAATCCGATTAATGGAGGCAGAAAAGCAATACCGCAGAAGACAGGGGTTATGTTTGTATTGCGGCAAGAAAGGACACTGTGACGAGAGCAATCTCGCCACATTGCATTGGAGAAGCCTGGTTGCTCGCCTGTTGCCTTTGGACTATGGCCCCACGTTAAAAGACATATTTTTTTACCTGCAGAAAAGATTTATTCGTTCTTTTCTGCCTGGTGTTCGTTAGATTCAATCTACCAAACAACCGCACGAATGACTGGACCACCTGGGAGCTGGAGTGTGCCAGCAATCAGCCTCCCTGAAGCTGCGGTTAACCGCAGCTTAATTGACGAATGCTGGGTGGCGGCCATTCGTATCACGAACATGAGGTCACGGCCATTGTAAACTTGCGAATGCACAGCGGTGTTCGACGCTTAATTCATGGAACTGAAATCTGACACAGTTTTGCGCGAACACCGCTGAAGCCGCCGACTCTGTAGTTTTGCTTGAATGTGTTATACCCCAGATAGGAATCCCATGGAGCTCATTCGCATGAAACTGACTGTGTAAAGACTTTGGCTCCATGGCGATTAAACTGTATTCGTGTGGTCTGAGCGCCATTCGCTTAATAATGTGCGCTCAGACCTGAGCTATCTGGGGACATGTTAAATGTATGCTTTTAATGTTATGTGTATCACATAGTGTATTTTAATAGTAATTCGTGTGTTAGTATCCCCACGTGCATAATGGCGATTTGCCTTTGTCTTGGGAGATAATTGAATTACTTCTCAATTATCTCCAAGGCAGAGGGGAGGAAGCCAGGATGCATTGTGAGAATATAATGTGACTGTGTGTCCTGTTTGTCTTCTTGTCTGTCTTTTGTCACAGTCTCCCATTTGGTCCCCTAGGGGAGTGTCCACCAGGTGGGAGACCTGCATAAATACTGGGTAGGTAGCCCTCATTAAACCAGACCACTGCTTGATCCTCAACACGGAGCCTTGTCTCGTCTTTGGGGGGATTTACTGAATATTGATAGAGACTGATTGCTAGGAGTGTAAGCCGCTTGGGTGCTTTTCCTAGTCGTCTGCTAGCAGTGATTCGTATGGTTCTAGTTCGCGTGTTTGGAGTGCTATATTGGATGCCGTTCGGGAGTTTGGAGCATTCCCTTATTGGCGGTTCGTGAGTTTGGTATTTTACAATAGCTGTGCCTGCATCTCTGGAAAGGGGGACGATCGCCCATATGGTTTTTACCCCTTGTGTGCAAAACGGTCCGTTACAGACACCTTCGATTAAAATGTCCTAGAGGGCCGGAAAACTACCACACCTAAGTCCCTCTGGAGGACAGGCCTTACGTGTTTCCACCACGTCCTCCATACAAAGAGTAAATAAACATAGGATTCTGATTCCCATCACCTTGACCTGGGAAAGAACTGTGATACAGACTGAAGTTTTGGTTGACTCTGGGGCCGCTGAGAGCTTCATAGATGTTGCCTTTGCTAACAAACATTCTTTTCCTATATGGTCAAGAGATACACCCTTGGACATTGAAGGCATAAATTGTAGACCACTACTGAGACCTATGATTACTCATGAAACATTACACATACAAATGAAAGTCGGTTTGTTACATAAGGAATCTACCATACTACAGAGTATCTCATCCCCTGTATTTTCTGTGGTACTAGGGTTTCCTTGGTTAAGACTGCATGACCCTTTGACTGATTGGGAAAAAGGGTAGATTGTATCCTGGAGTGACAATTGTATTCAGAAATGTGACACTGCAGCTAGACCTATATTTCCGATTAATGTCCCAACTATGTCACCATTATCTACTGAAATACCTACCCCTTATCTTAGTGTTAAGGAGGTATTCAATAAGAGTAAAGCCGAGTCACTTCTTCCTCATAGGTTCTATGATTGTCCTATAGGTATTTTACCTTTAACTATGCCCCCTAGAGGTACTGTATATCCTCTCTCACCTAAGAAGAACTTGGTATTGGAGGAATACTTCAAAGAAAATCTAAGAAAGGTGTTTATTAGGAAATCTTTGTCCCCAGCTAGTGCAGGATTTTTCTTTGTCTCCAAAAAAGAGGGAGACCTTCAACCATGCATAGATTACCGGGTGTTAAATAAGTGAGGAATGACTATATTTTACCATTGATTACCGAGTTCTTTGATAGGTTGAAAAAAGCCTTAATCTTTACCAAACTAGATCTTAGAGGCGCGTAAAACATGGTTAGGATACGGAAAGGTGATGATTGAAAGACAGCATTTAATACACGATATGGGGATTACGAGTATACTGTAATGGCATTTGGATTATGTAACACCTTTAGCTGTCTTCCAGGATCTCATTAATGATGTTCTAAGAGACTTTTTACATGAGTGTGTGATTGTATATCTGGATGACATTCTCATCTACTCAAGTTCTCTGGAAGAACATCATAAACATGTGAAGAGGCTATTGATCTGATTGTTACAAAATGGATTGTATTGCAAATTGGAGAAGTGTCTTTTTGATCAAACCCAAATCAGTTTTCTGGGATGCGTTATGTCTAGTGCATATAAACCTCAAACCAGTCCTATTACAGACATATCTACGGTTGTGCCAAGATCCCGTATAATAGCCCACACGGTACTCAGAATAAATTCTGATCCTGTTGACAACATATTGTCTAAACAAGATCAAGTGCCTGAATCAACTCCAGTTGATAAGTTATTTGTTCCTTCCGAGTATAGAACACCCATACTTACCCATCATCATGACTGTAAAACATTCATCCGGGTATTAAAAAGACATACTCTCTTATAATCACAAAGTTTTGGTGGCCTTCCTTGAGAACAGATGTCAAAGAGTACGTAACTGCATGTGACATCTGTTCTAGAAATAAACAGCCCCACACTCTCCCTTGTTGCCTATTACAACCACTTAACATATCAGAGAAACCATGGAATTGCATATCTATAGGTTTCATTGTTGAACTTCCTTTGTCCAAAGGAAAAACAGTTATATTGACAGTAGTAGACAGGTTCTCCAAGATGGCACACTTTATACCATTGCCAAACTTCCCTTCTTCACCAGAATTGGCCGATATATTCTCCAAAGAAATCTTTCGCCTGCATGGTATGCCGATGGAAATCATATCAGATAGGGGCACACAATTTGTCTCTCGATTCTGGAGGGCTTCTTGTGCTCAATTGAGCATTGAATTAAGTTTTTCATCAGCTTATCACCCGCAGTCCAATGGAGCAGCAGAGTGCACAAATCAAATGCTGGAACAGTATTTACGATGCTTTGTATCAGAACATCAGGATAACTGGGTTGATTTGATTACCTGGGGTGAATTTGCTCATAACAATTTGGTTAGCGAGGCCACTAATTTCAGTCCGTCTTATCTCAATTAGGTTTCAATTCTCTGGTCCTTCCTACTGCACTCCCTTCTGTTGACCTCCACATTGACAACCTGAGAAACACTTGGGAACAAGCTCAACTCATCCTCACTAAAGCTTCACGTTCATTTAAGTACCAGGTTGACAAGTGTAGACATGCTGCTCTGGTGTATCAACTGGGGGATAGAGTCTAAATGAGTACAAGACACATCCATCTCAAAGTGTCAACCATGAAGTGCACTCCCAGTTACATTGGTCTCTATAAGGTCTTTAAACAGGTCAACCCTGTGGCTCTCCCGCATTCCCTGCGTATACCCAATACATTCCATGTGTCCCTTCTGAAACCATTGGCCTGTAACATTTTACCAGTAAAGTCATTCCTCCTCCCCATGTTCAAGTCGATGATCAGGAGGAGTATGAAGTAGGATCTGTAACGGATCACCTGGCACCCCGACTGGGTACCTCCGTTGAAGGATGCTCCTAGCGCTTCCTGAGGACTCCAATCACTGCAGCCGACACCATAAGCACCGTAGACTCCTTCAGAGAGCATAACAGGAACAAGCTCTTACAAGAGCTTAGTAGTGATATAGCAAGGGAGTATGACTAGCATAGCAATCCCTTGTAGCAGATTCCCCCAATAAGAGACGGCACTCCAAATTGAGGGTGAAGTAGAACTGTCTAAAACTTTATTTTACTTGGGACTAGCCCATATGGTCATTACATTAACATTGCTGTGAAAACTCAATAAAATTACAAACAGTCAAATCATAGCAGGCAACATACAGTGACTTATTATAACATAATTACATATTTATAAATGGGTGGGGAAGACCATAATAAACACAAAATGTCTCTCCTGCATATAGAATTAGCGACATGCAAATCTACCCGAATATGCAAATTACCAGTCTTGCTATTCAGGTAGTGCACTACACAAGCTCCATAGCCAAATCCACCTAGTTGGTAGCAATCCTCAGCAGTATAGGAGAGCAGGCAATACATCCCAGGGGCCATAGTCACATGGCAGGAGGCTGGCAATCAGTCTTCTCCAATGCCCAGTGGCGAGGCTGGTTCCGCCATAGGATCCATTCTGGATTCTCGCATATCCCATGGCAGACTCCAGTATCTGGTTGCCATGTTTCTGCTTCCAGTCTCCACTCCAGCGGTTCCAATGCTGGCTGCTGTAGCCCCGCTGTCTTTTATGATACAGCACTAGCACACCGACGTCATGGCGCTAATAACGCCATCACGTTGTGTGCGTGCCGATGTCATGACGCCGATGAAGTCACGACCCACCAAAAATGTCTGCACTTGAACGTTTTGGGGGCATGGCTTCCAATTTTAAGAGCCAACCTATAAAAGGCTGATTCACACATAGGACTTTGCCTTGTTGTGGTTCTTTTGTTAGTTCCCAATAGTGCTTTATATCTGGTTCTTCTATTTGGTATTTTGACTTCGGCTAACTAACTACTCTCCATTCTCCTATGTTGACTCGGCTCACGTACCTTGACTATCCTAATATCTGGTTTCCTGACTAAGGTTGTATACCTCGTTTTCGTGATTTCTGGCTCCCTCGACCTTGGTTTGTTCTCGACTATTCTCTAGCTGTCTAATGTACAGTCCGGCCACTCTAAAGTCCGATATACGTTTTTCTATTGGGTCCTTCGTGTTGGGTCTCATTGGAGTCCTGACAAAAATGCACAAATGTGCAATCCTATTTTTTGAAATGTTCTATTATAAATGATGCACTTATCAAATAGTGGCTGTGATAGGATAAACATAGATTTGCTCAGCAAAAAAAAAATTGGGCTAGTTGAATTGATGTGTGAGAATAAAATGTTTGTGTTGGTCAAATCAGGATTTGCTGTTCGATTCAGGAATCGTCCATAAGGCTTTTCGGTACGGGTTAATTTTATTCATGCAACAGATCACGAAAACCGATTCAGATGAACCAAATAGGCATGAAAATGGGCCATTCATTGTACTGCATCATATATACATAATATAAAGCGTACCCCTATAGGTGCATTGTACCACCATTTGGTTCACAACCAACAGAGGGAAAATGCAGGAGCAGTAGATAAAAAGACAATATTAACATATTTTTTATATTACTAACTAAATCTATAAATATAGATTTTTTTTTTTTTATTTAGGGTTTTTAGAGTCTCTAAAGTATATTATGGTTGTCCACTCAACCAAAAGGTCTGACCTACAAAATGGCAATATCAAAAAACTAAATGAATGCTTTTATTAAATCCCTTAAAAATAATACGATTAACATTTAGTGACAGTCCCCAAACCATCAATCATCTTAGTTTTTGTCACCACAGCCATAATTATGTATCATGAAACAAATTAAACTGTTAGTCCATTGTCCATTTTGTTTGTCTTGTAACTTGCCCATATAGTGTTTTTGGGTTACAGCATTCGAAAGAACTGACAACTGCTGAAAATTTGAATGAACTGCAATTAATTTGAAACCAAATGCACAAGTCTAATGAACATTTACTCTTTAATGACTGAAATTAAGGTGTTCCTTTAGTAAAACTAAATCAGTTGACTGAAGGTTTTTTTTTAGTGAAGATAATTTGTGACTGTTGTTGCATGCGTACTTATTTTATAGATTTGATAAATGGCATCTGTGACAAAAACATAGACAAGTCCTTTATTAACCTGCAAATGTAATTTCTATGTGATGGCAAATGAAATGCGTACAGATAAAAAGATGTACCGGTATATGAAAATGGAAATACTAATTCGGGTAGTCAGCTTCCGAACATTCTAATCTATTTCTAGATACTACTATTTTAACACAGATCAGATATGATCTTCTGGCTCAGATCAGAATAAATGATTGGTGAGATGTCTATAGGTAGACGCAGATCCATATGTTTGAAGCATACATCCAGCAAATACTTTTTTATATGCAAATCTAAAGATATGTTAGCTCTTCCATTATAATTAGGCGTGCTATCATATTATGTGTGACATAGCCCCTATAAGTCACTCCTACAATGCTCACGGGTTATAATTCTCAGTGGAAAAAAAAAACTTTTAAGGAGCTAGAGTCCTGGAGAGACTCACAGAGCATCATTTTGTCATGGATTGTAGACTTCCTATCACTTATATAGTGTAAAAAGCAAAATGAGAACTCCAAGAGATCCTAACAAAAAGAAAAAATATCTATATAGCCTTATCTTGAAAAGTCATTTACAGCTCGATGCATGAGCTTTAGAAGTATGCGGCAATTTATTTGAGGCAGAGGCAGTGTGAAATTCCAATACAGTTATGCAGTGGTTTTACCAGCAGAACTGAACCGAAGCACATATTTTTACTAGAATTCCCTGTCTTCTTAGAGAAGAAATATGTTGAATTAGTTTTACCTGCCTCCAGCCATTTAGTGCTTGACCTAACAGACTTCTCTCACTTTATACATGCACAAGATTTGGTTTGCCTTTTCAGCACCATAAAACAGTTTCTGTGATATTAAGAGGATCTGTAAAAGATAGAAAATGTAGTTTTATTTCATATAGCATGGCTTAGCTTGACATCTTGTTTCCTAAGCATTTTATTAAGAAAAAAAAATATTAGGTGAACTGGGTAGCATGTATGAAATTGTATTTGAAGTATTATCATGGCACACAGCAGTTTTTTTTGTCACTGAACAACCATGTTTTTTAATTACAATAAGAATAACAACACATTTCACAAATAAATATTGACATAAACACAGATAAACAAAAGCGCTACCAATAAAATAACTTGCTTGAGCAAAGCATCTTTAAAGAGTTACTGCAGCTAGTTTATACATTCCCTTCATTTTTCTTCTAATAGTCTTACTCTATATTTATTTATTTATAAAATATTTTACCAGGAAGGATACATTGAGATTTCTCTCATTTTCAAGTATGCTCTGGGCCCACAAACACTACATTGTTACAATAAGGTACAATATAATATAAAAAAACAAAAAACAAAAAAAAAACAGTCAAATAATACAATAATACAATATACACTATATATGTAATGTGACTGTATTTACAATAAATATTTGCATTTGGTTGAAAAGTCCAGTGAGAGCTCTTGTTTTTGACTATTATATATGTATTACCTGTTATGTGTTAAATTAATTTATGTGTGTGTACGTATATTTATATATATATATATATAAAACACAAGATCCAGCGCACTCACCTATCCACTAAACAGCAACTTCAATGTTGAAAGATTTTATTTGTTTTTTTAAAAACACCTAATCTAGGCAAAAATAATGGGGGTTTAGTTACATTATATGATCATATATTGCATAAGCCTGCCACAACGTCAATGTACCCCATTTAGCCTTGTACTGCAGAGAGCCCCAGATGGAATTTTTTTCCTCAAGTAAGTGGTTAATCTCATAAGAGCAGACATTAGGCTGTTAGTGTAGGACCTGCCAAAGATGGGGTACATTGACGTTGTGGCAGGCTTATGCAATGTATGATCATATAATGTAACTAAACCCCCATTATTTTTGCCTAGATTAGGTGTTTTTAAAAAAAACAAAAAATCTTTCAACATTGAAGTTGCTGTTTAGTGGATAGGTGAGTGCGCTGGATCTTGTGTTTTGTATTATTTGGCCCCCAGCAGCACCCCCATTTATGCATGTTCAGGTGAGTGCAGCCAACCCCCCCTTGTTTCATATATATATATTTGGGAGTCTATCCAACTCCTTGGTTTTGCACCCCTCCCTGTCACAGGTGCCTCATCCCAGGGCCCTATTTAGCCTTGTACTGCAGAGAGCCCCAGATGGAATTTTTTTCCTCAAGTAAGTGGTTAATCTCATAAGAGCAGACATTAGGCTGTTAGTGTAGGACCTGCCAAAGATGGGGTACATTGACGTTGTGGCAGGCTTATGCAATGTATGATCATATAATGTAACTAAACCCCCATTATTTTTGCCTAGATTAGGTGTTTTTAAAAAAAACAAAATCTTTCAACATTGAAGTTGCTGTTTAGTGGATAGGTGAGTGCGCTGGATCTTGTGTTTTGTATTATTTGGCCCCCAGCAGCACCCCCATTTATGCATGTTCAGGTGAGTGCAGCCAACCCCCTCTTGTTTCATATATATATATATTTGGGAGTCTAGCCAACTCCTTGGTTTTGCACCCCTCCCTGTCACAGGTGCCTCATCCCAGGGCCCTATTTAGCCTTGTACTGCAGAGAGCCCCAGATGGAATTTTTTCCTCAAGTAAGTGGTTAATCTCATAAGAGCAGACATTAGGCTGTTAGTGTAGGACCTGCCAAAGATGGGGTACATTGACGTTGTGGCAGGCTTATGCAATGTATGATCATATAATGTAACTAAACCCCCATTATTTTTGCCTAGATTAGGTGTTTTTAAAAAAACAAATAAAATCTTTCAACATTGAAGTTGCTGTTTAGTGGATAGGTGAGTGCGCTGGATCTTGTGTTTTGTATTATTTGGCCCCCAGCGGCACCCCCATTTATGCATGTTCAGGTGAGTGCAGCCAACCCCCCCTTGTTTCATATATATATATATATATATATATATATGTGTGTGTGTGTGTGTGTGTGTATATGTACACACACATAAATTAATTTAACACATAACAGGTAACACATATAGTCAACCATTCTGTATTGAGGTATGTTGCCATAGATCTCTTAAAGGATTTTAGATTGAATCAGAAGGTATTATAGTGTTTGGAATACAAATTTGTATTAGCTAAAACATTTCTGTGATTCTCACACAGGATTTTCAAAGGTTATATTGCATACTTTGGCCTTATTGACTCACAAATATAACTAATAATAATTTTTCAAAAATAATATATATTTTTTTTATTATTTAGCTCTATTTATACAGGAACTATTCAGATTAGTAAGAAAAAAAAGATCCAGTCTTTTTTTCACTGTATCTTTCAAACATGCACACACACACACACACAAGATATTAAGAAAGTATATGTGTGTGTACAGCTTATTGTAATGGTTCTGGAGTCTATAACCTGCCCCTGCAAGACAGAGAACATCCTTTGAGAAGCAGTTGTATTGGCTGAGATCATCAAGATTGATGATCTCAGCCATAGAGGTGGGACCAGACAGGGTCACCTGCAGTGCGGCATGAAAGAAAAGGTAAGTTTAAAACCTATTCAAAGGAATCTGAAGGGACCCGGATGTGTTTGGAGTACATATTTGTATAGGTGACTCTATAGTATTCCTCTAATTAAATGTTGTTACAAACAATTCTTTGTTATTTTTTATTTTGAAACCAGACACAAAAATAGTGGATCAGTACATGCTATTAACAAACTGGTAAGTACTTTTAGAAGTCAGTGCTGTATCTACCGCAAGGCTGACAAGGCATTTCAGGGGGGCGGCAAAAAAAGCTGTCCCCCAAATGCCCTGGCTAATGCCTTGCCAGCCTTATGTTCTTGGGGAACGAAAAACAAAGAATAGAGTCAGCGCTAATATATCAGAAAGAGATACAAAAGGCAGCAATCCCAAACAAGGACTCCCTCACCTGTCCTTGAGATAAATACAGAAGGCAAACAAACAAAAGAATAAAATGACCAAAATCTATTTATTAACAGTAATTAAAAGGCAGTTTAATATCCAAACGCGTTTTACCAATGTAGGCTTTATCAATGAATTAAAAAAATCAATTGATAAAGCCTATATTGGTGAAACGTGTTTGGATATTGTACTGCCTTTTAATTACTGCTAATACATAGATTTTGCTCATTTTATTCTTTTGCACAATTATCTTTTATTTATTTTTTATATTTAATTTTTTATTATAACTACCTGGCTTTTTACCTATTATCTCCTATACTCCAAAGAATCCTTAGGTGGGGATTTTACCACCCGTGCCTATACCATAGAGCAGTTAGCCTGCCATATACATTGTGAGTATATTTTATTATATGTTATACACCAGCATTATTTTACTGAGAGCACTATTGCTGTTTTATTATCTTCTCCCTGAGCTCCTGTTACCATCTTAAAGAACTATTTCAAAGATATATTTCACCATATATCCCAGAGGCGGGGATCATACCACTGCAAGCTATTCATACCAGAGCTGGATTAAGCTCTATAAAAAGTGAGTAATATCTCTTCTATTTTATTTGGATACCTTTTGGATCACTCTTTACCACCACTGTTTTCATCATTCATCGCCCTCCTCCGTATATCTGTAAGGAGCGAAATTCTACAACTTCAGAGACCAACATAAGACAAAAGTTTCATTATATTGGACTCTATTTCAATATTTCTACCTCAACCAGGACTTTTAATTTCACTAAATTTACTCACTGGCGCAGTACCATCCTTTTGTTTGTTTGCCTTATGTTCTAGGGGGCCCACAAGCTGGCCAGCTGGCCACCTCTGGGCCCACTGAGGCTGACATGCACTGATGCAGGAGGCAGGTAGTGAGGGAGCACTCTCCCTTCTCAACTCTCTTGTGCACACCGCACTAATGCCGGAGCCAGAATATGTTGTCACTCCGGCTCTGGCATCACTAAGAGGTGCACGAGGTAGCTGAGCAGGAAGATCAGAGCTCCCTCACCGCCTCCAATATGATCCTGCCATCCCGACCGCCCGCGCCTGCCAGCTCAGCCAGCAGCAGCCCCACTGGACCCCCGGGAAGAAATGTTTATGTACATAAATAAACCTGCTCTTCCACAAATCACAACTCCAATTTTATCCACAACCAGATGTGTATCAATGTTTTTAGAAGTAGACCACCTCTGACTCCTCCTTAAGTTCAACTTAGATATGACTATCCCTTCTAGCTTACATCTAGCCATTCCTCCTAAAAAGATATGACTACTCAAATATACATATTGGACTTCAATGTAGTTCATTACTGCAGACCTCTGTAAGATGTCCAAATGACTGTGTGTAGATACGTATACAAGTACACACCACTTGTAGGACGGTACTCCTTCTCTCCTCTGTCATTCTGTTGAAGACATCTTAGTTGTTGATATAGAGTTCACTGTTGAAATTTGACTGACAGGTGCGGGATGGAGTTTTGACTCATTATTTATACAAATTGCTATCTATAAGAAAAATATATATTAAACCATTTTTATGACATATAGTTTAATGTTAGGTTGTGTGTACCCTGAAAGGTATGCTTTACTTCAGGTCCTCTCATAAAAGTGATATGCAGACAGAGGACATGGGGAGACAGAATGTTATTGTATCTGTCTCCTCAACTCCTCTCTTGCCATCCTAGAATAGGGCTAGATTAAGATGTTAGCATTTGCAAATAGTAAGTGTTCCCAAGATTTCTCCAACAAATCTCAAAAAGATTAACACATGTATGTCCTTCCATTGATATGAAATTAGTGGTCCCCATGCTGCATGGCACTAGTCAAATCATACTATTAAGAATATTTACAAATTTTTGTTATAAAGAATATTTCACAAACCTCAACCACTGTGCAGTACAGCATTTAAAGATGTGATCCATCCATCGAAATGTGTTGCAACTGTTTTATTGTTTTATGCCAGGCATAGGCAACCTTCGGCACTCCAGATGTTTTGGACTACACCTCCCATGATGCTTTGCCAGCATTATGGTTGTAAGAGCATTATGGGGGATTTAGTAGTCAACAAATTCTGGAGTGCCGAAGTTTGCCTATCTGTATTTTAGGCTATAAAATTTGTATCAACTGTTACATACTGTATACTATAGAAAATATACAACAGCAGTGAAGGAAAGGGGACCTTCACTGGAGTCGGATTAGTTGGAGGGTATAATGGGCATAACCCAGAATGATAACAGAGAAAAAAGGAGACTGAGATGGGTTAACTAAACAGCAATCCCAATATCAGTCCAGATACCCTGGTGAAAGTTGCTCCGCCCATATCAGGCAATAGTTTGTCAATTATAGAGCATAGATAGAACTATAGTTAAAATAAAACCTTTATTAGTCCCCATTTGGGAAAAGAAATAATAAATGAACAAAATAAAGTGAAAAGTATATATACAGTGATAGTAAAAGTAAAATAGGACCACCTATCATGCAAGATTTACACAGAACCCACAGTATAGCGGCCACCTAATTGTTTGTTAGATCCAGATAAGTAAATGATGTATAATGTTGCTATAAACTAGTCTGCAACAGAGTATCAATAGTAATATGGAAGTGTAATAAAGTGGATAGTGTAAACATATGGAAGCTAAATTCAACTGTTAGTTAATGGACTCCAGTGTGTCTCTTTGGAAAGGGGCAAAATATAGCTTTTTTTTTTTTTTTTTTTACTGTATACTATAGTTGATTTCTTATTAATGCTGACTAAAAAGCACAATAGTAATTTATAAAATAAATAAGGCAATTATTTTACTTTACATTGGCAATGTTTTAGTACAGTGGTGCCCAAAAGGAGATCCCCAGATGTTTTAAAACTACAGCTTCCATAATGCTTTGTCATTCTAAGGCGCCATGGGAGTTTAGTTCTACAACATCTGGGGATCTACACTTTGGGTACCCATGGTGTGATTTGATCTTTATTGTATCCTCTGTGAAAAATTATTCTGAGAAACAAATAGAAGACTATCCAACTATGAAGTATATTTTTTTCTTTGGCAATCTTGTAACAGCATTCAAAGCTTGACCATATTTGAGCTAATATAGCCAGATTCCCAGGGCAACTTATACAGCATTTAGCAAGCATTCTAAAGGGCGTTCTGAATTGGAAAAGGCAGTTCACTCATCCATACTGTAATTTACATCTGTTTGATGAAATCTTAGAGTTCCAGAAACAATTAATTTGTACTATGACTCCTGTGGTTTTAACATTAGCGAAGTTTGCTACTTGAATTTCAAAATACATCTTACTATCCGTCAGCTCCCTCATTTTGTAAATGTCTCTTGATGTTTAATCAAGTATTAAAATAATGCTTGTGTAATGGAAAGACATCTAAAAATAGAAATGTATCCTCTGATTATTACTACGGATTTGTAAAAATAAAAGTGTTAGCGTAGTACGATTAGCATTCATCATATCTTTTAACTGCTTTGCTAATGTAGTTAATGAAGCTGAAATTGTGTTTGGGTTATAGTCTAATTCCATTGTCTCCCAAATCCTCCTTTTGTTCCAGGAGTCCTATAATCTGATATTAAATGTATTGTTCCCACTAATGTCTATGAAGCCATTTTTAGCTAGTTTGTTCTTTTACAGGTGACATTAGTGATAAGAAATTAACACCAAATCTACAATTATATTAATTTAAAAAATTCTGAAAAGAGCTTTGTGGAAATGTTACAAACAAACAATGCCTCTTGATAGTGTTAATGAATGACAAAATAAATATTGGGAAATATAAAACAATATCCTTAAATTGTTCAAAATCTCCAGGATATGCATCTCTGGAAAGTGAGCTTTCCTCAACTTAAAATGTGACTGCAAATTCTCTCCTATCCAATCTTAACTGTTTTCTGTGGAATTGCTGAGCATATCTCAAAGACGCCTACCTAAAAGCCAAACTAAAACTTTTACACTGTTTGCTAACAAGGGAATAAGAATTCCTTGGCCCTTAATCTTTGCAAAATTGTGATTATTGGAGTTTAACAAAATCTAAAGTATGCATTAATATGAAATTTAAACTTAAAGGGACACCCAGACCACATCATCTCATTGAGAGTGGTCTGCGTGCAGTGTCCTTTAACCCTGAATTTGTAAATATTGCAGTTATTGAAAAAACTGCAATAATTGCCTTGCAGGATTAACTACACCTCTAGTGTCCGTCTACCTGACAGTCACTAGATGCGCTTCCGGGTCCTTAGCGGATCTTTGGTCAGAAAAACGACGCTGGACGTCCTCACACTTTGCATGAGGACATTCAGCCTCAGCTAAAACCCTATAGGAAAGCAATGATTCAATGTTTTCCTGTAGGGAAGTCCTAATGTGATTGCGGTGCTTGACACGCGTGCACATTAGGTCCCCCACTAGAGATTAGTGGTGGAGGAGGAGTGAAGGTGGAGCCTGACCCAGCACTGAGGGATATTGGAGCTGGAATCAGGTAAGTGACACAAGTGTTTTAACCCTTTATTGGTTACTAGATGGGAGGAGAGCGAGGGGGGCTAGGAATACAACTTATTCCTAGCACTATACTTTCCCTTTAATCATGCATTTGCATTAAATCGATTTGACCAAGCCATGAAATTCCTATGTATATATGCATGTATGTCTAAATCTACAAGGGTAGAAAATGATTGAGAAATCTACATACAAATAAATTATAATTTTAGAAAATTCCCCAAACTCTTCTATAATCCAAATACAATGCAACCAATTCCAAAGTTAATCATAATAAATATTAAATCTAATTATATCAATCTACTGGTAATATTGCAAGTTTGTTACATAATAAAATATGTACGATAAAAAAATGTGTATGTCTGTCTAACTTTTTTTGTTTAAAAATTTACATTGAGATATGGTATCACACGCACACACATACACGCACACACACGCACACACACGCAGGCATGGTATAGTATAATTGAAAGAACATTTCTTTCTTGGGGGTGTCAAAGAATCAGTAGAAAAATCAGTAAGTAATACCAATAGTAAACAAGTTTAAAAATAGACCATGGACAGAACTTAAAGCAGCTTTAGTACCAAAGTGGTTATTTTTGTTGTTTACTGACATCAGTCTTTGTCTTCAACCTTCTTTTGACGATTTTGATCCCAAACAAATTATATACTTCACCATATCATATGTGTTATGAAAAGCACAGTCTTTTGCTAACAAGTACTTTTGTATAAAACAGTCTCCGTTGAGCCCTGTTGACTTTTATAAAACTACTTTACTGGAAAAGTGCAAGTTTTAAAGATTGTTATCTTAACATTTCGAATGCAGTTTTGGGACCTTACTAACCTGAAGCAGCTATTCCAACACTTACACAACAGAGCTTTGTAGATGCTTCTGACTTATCCCCGATACAGACAGAAAACACTACAGCTTTGTGCTAATCTTTGAAACAGTTAGATTTAATATGCACAAACAAACAAAGGGATAAGCAGCAAAATCCTATAAAATATAAAATGAAAGAGATAATGGTGGAGATATCTCAAACAACACCACCACCTATGTGCATACAATTGTACTCACAAACACAAGTATTAGAGGACCTTCAATATAAATCCATTTGCTTCATATCTCCATGGATCATGAATCTTCAGCAGAATAAGGATAAGAACCTCAATAGAATGAAATGAGATACAAATAGTGTAGGACGCCAAAGAAATAAAATCAACACTGCATTTATTATATACATAACTTAAAAACATATAAGAAAAGCATATAATCAACTTTACCAGTAATGAGGTCACTAATGCTCCCCGCCCAATGGCTTTCGTCACTCCAGTTGACTTTCGGAGGGACACTTTGAATAATGTGGTATAAAGTTCCTTTCAGCAGTCCTGCTATTTAAATATCCCTTCCTGCCCTCCCATAGGTTCTCCCTTGATTGTCCATTCAATCGCAGCATTTCTGGGTGATTTATACATTTCATTTCATCAACCAGAAGTGACGTGTGAGTCTGATATGTGCTGGAAATGACGCTTGAATTTCACTTCACCGGTTCCAAGATGAAGTTAAGATGTGCTCCAGAAACAATAATGCCATTCTAGTTGCTTCTTACCATCTTACTATATGTCCATCTCCTTATTAAATGAATGATGCTCTCCAAAAACAATTATGACACTTGTTCCACTTCATGTTAGTTGCTTCTTACTATTTTACTATACGTCCACCTCCTTGTAAAATGAACAACACATTTGTATCACCATATATAAAACAAATACATTATCCCTATGTAGAAAGTATCATAAAAAGAACTATAAATGTTATCCATAAGATAGTAAAACATAATGAAATATATATAAAAATGCATGTATGCAAAATAATGTATAAAATATATTTTTTTTTATAAAAAAAAGCTATGTATAAAATGATATGAAAAATTAGATGACGAATTCTGTGTATAAACACGAATTCTGTGTGCAATATCCCAAACAGGAGAAAACTAGATCAAATACCAGATAAAACCATTAGAAAGCAAGCTAAATCTTGCTATTCAGAACCCGAGAAGATAGGTACTGATGTTTATGAATCTAATAGGTTTCCCTCTGGGATAAATCTTTGTCTCCCCCCCACTCTTACCCTATTTTACTTCTTCGATGGAACATAATCTTGAGGTTTTAATTTATTGCAGATTTTACAGCATAATAGGACCAAACATTATCATTTTGTTTCTTAATATTGTTTTGATGTTCCAATATCCTTTCTTTTAACTGTCTAGATGTGCGTCCAATATATTGGCTGCCACTGGAGCATTCCAATAAGTATACTTGTAGTCATATAATTTGGGCTTTGTTTTATTGTGAAATGCTCTCTCTGTCTAGATACTTTTAAAACTGTCTTGTTAGACAGCCGGTAGAAACTACATGGTTTGGAATTGCTGCATTTTCTAAATCCTTTTGCAGCTGGGTTTAATTTTTCTTTTTTTAATCTTTTGTTCAATGCTCGGAGCAACTAGTTTCTTAAAGTGACACTCAACTGCCCAAGTACAAAGTAAATAAAAATCACTGTTTAGTATATATATCCCAAATGAAAACTTGCATGCATTTAATTTTGCGTTTTTTTAAATTGAGGATATACCTTAAAACAACTTGCAAAACCAGCAGTTCTCATGTCTGCAGCCTCTGCAAGCTTTCTCCTTCCAATCCCACCCAGACTTTCTGTGGCTCTCTAATCACAGACTTCCCAGTGCAGCTCAATGAGAAGCCTTTGCATGTCAGGTGCTCTGCGCAATTGCTGCTTCTTGAGTTTAGCTCCACTGAGCTAAATAAATCAGGAAATAACATAACCTGATGTCTGCTTGAATGTCAAGGAGGTGTAATAAGGTTAATTTACCAAAGTGTCAATTTCTATTGAAAACTGCACTTTTTGCAAAATAAAAAAATAAAGGACATACTCTTTACACAATGAGATTTTCAGCAAGCTTAAGTGCCTTAGGGGTCTGGATTGTCAATTTAATTTTGTCAACT
This sequence comes from Pelobates cultripes, assembly GCA_933207985.1. Taxonomy (NCBI): domain Eukaryota; kingdom Metazoa; phylum Chordata; class Amphibia; order Anura; family Pelobatidae; genus Pelobates; species Pelobates cultripes. The sequence goes on from OW240913.1 coordinate 290,148,504, forward strand.
TTCTTATATATGATTTTCAGTTTATCTGGTAATTCTCTACCCAACACAGTATCCTTCAGAAATATTGGCAAATATTTATCCAGAATCTGTTTTATTTTTTATGTTTTGTATTGTACTCTGTTTATTTTCCCTACTTCTCTAATTATTTTCCTACTTCTCTAGTAATTTTCACCACTGGAACAATATTATATATTTTTTAAATTTTTTGTTTGCAATCTCTGACTATATTCTAAAATTGCTAGTTTTTTTACAGTTTCTTCGTAGTCTCACAAATGGACCCATTGGAATACCTTAAGCCAATTTCCAAAAACAGAGTTAAATCCAAAAAGTAAATTTGCAGTTTATTGAAGAATCCTGAAAATGTAAGATTATAGCTGTTTTGATTCAGACTACGTACAAATTCTACAAAAAAAAAATCCTTCTGTACTTCTTCATATAATAATAAAGTCACCTATGAAATGTCACCATAGGACCAGGTTTTCTCCCCAGGGAGACTCATTTCAGATCAAATTATCCTCAAAATCTTCCACATACATGTTAGCATAACTGGGAACAAAACTGATACCCGTGGTGCTTCCCACCAGCTGGAGGAAGAAACTGCCTTTAAAAGCAAAAAAAAGTTTTCCTGGATAAACTGGATGGCACACAAAATAAATTCTTGATGGGATATAGAAACGTCTTTATCCCTCTCCATTTTTCTTTTAAGTGCTTCCATGACTATCTTATGAGGTATTACGGTATATAATGATAAAATATCTAGGGCGGCCCTATGAAAAATAGGAATTTTTTTGCCCTATGGGAAATGAGAAATTTGTCTCCCTATGGTAATCGGGACATTTTTTTTTTGTATAAAAAGTTGAAGTTATTCCTATTAATTAATTTATGTTGAACTGCCTTTTAAGGAATTTCTTTCAGTTGTATATTATATTCCTCGTTTTTAGTCATTTATATGTTTGTGTCATTTAAGATAGTATATGCTTCCTCAACATACTGCTCCATTGACATCACTACTATTACTCTGCCCTTGTCCACTTTGTAGATTATTATATATTTTTATATATTTCATTATTTACCACAGTATAAAAAGTTTGTAAATGTGGCCCCTTATTATGTGTTGGATAAAGTTTAGACTTATTTTTAAATTTAAAATAGGCTTTATTAACTGCATTGTCTTTTCTTTCTCATGTATTGTTTTTCTCCTCATTTCCCTCATAGTTTTTTTTTTTTTCTGAAGTGTCAAAACCGTGAGGGAAAAAAGGAGACGCAACTAACATCAAGTGGAATGAGAATAACATAATTGTTTCCAGAGAGCATCTGAAGTGGAACACAACTTCATCTTAAAAATGCAAGCATCATTTCCGGAACAGATCGGAAGTGAGGCACATGCTGGAACACACAAGTCACTTCTGGTTGACAAAATTAAATGCATGCATCCCCCAGAAATGCCACAATTGGATGGACAATCAAGGTAGAACCTATAAGACTGCAGCGAAGGATATGTATATAGCAGGACTGCTGAAAGGAACTGTGTACCACATCACTGAAGGACTTCATCTTCATTATTCAAGGAGTCGCTGAGGAGCATTTGTGACTTTATCACTCGTGAAGTTTGCTTTTCTTAAATGTTTTTAAGTTACGTACTGCATAAGATAAATGCACTGATTTTATTTTTTGGGCATCCTGCACTATTTGTATCTCATTTCATTCTATTGAGGTTGTTATCCTTATCCTGCTGAAGATTGTTGATCCATGGAGATATGAAGAAAATGGATTTATTGTAAAGGCTCTCTAATACTCCTGTTTTTTTGTGCAATTGTATGCACATAGGTGGTGGTATTGTTTGAGGGTACTCCACCATTTTTTCTTTCATTTTATATTTTATAGGATTTGTTTATGCATAATGTATCTACCTGGGACCTGGAAAGTCCCTTGAAAACAGCTATTCCTGATATGTATATTAAATGTATATCACTTAGTGTGAACCACTATGATTCTCATATCTTGTTGAGACACTTAGATTTAGGCTCCAGAACAAAATGAGTTCCAGAAGCTTTTTTCATCTAAATCCATTTTCGTGAAAAATTGACAGAAGTCGGTAGGAAGTAACTGCATTATATTTGAGGCAGCTGGTGAGAAGGTTTGATACTGTACTATGATCTATATTCATTTATGCATAAAAGTCTAAACCTGTGCAGCTTTCCACAACTTGTATTATACTGACAAACCATTTCTCTCTGTAGTGATATAAAGATAAACTCCCCAAGTACTAAACCAAATCGATATGCAACATGCACACAATGGAAATAGCACATCATTTATATTAATTACAGTAAAATATCTTATAGATTTATATTATTTTTAAAATGATAGATGAGCATATTTCTTAAAGTGAGTTTGCAGCTTATTTTAAAATATATGCACATCTCTTTGCTATAGGGAAGGTAAGATTGCATATATTGCATGGAGACATTGCTTGTCAAACTACAAATATCCATGCTATGTATTAATAATTGCAAATTACTAGCGAAATACAATATAGACTATTGCCCATATTAGGACAGATATATATCTATCCTGGCAGTTATTGATACATCCCCTGTTAAAGATCTGCTGTAATTGTTCTGCAAGGGGCATGCCGATTGACATTTGATGAGGATATAATGCGATATGTTTGTGTCCTTTGTTAACAGGCCACTATTAAAACCTATTCAAGAAGGACATAGTAGTGATAACATCCTTGCTGGATAGGTACCCAGCTATCACCACTCAAATATCAGAGGTATAACAGACATACGTTTTATAAAAAAAATATCTACTGCCTTGCTGTTTTTTCTGGACTTAAACCTATCCTCCCAAGAAAATATTTAGCTAGCTAAGGAATAACAATGTTTAACTCTAGCAACAGCAGCGTGGTTGTAAATGTGTCATTAAATAGTCAGGAGGAAAAATTATCAGACGGAATAAATGGTATTAGGTGTCCATGTAAATCAGTTGGTGTCAAGTTGAATGTGGAAAGGTGGCAGAGGTAGTGTTTATGTATGTTTTCAGGTGTCAACATGTGTAGAAATAGTTGGAATAATGTTTTGTGTAGATGTGTGTAGGTGTCAGAGTGTGAATATGTGTAGGTAGGTGCCAGAGTGTTTGTTTGTGAGAGGGAGGTTGGCAAAACACATAGCTTTCCTAGATTGCTTGGAATCCCGGGACAAGCCAAGCCTGTATTGTGATCCAGGCACCATATTGTATTGACCTAGGGAGGATGAAAGTAAGACACAAGGTAATAAAAAGGAACAGTAACAAGTACATGAACCAACTGAGCTCTCTCCAAGTACTAATTTTTGAGATATTATATGTGATACTGAAAAACCATTAGATGTATTGCTCAGCCCTTCAGATCTCAGCTTAATTCACTGAGAGATTAGCATAAGTGTGGGTAAATTATTACTTCAACTGTCTCCTATATTTGTAAGTGGAGCAAGTCACTGTCAAAGTCTGTACAATATTACTCCTTAGTTTTACTCTTCTGTCTATCTTGTAGATCTGGATATTTCATACAATCCATTCATTGATCAAAGTCTAAATCAAGAACAGTGAGGATGCTAAACTAATATATGTTAAATACATAAAAAGGCTGTTCTGGGTGTTCAGTTCATGGTTAACTGTTCTAAAGACGCCTGCTGTGTTACAAAAGATAAGACGCTGAGAGCAAAAAAGGGAATTAATGAGAAGATTCTGTGTAGAGGATGCATGCACATAAGTCTCAGCTCATTATAGATTAGAATGAAAAAAAAATAGAAACTAAAGAGGTGATAATTCTAGGTGATGGTGAAAAAGGTTAGGATTTATTTATTCTATTTTACAATTGTTTTGTTAGTCTTCGCTTTTAGCTGCATTCCATTATCGACTTTCTTGTTATTCTAGTATCCTCCTTCCTGCTTCACATTATCACAACTACATTGAAATCTGCCACCTCATTTGGATTTATTAATTGGATTCTCTGACCTACTACTTATTGTTTCTCCTCATAAGATATCTCCCTGACCTCCTTCAATAGTGTCTTCTTTTCATAAGCAAGGTTATCTTCATCTTATGATCTTCATATTTGAAATCCAACATGCAAAATACTTAGCTTCCCATCATCAGTGGCTTTCTAGTTCAAATGAAAAACAAAAAGTACAATATTATGGGACAACATCCCAACTATTAGCTACTGATCTTTTCTATGATGATTTTGAGAAACACATATACACGTTGAGGACATTTCGATTGCTGTAAATGTTCTTCAATTGACTGATGGTGATGACGAGATATTTTGGGGGAGAAACTATGACTTTCAAAAGACTAACGGCTCACACTAAACTCCAGCATGTTTTTAACAGCACCCAATATGTGGTTATGTCACCAAATAAAACAAGTGGGTGTGCAATGAGCCCAAGAAAAATTGGTGGATGTCGATGGAAAAAAAATATGATCGATGTTTAGGGGACAGACGTTTAATGTTGATTTTATTCACAGATCAATTGAGCAGTGACCAGTACAAGAAAAAATTATATCAGTAAAAACATATCTATGTTTATATATTATATATTTAATACATATAGAATAAACAAATACATTTTTTCGTCTCCTCCTCTTTTTCCTTTTATTGGTTACTTTTTCATATTTCATCTTTTAACCAAATACTGGGAAAATGTGCCTGTCGGTTGTCATGACATGAAGGGGTGCTGCCCTGGAACAACACTGTCCCTTTAATCCCTTAAGGACCAAACTTCTGGAATAAAAGGGAATCATGACATGTCACACATGTCATGTGTCCTTAAGAGGTTAAATGTGGGAACCAATTTAGCAAAGAAATAATGCAAAGACACGATGAATGGATTAAATCAAGAAATATATATATTAAAGAGAACCAAAGGATATAAGAACAAAACGTATAATAAATATATACAATGCCACAGAATAATATATACAAAAAATCAAGATAATCATAATTTGTGCAGGCAGAGTATACCTAAACAGTCCTTTGGTAAGTAAAGTACTTGGGCAGAATTGTGCAGCCACCACTAGAAATATGTGGGACACAGATCCTAAGCCACAAAGCAAAATATATGACACCAGGGAACAAAGCCCGAAACAGGTCAAACGAAATAAGGAAGCAGGGTCAGAATCACTGGAAATAAGGTAGAGGCAGGAACACTGAATCAGAACACAGGATCGGGAGGCACAGGAACGCAGGACCTGGAGGACATGGGGCCACAGGAAACACAAGACCAAGAAGACACGCGAAAACAGGATCAGGAAACGCAGAATACAGGTTCAAGAAGCAAGGAGTCAGAACCACAGGAACCAGGAAACAGGAGACAAGAGACAATGATCTGACAAGAAGTGAGGGGAGAAACCAGACTATATAGGTGCTAAACAAGGACCAGGTGAAGTGTTAATGAAAAGAAATTAGGAACAGTGCCAAACAAAGATAGTGGTGAATGTGGGTACTGCACGAGGGCAAATCAACTAAGGAGTGTCGTGACATTAGTGTACTGCAAATTATATGCATAATATTTATATTATGTATACAGTTTGCAGTAAGATGATTGGACCATTTTCAAGCCCCTTTGGTTTGTCAAATAGTTTCCCCGAATATTTTTTAAGAACGAAATACAGGCAAGCCAAACTGTCACATGACTAATAGACTACTCAAAGTAGAACTTTTTTCGGATTAAGTGATTTGGCTGAACCAAATTTTTGTATCATGCCCAAGTCTAGTGCAGTATGACGGGGGTAATTGTACTTATTTGCAAATTTGTATATGCTTCTTTCAGGCTCCAAAAAAGGTAAATAAAGGAAACTAAATGGTGCTATATAATAGATCCCTCATTTGTATCTATATATTGCACTTTCCAAGTTGCTACGAAATACAGATAAAATGTATTTGAGTCACTGCCTTCAATGTTGGAGATCAAAATATTTTTTTTTTTAAAATAACAAGAATGGTGGCCTAAATAGATGAGTATTTCATTCCAGTTTTCATGTACCCTTCCTACTTGATCCTACTAATCTCTGTTCTTCATCCTTTTCTCTGCATGTTGGTTACCTTTTGAGCTTTAAGGCTCTTCAAGGGGGCATGCTTGTCATATGGTCACCTGACAATGCAAAATAGAACTTCAGGAAGATTTAGGAGATTTTACAAAGTTAATCGAATTTGATTAATCTGCTACTTACATTTTCCGAGTACAATGTTTAGAAAGATGTCTCCTGGAGTGGTTCCAAACTCTATGCCTATAATTTTCTAAAGAAAAATCCTGACTTCGTTGGGCCTAAGAAAACAAAAGCATTACGAAAATTCAGTGTACACAATTGTCACTGAAGGGGTTAAGAATTCCTTGTGCAACCTACAGATAATAAGGCCTTTTAAATAAATAGCTTTAAAACCCAAAAACCCTAGATAAATTGTCATGAGCTATATGAAGGAATATTTCAAGCAAAACTGCTTCCTCCTTTAAAATCAATAATGAAACGAGTTCATTTTGCACAAACATATATCTAGTGCATCATGACAGTCTAAAAATGTAAAAATGCCTGCAGAGGATATGGCTTTATTGAATTTCTTTACTTTACTGTTTCACAGACTATATCCTAAGCAAAAGGAGTAATCTAATTTTAGTAAGAAAGTGGAATATAGGATTTTATTTTAATGCTAAAAAGGTCAATAGCTCCATGACTTAAACTCTTTACAGTCTTTACCGCGGCACCGGAGGATCACTAGAAATCCATAATAAAAAATAAAATGCCATTTCATAAACGGAAATTTACTTACCCATCTGTTTCATATACTGTGAGGTTCTGGATTAGTGATTTTTACATATATTGTAGAGCAATATGTACTTTAACGTAGACAAAAAAGAACTCATTGTGGTTACAAGATTTGCATATTACAGTTTGAGAATTGCAATTTTCTTCCACTAAAGCTAAAACTGATCCTAAATGTAAATGGTACAATTCAATCAGTTGTGTTGCTTATGATGAGTACCCATTGATTAAATGCTAAGTAGCAATAATGCTGCTTTTCATAATTGGCTTCCCTCTTATCTGAGAATTGCATACAATTAGGGATATTCTGTAAAAATAAATACCCATGTTTTATATCCCAGAAGTGCTTTAAAGTCATTGTGTGCAGTTGGGCCACTGTACAGAAGCCTGTGCCATATAAAAACCGTGGGTCGTTTTGCTTTTAACGTCCAATGGTGATCATGTCACGTAGATAAGTGCTTGGTGAAATGTTCACTGGAAAAGCATTTAGGTGCTTACCAGCTTCACAAGTATTATTAGTATTCATGGTATACTGATTAATTATAGTGTACCTATAAATACTAAACTGACTTAAGATTATTATGTGAATTGACTTCAGTTTATTTAGTATTAACAGTTCTGCAAAGTCATGTCTATCTATCTTTAATACCCAGACTGTGATGATACAATAGATACCCAGAGGATCCATATGTAGTTTTGCAGAAAATAAACAGTGTATCTATATACTAAGAGTAAACCTAATCCTCTGTTTCTCGCATGTAGGTTTTATCCATGGGAGTGTACAGTTTAACCAAACGCCAAACTACATAATATGAGTCTTTAATACAAATATATTTGAGGTTACTCATCTATCAGGGAAAGCATATAATGTATTAAAATTTAATTAGGCAAGCAGTATTTGGCTCTTTAAAGGACAATTGTCACCACAAAGCAATTTTTTTTTAATATATATTAATCCTTTAATCAAGTATTGAAAGAAAATAGATTTTTTTTAAATGGCATATACAGTTGTGCTCAAATGTTTGCATACCCTGGTGGAAATTTTAAAATATTGGCATTTATTTTTAAAATATGACTGATCATGCAAAAAAGAATATTTGATTGAAGAATAGTGATCATATAAAGCCATTTGTTATCACATAGTTGTGTGGCTCCATTTTAAATCACCCAAATGGCCCTGATCAAAAGTTTACATACCCTTGAATGTTTGGCCTTGTTACAGACACGCAAAGTGACACACACAGGTTAAAAGGGCAATTAAAGGTTAATTTCTCACACCTGTGGATTTTTAAATTGCAATTAGTGTCTGTGAGTTTGTTAGCTCTCATGTGGATGCACTTAGCAGGCTAGATACTGAGCTATGGGGAGCAGAAAAGAACTGTCAAAAGCTGTCAAGAGCTATGCAACTTTATAAAAATTTAAAAGGATATAAAAAGATATACAAAGCCTTGAAAATACTTAGTACTGTTCAATCACTAATTAAGAAGTGGAACATTCAGGGATTTCTTGTTACCAAGCCAAGGTCAGGTAGACCAAGAAATATTTCAGCCACAACTGCCAGAAAAATTGTTCGGGATACAAAGAAAAAACAAAAATGTGCTGCATGGTCGAGTTGCAAGAAAGAAGCCATTACTGCGCCAATGTCACAAAAAGCCAGTTACAATATGCCCGACAACACCTTAAAACACCTCACAGCTTCTGACAAACTGTAATTTGGAGTGGCGAGACCAAAATAGATCTTTATGGTCACAACCATAAGCGCTGTGTTTGGAGTGGGGTCAACAAGGCCTATAGTGAAAGGAATACCATCCCCACTGTGAAGCATGGCAGTGACTCACTGATGTTTTGTGGGTGTGTGAGGTCTAAAGGCACAGGGAATCTTGCGAAAATTGATGGCAAGATGAATGCAGTCTGTTATCAGAAAATACTGGCAGACAATTTGCATTCTTCTGCACGAAGGCTGTACATGCAACGCTCTTGTAGTTTCCAACATGACAATGACCCTAAGCACAAGGCCAAGTTGAAAAAGGTTTAGGTTCAGGAGTGGCCATCACAGTTTCCTGACCTTAATATCATCAAGCCACTCTAGGGAGATTTCAAACATGCAGTTCATGCAAGCTGACCAAAGACTTGTCACGCCGCCCAGCGGGTCCGCTCCTGCCAGAGAGCGGTATGGATTCCGGCGGGCACGTATTGTTGCGGCGATATTCCCACATTGCAAGAGGAATGCCGTTGAATACTCACCTTATATCAAGGTGCCCGCTGGGTCCACTCCTGCCAGGTAGTGGACTGGGACCTGGCGGGTGCATCCTGTTGCAGCAGCATTCTCACGTGGCAATGGAAATGCCGCCGATTACGCACTTCCTCCTGCGACGCCCCCTGGCCTCACTGACAGACACTCCTCCCCTTACACAGCGGCCAGGTCTGGAAACATTAGAGATGCCGGTCGCTGCAAGTTAGATCCTTTTAAGGTTCATAAATAACCCTTCTAGTGCCTTATCATTTGGAACGTGTGTGACGTCACACACACACATGTTCATTGTCACATGCTTCCCTGCAGCCAATCAAGGAGCACCTTAGGCTATTTAAACCTTTTTTGTCCATTTCTCTGTGCTCTGTCGTGGTTTCCATTCTGGTTATCTGAGAGCGCGTTTCTGGTATTGTTTCTTGTGTATTTTGACCTTGGCTTTCTTACTGACTATTCTGATCTCTGTATCCCTTGACCTTTGGCTTGGCTCCTGACTATTCTCTGTTACTTGACCTTTGGCTTACATACCATTTACACTATATCTGTATTCTTGACCTCAGCCTGTCTTGCATTTTTCCTTTTATACGTTAAATCCGGCCATTCTAAGGCCCGATAATACGTCTTAGAGTTTTCTTTATTTGTAACTTAAGTTCTGCATGTTGGGCATATTAGTGTATCCTGACAAGACCTTGCATGACCTGGAGACATTTTGCCAAGATGAATGGGCAGCTATACCACCTGCAAGAATTAGGGGGCTCATAGACAACTATTACAAAAGACTGCAAACTCTCTTTGATGTTAAAGGGGGCAATACATACTATTAAGAACTATGGATATGCAGACTTTTGAACAGGGGTCATTTCATTTTTTTCTTTGTTGCCATGTTTTGTTTTATGATTGTGCCATTCTGTTATAACCTACAGTTGTATATGAATCCCATAAGAAATAAAATAAATGTTGTTTGCCTGCTAACTCATGTTTTCTTCAACCCCTTAAGGACCAAACGTCTGGAATAAAAGTGAATCATGACTTGTCACACGTCATGTGTCCTTAAGGGGTTAAGAATGTTAGATATATTACCAATTCTCCAAGGGTATGCAAACTTTTGAGAACAACTGTATATATAAAAATGAGAAAAGTTCCTCCCTACCTTTATTGTTGGTATGATTATTCAGCCATATACATGCACTTTGAGTCAGACAGTGTTTGAAAACAGACAGTTAGTCTCCATGGTATTGCCAGCTTTACTTTCTGCACGGATTCCATGCCTATCCTTACGTCTTTTACATGATACAGAGATGTTGGATTCATACCTGGGGCAGGCGCACATCCCTGTGAAAAGAGAGACCCCAAATCATGCCCTAATCTATTTGCCTGTATGTTAGAAACTGGTGCCATTCAGACTTAGCTGCCAGGAAAATGCCAAAGTAGCCTAACAATGTAACAAAAATTCTGAAGCTTTTAAAATGTTCTTCGTAGGCTGTTGTAAAAGTAACTACAATCATCTAAAAACAAACAAAACATATTTCATTTCAGTATCATTTTTATCTTCTTTCATTAAGTCAATCTTGATGAAAAATAAAGTTAGGAGCGTACTAACATTTTTTTTTCCATTCCTATTATGTTCAATATTCCATTATGATTTTAACATGACTACTGTTCTATATCTTCGGTCATAGGTTCCACTGCTCTTAGGAGTGTGATTTAATGAGAGCCTTGCCTGAAGGATACGTTAACATTTTGGGGAGTTTTGTTGCACTAGGGAATAGAAAATGTGTTGGATGAGTAAAGTAAGAAATGTTTCATAGCTAAGAAAGATGAAATTGAAGATAATTTTACATAATACAAACTGTCTCACAATCATTCTGTAATAATAATAATGCTTCTATTATAATGCCATTTCTGTAATAATAGCACTTCTGTTATAGAAACACTATTATTATAGATATGCTATTATAATACAAGCGCTGTTACTTAGAATTGCTTCTGGAAAAAAAGTGCTAAATAAGCCGGCTTATATTATAGAAAATTATTGTAAATTTCCTTTGGTAGGTGAAGAAAAGTTTTTGTGCAGGGTAAAGTTTTCTAAATCCTACATAAAGGTTACTTAATCTTTTGGTATGATTAAATTGTGAATGAGCCACTGCCATAAGATACAGCATATGGTCACAAAATAAAATATTTAAAAAATGAACACACAAGTAAAGAAAAATAAACACAAATAGCCTTTATTGTGTATTTCTCATGAACTATATTTTCTTCTTGTGACATGTTAAGAAAATTATGGATGACAAACATTAATAACATGTATAGGTTAGTTAATTGAAACATAGAAACATAGAAACATAGAATGTGACAGCAGATAAGAACCATTCGGCCCATCTAGTCTGCCCAATTTTCTAAATACTTTCATTAGTCCCTAGCCTTCACTTATAGTTAGGATAGCCTTATGCCTATCCCACACGTGTTTAAACTCCTTTACTTAATTGGATGTGACTGGTTCCACTACTTTTGATTTTTTTCTTGTTTGTGCTAGTTACATCTATTAACGTCAAGTGAACATCTAGGAATTTTGTAATATGCTGGCATGGTTAAAAAAAAAATGGTAATCCTCTAAAAGACAGCATTTATTGTGTATGTCATGGGAAGCCAAAAGGCAAACCCCAACGGTATTAAAGCTATACCCCCATAATGTTTTGCTGGTCCATAGACTGACAAACTATTGTGGCATTTGCAGTTCTACAAAAACAATGAATGCATCCTTTTAGGCAGTTGTGTTCATATCAATGTTTCAGTTCCATGTGCTGTCATTTAATGTATAGGAAGTGGGTGCAGTTAGAATTATATGTCATATTTTTCAAGTAACAGTAATACCATGCTTGATGGATGAATCATGAACAACTGCAAAATAAGTTGCTATTTGTAGTCCATAGAGTATTGTGCTGCTTTAATGTCAAAATTTCAACACACCATTGGATTCTATAATTTCTTGACAAAGGCGTGCACTAGGATAAAATTGAACCAGCATTTATATTTTGGGAATAACTAAATAAATATTAGACTTGGAGATGTATTTCTGATTGAACCTCAGTTCACCTGAAATTGAGCTGATTGGGGGATTGGAAAAATTTCTGATTTTTAAACAGCCACGTGGCAGAATCTCGGGGGGACCCGACTCGCTCAAGTCTGAACATGCTTGTTTTCAATCATGATTCGGTATGCTGCATTTGGCACCAGAAAAAAGGGGGATGGAATGAAAAAGAGGCTGTTTTTGTTTGGGTGAGGCCAAATAAGCAGTTTATTTACGCATGCAGGTACAAGAGGTCTGCCCAAACATGAGATCTTGATCTTTGGTCAAATCAAGAGGTGGCAAAAGATTGATGGTTAGGGGAAAGCCACAAATGTTGATTTTATGCACAGATTAAGTGAAGTGACCAACAAAATATCAAAAATGAAGAAAACAGATTTATAGAGAGCGCAAACGAAAATCAGTAATATAGTGGATTTTCTAAGCAAATGCTTCAAATTATAATTATCCACAAGAAAGGTATCTTGAGAAAGCTCGTTTGAATGAGCGAAACGCGTAGATCGTGTTTCTGGCGGGACTTTTGAATTTGGACAGACTGCAGCAATATCGGTTAGTTGGCGTCTCAGTGAGACGATCCGAGTGCACAGGACCGGTCTGGGGTTTAACATCCACGGAGCGGTAACTTTATATTCATCAACAGACATTCTGCATATCTATGCTTTTATTGTGAACCTTAGAAATAAGTTTCACCAATCTTTAATGTAAGAGTTCCTCTTAAGGGGGGATTACCGTATGGGAAATAAAATGTTGTAACTGTATTACGCTATGTTAGTATCTTTTTATTAAAGGTTGGATACACATAGAGACAATTTCTGTTTCAACTATCAAATCCCTGCGGACATTTGAAAATACCCCACTAGGACTGCAACTGGAACTCTTTATTTAATCTAATATATTTTCGTGGTTGACCCTTATACAGAAAATAGGGGTATATCAACTAAGCGCTGATACTGTGTTTATTTCATCAAAAATGAAGAGCCATAAAACCACTATACTTCTAAGCAGGATACTTTTTGGCACTTTGACTTCAGCTATTAAGGGAAACAGACTAGCAGTGGTCCTGTATTGTTTGCCCCTGTTGTGCCTGTGTTAGAGTGAGAGATAGCCTGGGTCGTTGATTCTGGTGATAGCTTTAGATTAATGCTGTATCCAGTAGCTAATACTACCAGCAGCCCTAGTGAAAACGTTGAGTTTGAGATAGGAGATACAAATCCACTTGCACCTTCAGCAGAGGCAATACTAAGGATTCAGGTTAGTTTATTGCACCAGCAAAGGAAGGTTTGGCATCATTTTGAGTGCCTCCGAGAAGGCTGGCTTGCAGGCAGCAGGTATACTGGTAACCTACAACCAGAGCTACCGCTTCCATTACTACCATCCACCACTCTTAGGCAGATTGGTGGGATTGTGAGGATAGTGCCAGAAGTGAAAACAGGCACATTGGACAGGAACAGTTAAACAGATCTGGTAAATTAAGAAAGAAAATAATAGAACAATGCCGGTTATGCCCACTTTAATTCACTGATTTAAGCCAAGTGTGCTCAATGAGTATGGACCATATTACACATAGGGACATATTTACTACAAATTCAATTTGCAGATGTCTCAGACCGAGACTCCCTACTTAAGGGGGAAAAAAAAAGCAGAGTTACTGTCCACGTATATAATTGATTGCACAGAAGGCACTGATGACCTTTCTCTGAAGTAATTATTTTCTGAAATCTCTGATCTCTGTGTTATTTCCTGTTTTCTTTTGCTTTACATTCTTCATTCCCTAGCTAGTAATGTAGTGTTGATTATTCATTCAGTGTCGCCCTAGTGTGAGACAACAGATTGTATTTGACTCCACACATTCACCTGCCTTATATCAATCTACGTTTACATGGGTAGAAACTGCTTGAGAAATTTAAAGATATAATGCAATTTTAGTGCTTTTAGCAAACCCAAAATGCTTCCTGGATCTAATTGTAAATACATTGTAACCATTTCAAAATAAAAAAATATATACATGTCTGTCTCTCTCTCTCTCTCTCTCTCTCTCTAACTGTCTATCTAGCTAGATATCTGTCTGTTTCTCCCTGAATCTTTATCCTATTGTAAAATCAGGTTGTAAAAATGTTTGTTACAAATATGAGCTAATTGTTCTATTTTCCTGTAGCAGTTTTTTTCAGAAAAAATATCACTTTTATACCTTACCCGTGGTAAGGTATGCCTATAACTTTAACTGTCTCATGATATGCTATTTCATGTTGCATTTTATTCCACCATATCATTAAATATTTTGAAATAACATTGGAAAAATGTGGAAGAGAAAGATCGTTGTATAAAAAGTGAACACTAATCAGATTAATTACAAACAGTCCATATAATTTATAAAAACCATAGACAGTGATTTGGGCATCATTAAATAAACTGATCACTCAACTAGGTCGATAGTGTAGAAAGAAGATAAAGCCACAAATGTTGGAACAGACCAGGACTCCTCTAGTAAAGCTCAGTATAACTTGTTATGCACACATATAAAACAGCTTAGGGAAGCAGTGAAGCTTGACGCATTTCAAACCAGACAGCTCTTAATCATAATCTGACCTGCAATGGTAACAAACGTGTCTGTCCAAGACTTGAAACAGTTTCAAGTATGTAACACAGTTTCTGAGTGGCTTAATTAAAGAACACTATTGACAACTTCCTGTTTGAAACAAATATTCACAACAAACACAAGAAAAGCATAAATAAAGCAAGAAGCCCAAATTTATACATTAACATTATTTTATTATACAGAAAATGAAAGTGCAATTTAATGGTTATTTAAAAAAAAAAAAAAATTGTATAGGATTACAAATACTATAGTGCGATACAGCATTGTATAATCTTTGCAGCATTTTACTTAGATGCTCATTAAATTTATAGCATATTATAATAATAATTAGAAATGTTCAAACATTTCTTTCAATAACTACTAACTAGGATACTGCACAATGATATTTTCATATTATCTGAGTTCATTGCCCCAGCCATGGTCAATTAATGAATATACCCAGTAATATTCCATCATACACATATCTGCACACGTATTAGACATGCACATACACACTCCGTATTTATTCCATTCTTTGATTCAAGGTTATTGAAGTTAATATTATTTAATCTACTTTGCTGAGAGCTGTATCGTCCAAATATTAAGGGTCATACAGGCTCATGTGGTGGCAAATGCTGGAAAGCAATATACCATATTCAAAATACCAAATATACCATATTCCGACCAGCAGAACGCTATGCAATTTAGTTAAAATTGGAGATTCTGAATAGTGTGTATGAAGGAAAAAAAGAGGACAAAATACTTAGTACTTACCACCTTTGAGATGTGGCCTGCATTGGGAGGGAGGGACATTGAATTCTTGGGGTGCCCTTAGAAACCTTGTCTGTGAAGCCAAAACAAATGCATAGACTTTCTACCAATTGTCTACCAATCAGAAGAGGGGGTATGAAGAGCACCAGCTGTCTTAGGACACCTGCTGGTGCTAATTGAGTGGGCCGCATGAATGGGAGAATTATCCCAGCAAAAAGTCCCCCCCTCCAGGTACCCCGGATACAAAAAATCCACAGGGGCCTTTTGAGGACAGGCTCTGTCTACAAATAGTCATATATATCAACAAACACATTATACAAGATTCAGCGCACTCATTCACTAAATAGCAATTTCAAGGCTCACAGAATGCAATAGTTTTATTTAAACACACATCACCTAGCAAAAAATAATGGGGGTTTGATTACAGTATATGATCATACATTGCATAAGCCTGCCACAACGTCAATGTACCCCATTCTTGACCTACGTGTAGTGTTTTTAAATAAACCGATTACATTCTGTGAGACTTGAAATTTCTATTTAGTGAATGAGTGAGTGTGCTGGATCTTGTATATTGTATACACTTGTATAATGTATGCAACTTCAGGTGATTGTAACTCTCTTGGTTTGATATATCAACAAACACATGATATGCTTGTTGAAAAACATTTTACTATTGTATATTGAAATTTATATTGTGCATATAATTATATAAATATTTAATATTGTATATGTATATTTATCAGTGCTCGGTTTTGTATCTTGATGTCTAAAATTTCCAAATGTGGCAAATTCTCTGCACAGCATGATACTAAGTCATTTAACATATACATAAACAATACATTATTATTATTCTGTTTGGCACATATTGGCACATATTTTATTCTCTTAGAAAATGTGTTGGCCATTTATATATTATTTTTAAGACTTGCAAACACTTCGATTTTTCTTTGGCATATAAGATTTGAGCAGAACAGAACTGAGTAATACTGATTATCCTCTAAAATCTTGATGCTGTACACCTATTCTGCTTTTATAAAATGAAGATAATGTAAGAAAAAAATAAATAAACACATTAATATAATTTATTTCTATTACTCAAATACATCCCTAATACAGTGCTGAACATTAACATTTTCCTGTAGCCTAGATCATTTAGCCGTGCATATATATGTGTGTATTCTTTACATCAATATCCGGATTTATTTCATGCATGTACCAGGCTTCAGGCAGTTTACAGTGAGAAATGATTTGGAGGGGATAAAGTGTGCAAGGATTTTGATTGTGTGCCATCTAAGTCCCTGGCAGTGAGCCAAGAATTCTCAAAGGAATATGTCTAATGAAGGAAGGGCAATAAAGATCTGGATACTGTGGCTGGTGAAGTAGAATTCATTTAATTGGGAGAACATACTGGTGCAAACATCTCTGCTTTAATTGGAAAAGGAAAGGGGTTTGTTAAAGTATCAGGAAAGGACAATGCATAAAGTTTTCTAGCTGAGGAACCACAAGCAGACTTGTATGTGCCAGTTAAAGAACTCAATTTAGGGCAATTTGCTCTGCAGGCTGGTCTGTAGACTCTCAAGGGAAAAAGGATGAGGAAAAAATGAAAGCGAAACAGAATCTGATAAAATCACCTAGCACATGCAATCTCAGTAGAATAAATTTTAGTGAGTTAAATCTTCCCCAATCAATATGATTCTTTTCATTTAAGTTACAAGTGAAAAGACACAAGATTGCAATAAAATGTGGATAGCAGGAGTGTTGATGTTGCTTCAGGGAGCATCTCAGATCTTCTAACATGCTATTTCTTGCAACCGCATTATTTCTACTAAAGCAGACAACATCAAAATTGGCGAAATGTCATGTATTAAAAACAACAAAAACAAAACAACAGAGATGTACTTTCATTTGAAGATTTACCGTTTTACCTTAAACAAAGCCAAGAGATTCCTTTCTGAAAGCAATAATAAAGACAAAAAAAACTACAAACAAATAATTAATCAATAATTCATCAATTAAGTTTTAATGATCTTTGCCATGATAGCCCAGGCAAACAGACCTGCAAGAGAGAAGAGATCATTTTGTCTGTATTGGGCTTAGTAATTACATATTTGTGAGCGACAATGTAAGATTTATATGGTTGCCTTTTTATTTATTCTTCAAAAGAGATGCTAGTGTAGGGACAATCTAAGGTTTAAAGAGTTGATATTTGATACCAGGACAGTTATTAACTATTCACTATATGTGGTGCTAGCAGCCAGCGGACAAATAGTTAAAAAGCTCCTGTGGCTTGAAAAAAAAAGCCTATGGCTAAACACACAGAGTGCTGACACACACAGCACCCCTCACACACAAATCACGCCTGACACACACAGCACCCTCACACACAACACCTCTGACACACATACACAGCACACCTCACATACACTCAGCACCACACACACACACCACTCTTCTCTTGCACTGCACCCCTCACACACACACAAACACACTGCACCCCTCAGACACACACTGAATCTCTAACACACACACTTCACCACTCACATACACTGCACCTCTTACACACACACTGCACTGCTCACACACAACAACCCTACACACACACAGCACCCCTAAACAAAAACACATACACTGCACGCCTCACTGCAGTCTATGTGTATTCAGCAGTGTGTGTGTGTATTCAGCAGTCTATGGGTGTGTGTATAAAGTATCCTGTGTGTTTTCTGCAGCCAATCTGTGTGTGTTCAGCAGTGTGTGTATTCAGCAGTCTGTCTGTGTGTGTATTCAGCAGCCTGTGTGCATTCAGAAGTCTGCGTATGTATTCAGCATTCTGTGTGTATTCAGCAGTCTCTGTGTGTGTGTGTGTATTCAGCAGTCTCTGTGTGTGTTTGTGTGTGTGTATTCAGTGTACTGTGTGTATGCACTCTGTATGTGTGTGTGTGTTCAGCAGCCTGCGTGCATTCAGCAGTCTCTCTGTGTGTATTTAGGAGTCTGTGTGTGCGTGTATTTAGAAGTCGGTGAGTGCATATATTCTGCAGTCTGTGTGTGAATATGTTCAGCAGTCTGTGTGTGTGTATATAAATTAGACTGTGTGTATTCTGCAGTCTCTCTGTGTGTTCAACAGTGTGTGTATTCAGCAGTCTGTGCGTGTATTCAGCAGCCTATGTGCATTCAGCAGTCTGTGTGTGTATTCAGCTGTTTCTGTGTGTGTGTGTGTATTCAGCAGTCTATGTGTGTGTTTGTGTGTGTTTATTCAGTGTACTGTGTGTATGCACTCTGTATGTGTGTGTGGGTATATTCAGGAGCCTGTGTGTGTTCAGCAGCTTGTCTGTGCATGTGTACTCAGCAGTCTGTGTTTGCATGTATTTAGCAGTCGGTGTGGTTGTGTTCAGCAGTCTGTGACTGTATTCAGCAGTCTGTGTGTATGTATTGTATGTATGTATTTGTTGGAGGTACCAATCAATATAAGCTTAATTTTATCAATAATTTACCGATGGTATCTGTGTGTATAATATCCTGGGAAGTCAGTGCTCCCTGTATAGTGCTGCTCTCTGTATAGTACCATTCTGTGTGTATAATATCTTGGGACTTCCAGTGCTCCCTGTATAGTCCTGCTCTCTGTATAATACAGGTCTATTGGTGTATAATATCTGGGAAAAGTCAGTGCTCCCTGTATAGAGCTGCTCTCTGTATAGAACAGGTCTGTGTGTATAATATCCTGGGACAGTCAGTGCTCCCTGTATAGTGCTGCTCTCTGTATAATACAGGCATGTCTGTATAATATCCCAGAATAGTCAGTGCTCCCTGTATAGAGCAGCTCTCTGTATAGAACAGGTCTGTGTGTATAATATCCCAGGACAGTCAGTGCTCCTTGTATGGTGCTACTCGCTGTATAATACAGGTCTGTGTCTGTATAATATCCCAGAATAGTCATTGCTCCCTGTATAGTGCTGCTCTCTGTATAGAACAGGTCTGTGTGTATAATATCCCAGGACAGTCAGTGCTCCCTGTATAGTGCTGTTTTCTGTATAATACAGGTCTGTGTGTATAATATCCCAGGACAGTCAGTGCTCACTGTATAGTGCTGTTTTCTGTATAATACAGGTCTGTGTGTATAATATCCCAGCACAGTCAGTGCTCCCTGTAAAGTAATGCTCTCTGCATAATACCTGCAGACTCCTGGAACTAGTAGAATCAGAAGCAGTGGAGTGGTGACTGAAGCCTCAATCTGAGACATTTACCATGTTGAATTGGTGGCACGAAAAGGGGCTAATGGAATATATGCATATGCTTTCTTTTTGCTCCAATTTCTCTCTTTAATTCCATTCTGTAAATTCTCCTCCTATATCTTTCATTTCCTATTTTCATCTTTCATATTATTTTTATTCTTTTACTATATTTACTCCCCAATATAATTATTTTTGTGAACTAATGTATGTTCTATGATGTAGAGACAACTCTCTGACTGAAGCACAACTGCACAAGGTCTTTCTATATTTGTACTGATCACTGATACCCAACTCAAAATAGGGAAAATAGTTTGGATTTTTAAAATCCAGGCCCTGATTTTTATTTAAAGGTCCCTTATTTAAACAACCCATTCTGGATTTCAGCAGTACAACAGCTATCAATCAGGTTAAAATACAAACCTAATTCATGCTCATTCGGGGCCTGCTCCAAAATATCCAGACATTGTTACATACTGTGAACAATGTCCAGATTTTGTAGTCTGAATGGTCCCATCCTGCAGCAAATGGCTTTGCTTCATTTGATATGGCGCCATTCAGACCTTTATGTAAGCTATCAGAATCAAAGAGCTCATTTTCAATCTTGTTGTTAAGCAATAAGCATTGTCTATAAACTTTTCTTATTACTGGTTTACAAGTTTACAATTAGCAGGCCCATATTTTCGATACTGCTACCAAGATCTTTCACTACATATAACATCTGCATCTTAGCATTCAGATATTAGTGACTCAAATCTAAAACACTAAAATGCACACTTTCAGTTTTGACACAGTAGCAGACACTACTAGATAGTGTGTTTTTATTTAAAACATGACCCCTCTTTTAATTTAAATTTATCCTTATTGTTTTAATTTAAAAACAGTTTTTCCTTTTTTCTTATATATTTATATTTTTTTCTTTGCTGTTTTAATTTAAAAACTTTTCCCTCTTTTTTATTTATATTTTCTCTTTGCTGTTTTAATTTAAAAACTTTTTTCACTTTTTTCTTATTACGGAAAATTAAATTACATACTTACCTGGTAATTTTCTTTTCCTGGCTATTTATCATGGCAGCATCACTTATTGGTAGCTCTGCCCCTAGCCAGATCAGGACAAAATTAACTAATAAAAAAGAGAGCGAAAGAGACTGGAGGCATAAAATGTCCCTCCTCCTTCCATACCTCAGTCTAGTCAAAAAGAAAGAAGAGAGGTGACTGATGCTGCCATGAAAATTACTAGGTAAGTATGTAATTACATTTTCTGTATTCCTGGCAAATCATGGCAGCATCACTTATGGGTAATACTCAAGCAAAAACCCACGAAAGGGAGGAAAAAACTATTGAATTTTAAATGACACAAAAACTCAGATTGCTGCAAAAGGAAATCTAATTGTATTAAGCACATTAACAGCTGATAAGATTCCTCTCCCAAAGGAAGTAGACATAGAATGAAGGTCCAGTTTGTAGTGCTTAATAAAGGTAGTTGGAGTGGACCAAGTAGCTGCACTGCAGATGTCATCCGGAGGAACCTCTGCCCAATTAGCCCAAGATGTAGCCAGGGATCTGGTTGAGTAAAGTCTGAAATTGGCTGGAGGAGTCAGTTTGTTCCGCAGGTAGGAGTCTGTTAAGACAGAAGCTATCTATCTCCTTAAGGTAGAGGAAGAGGCCCCTTCTCCCTCATGAAGGCTAGAAGGAAGGACAAATAATTTATAGTAAAAAATAATAGTAACAGAAAGGTACTTGATCAAAAGTTCTCTCACATCTAGTTCATGGTATCGCTCTTCCTCGGGAGAAGACAGGGAGGAACAGAAGGAAGGGAGAACCACTTCCTGGAGCAGATGAAACCTGGATACGACTTTTGGAAGGATGTCTTCACTAGGTCTTAGGATCACTCGATCATGAAAGATATGCATGTGTGACTCATCACTAGAGAATGCCTGGAGTTCCGAAATCCTCTTATCCGTGGAGTCTGCCACCAGGAATACTGTTTTATAAGTGAGGTGTTGAATAGAGGTATCCTTCAGAGGTGCATAGGGAACTTCAGTTAAAGCATTCAGGACTAATGGCAAATCCCATGGAGGAGCTGAGTTTCTGGCTGGAGGGCGTAAGTGTAAGGCTGCCTTAAAGAACCTTGAGATGAAAGGGTGAGACACCCATGAGGAATTACAAAGGGCAGATAGAGCTGAGGACTGCACCTTCAAGGTGCTTAGGCTGAAACCTTTGTCCAGGCCTGCCTGTAGAAATTCCAAAACATGGAAGTGAGTAGGATGTTGGGAATCAAAGATTTAGTCACTGCCCATTAATGGAAGGTTTCCCAAATCCTGTAATAACAGGAAGATGTGGACTGTTTCCTTGCCTTTAGGAGAGTATCAATCAATGCTGTGGATAGGCCCTGGATGACAAGGGATTTCCTTTCAACAGCCAGACCCCCAGGTTCCAGCTGGATGGATTGAGGTGAGTCACTGGACCCAGGATTAGAAGGTCCAGGGAGATTGGAAGAAGCCAAGGATGGGTCAGAGACATTTTCAGTAGAAGGGGATACCAAGGTCTCCTGGGCCAGATTGGAATAATGTCTATCACCTTCTTTCCTTCTTTCCAGATTTTCTTCAGTAACCTGGGAATCAGAGGCAGGGGAGGGAACACATACCCAGGATGAAGTTCCAAGGATGGGAAAGGGCGTCATGCCCCAAAACTAGAGGTTCCTTGGAGAGGAAAAAATAGCTTTCCACCTGAGCATTCCGTCTGCTGGCCATTAGGTCTACCTGGGATGTGCCCCACCTCTTCGTCAGAACTTGAAAAACTCTGGGATTCAACCTCCACTCACCTGGTAGTATGCAAGCTCTGCTGAGGAAATCTGCCATAATGTTTTCCATCTTTGGGAGGTAAATCCCTTTGATATAAACCTGCGCCCAGGACATCAGAGGAGTAATTTCTTGTAAGAGAAGTTTGCTTCTTGTACCTCCTTGGTGATTTATATACGCAGCCACTGCCCTGTTGTCTGTACCTATAGAGAGCCAAGGACTCTTGAGAGCACCGTGGAGTTTCTGTAAAGCAATGTAAATGGTCCTCAGTTCCTGCAGATTTGAGTGAAGGCATTTCTCTGATGGCTTCCAAGTGCCTTGAATCCATATTGATTCTGTGTGAGCACCTCATCCCGTCATGCTTGCATCTGTAGTGATAATTTGCCAAGGAGGTTCTTCTATTGGAAACCCTCTCTGTAGATTGTCTCGCCGAAGCCACCATTCCAATTGATCTTTTATAACTTGGAGAATTTGAATCATTTGTTTCCAGTTGTTGCGATAGTGGTTGAACTGACTCAGGAAATTTGATTGGATAGTTCTTGAGTTCCATTGAGCCCAGCGGACTAATCCTATCGTTGAGGTTACCGAGCCCAGTAGGCTCATGTACTCCTTGGCTGTGATGGAAGGTTTGGGGAGAACCGAGAGAATTTTGTTTTTCAGTCTGCTTATCCTTTCTTGTGATAGGAAGACCTTTGCTTCTACGGTGTCGATAAAAGCACCCAGGAATATTGCTTGTTGAGATGGAGTCAGAGCACTCTTCTCTTTGTTGATAATCTAACCGTGTTCCTGTAGACAGTTCAGGGCCCGTATGGCGTGATAAGAGGCCTCTTGATGAGATGGAGTCACAATTAAAATGTCATCCAGATAGTGAAATATGGCAAGCCCCTGTTTCCTCAGGTGTGCTATAAGGACCACTAGGATTTTTGAGAAGGTCCTTGGAGCAAGGCTTAAGCCGAAAGGAAGGCCTCTGAATTGGAAGTGCTGTCCCATAATATAAAAACAGAGGAACTTGCGATGAAGAGGGTAGATAGGAAAGTGGTAATATGCATCCCTCATGTCTAGGGACGTTGGCCAATCCCCTTTGTTGATATTTGGAATAATAGTGGATATGGATTCCATCTTGTATGAAATGCACTTCAGGAATATGTTAATTTTCTTCAGGTCTATTATAAGTCTTCATTTCCCGTTGTGTTTGGGGGCCAAAAATACTGTTGAGTAGATTCCCTTGTATCTTTCTGAATGAGAAACCTCTTCACATGACACCTTGGAGAAGTAGTTTTTTGACACCGGAAATCATGGCTTCCCCTTTTTTCCCCAAGGGTATTCTTGAGCTTATGAAGGAGTTGCTTGGAGGAAAGAAGTTCGAATTCGATTCTGTATCCTTCATCGAGGATAGACATGACCCAAGAGTCAGATATATTTGTGGCCCAGACAGATATGACATGATGAAGTCTTCCTCCTAGGCAGTATGTGTGGGCCTGTAAACCTTCAGAAGTTTTTACCTGTTTAAAGACAGGAAAAAAGACTGAGGTATGGAAGGAGGAGGGACCGTTTATGCATCCAGTCTCTTTCTCTCTCTTTTTTTATTAGTTAATCCTGTCCTGATCTGGTTAGGGGTGGAGCTACCCATAAGTGATACTGCCATGATTAGTCAGAAAATATATTTTTATTTCTTTGCTGTTTTTATTCAAAACTTTTTCCCTCTCTTTTTTTACTCTTGCTGTGTTTATTTCCCTCCTTGTGTGTGCTGCTGCTGTTGAGCTAATAGGGGGAGTGCCCCTTAATTTCCACCTGTGTGGGATATGTATAAACCCACTCCAGACTCAAAGAGCTTGCTTGAAAGTAAGCTATTTAACACCTTAAGGATGGCGGACGTGCTATGCCGTCCTTGGGGACCCGGCTCTAAATGCATAGCACATCCCCGCCGTCCAGGGTACTCAGCCGCTTGCCGACGATCCCATGCCAGCGATCGCGATGGGGGGGACTTACCTGGCATCCCAGGGATTCCCCCTACTGCTGATCTGGCTCTCCAGGGCCTTGTGATCGCGAGGTCCTTAGCAGTGCCAGCAGGGGGAGTGCCTGTAACTTGTAATGACAGGTAGGCTCCTTGCTGCCTTAAAAAGTAAAATTAAAGTTTTAAAACAGTTTAAAATAAAATAATATATACTTAGATCATATATATATATATATATATATACACTTTTACATACATACACATACACTCTAAGTGTATTTTAATATTAATATATATAATTATATATATATATATATTAATATCAAAACACATAAAATGATAATGATTAAATATATATATATATAATTATATATTTTTATATAATATAAAATAAATAAATATGTAAATATGTAAAAAAATAAAAATAATAATAATAAAAAATAATAATAAAAAATAATATATATATATATATATATATATATGTAATTCCGTTCTAACTGTATTTTGATATTAATATATATATATATATATATATATGTAAATTGATATCAAAATACAAGTAGATCGAAATAATATATATATATATCTATATACATAAGTGTATACGTACATATCACTATATACAGTATATATACCTATATATAAATAAAAATTATAAAAATTAATTAAAAATATATATATATACATATACATATATATATATATATATATATATATATATATATATATATATATATATATAAAAGCCTTGCACTCCTACTCACAGTTGTATGTAACCAGGTGCTCGATTGCACTGGATATGCAGGACAAAAAAAATCAGTACTCCCAGGATTTTTCATGCAAAACTTCTTTACTATTAAAGTGTCAACATTTCAGTTCCGACCAGGAACTTTCATCTAATATTTTTGTCCTGATAAAAGTTCCTGGTCGGAACTGAAACGTTGACACTTTTATAGTAAAGAAGTTTTGCATGAAAGTCCAGGGAATTTTCAAGCTCAGATTGGAGATCTGGAGAGGCAAATTGCAACACTGAGGGAGATTGACCATCTTTAGAGGAGTCTGCTGCTCACTGAGAAGAGTTTAGTGGGGGCAGTTAGAGGAGTGGGAAAAGATGAGACAGTTGGTGCATGGGAGTGTAAGGAAAGCTTGACAGGTTCTGGTGGTAGGGCACTCTATTATTAAGAGAGTAGATAGAGTAATCTGCCACTCTGATCGTGTCAATTGGACAGATTGCTGTCTCTCGGTTCTGGCATGTTGCTGACAGAGTGGAAGGATTATTGGGAGGGGCTAGAGATGACCCAGCTGTCATGGTCCATATTGGTACCAATGACAAAGTCAGAGGAAAATGGAAGGTCCTAAAAAATGAGTTCAGGGAACTAGGAAGTAAGCTAAAGAAAAGGTCCTTCAAGGTAATCTTTTCTTAAATATTACCTGTGCCACGCACCAGCAGAAAGGCAGCGGGAGATTAGAGAGGCCAATGCGTGGCAGAAGTTGTGGTGCAGGTAAAAATTTACAAAAAGCACAAATGACTAATGATAATATTAAATGCATGCTTACTAATGCAAGGAGCCTAAATAACAAAATGTGGTAACTAAAGGCAATAACATACATTAAACAATATGATATAATTGTCATAACAGAAACAAGGTGGGATAGGACACATGGCTGGGCAGTTAACTTGAATGAATACACTTTATTTAGGAAGGATAGGAAAAACAAGAAGGGTGGTGGGGTATGTTTGTATGTAAACCATGAGTTAAAGTCAAATCTTGTGGAGGCATGTGGAGTGTGACGAGGAAATGTAGAAGCTTTATGGATAGATATCTGCTTGGGGCAAACGAAGGGAAGTCAGTTATTGGTTGGCATATGTTATAAACCACCTAACGTAAATATTAATGAGAAAAAACTGTTGTTCAAGCAAATTGGGAAAGCTGCAAATCTGGGAAACACATTAATTATTGGAGAGTTTTTCATTACTCGGACATAAATTGGGATAGAGGGACTAGTACTTCAGCAAGGGGAATCAGGTTTTTTAATGTGTTAATTGACACCTTCATGTCACAACTCGTACAAGCACCAACTAAAAAGGATGCTTGTCTGGATCTTGTTATAACAAACAATGTTGATCTTCTGACCAATAGTAATGTCGCGAACTTCCGCAAATGTTCGCGAACCCGGCGAACCGCCATAGACTTCAATAGGCAGGCAAATTTTAAAACCCACAGGCACTCTTTCTGGCCACTATAGTGGTTGAAGGGGGGGGGAGGAGACCTACCCCTATTGTCCCCCCCGGCCCCCACCCCTGAGCGGTGGGTGGGGGCCCTAAAATTGACAATAAGGGGGGGACCTACTGTCGCCCCCCGGCCCCCACCCCTAAGCAGTGGGTGGGGGCCCTAGAATTAACAATAAGGGGGGACCTATTGTCCCCCCCAGCCCCCACCCCTGAGCGGTGGGTGGGGGCCCTAAAAATAACAATAAGGGGGGGACCAACTGTCCCCCCCGGCCCCCACCCCTGAGCGGTGGGTGGGGGCCCTAAAATTAACAATAAGGGGGGACCTACTGTCCCCCCCGGCCCCTACCCCTGAGCGGTGGGTGGGGGCCCTAAAGGGGGGACCTACTCTCCCCCCCCCGGCCCCCACCCCTGAGCGGTGGGGGCCCTAAAATTAACAATAAGGGAGGGACCTATTGTCCCCCCTGGCCCCCACCCCTGAGCGGTGGGTGGGGGCCCTAAAATTAACAATAAGGGGGGGACCTATTGTCCCCCCCAGCTTGAAATCCATCCAATCACAGTACTCTGTGTCATTTTACACAGCGTGGGAAAATTTAACTTTCCCACGCTGTGTAAAATGACACAGAGCTCAGTCTGTGCGGAGCCCTCCATGGGTGAAGATGGATTATTTTTTTGTGCGCTCGTTTGTTTTTTTTTTTAAATTGCGTCGGTTCTTATGGCTTTTTATTTGGCCTTTTTTGGGGCTGAAAAAAGAAGATTGTAGAAGAAAGAAAACATCAAATGGTAAGTTATTTTTATCTAATTTTTTTTTACAGGTTTTTAGTTAAAGGTCCCCCCCTCATTATTTTTAGGGTGAGGGGGGTAGGTAGGGAGCTCATTTTTTTTGGGGGGGGAGGGGTGACTAGGGTCCCCCCCTTTGTATTTAGGGCCCCCACCCACTGCTCAGGGGTGGGGGCCGGGGGGGACAATAGGTCCCCCTTATTGTTAATTTTAGGGCCCCCACCCACCGCTCAGGGGTGGAGGCTGGGGGGGACAATAGGTCCCCCTTATTGTTAATTTTAGGGCCCCCACCCACCGCTCAGGGGTGGGGGCCAGGGGCGACAATAGGTCCCCCCCTTATTGTTAATTCTAGGGCCCCCACCCACCGCTCAGTGGGGGGGGCCAGGGGAGACAATGGGTCCCCCCTTTGTGTTAATTTTAGGGCCCCCACCCGCCGCTCAGGGTGGGGGCCAGGGGAGGACAGTAGGTCCCCCATTATTGTTAATTTTAGGGCCCCCACCCACCGCTCAGGGGTGGGGGCCAGGGGGAGGACAATAGGTCCTCCCCTATTAGTATTTAGGGCCCCCACCGGGGGAGTGACCTTTTTTTTTAACAGTGAGTAGCCACAGGCTGCTCACTGTTTAATAGACATGCCCCTACTCGCGGTATTGCGAGTAGGGACACAATTTACTAACACTAAGTAATTTTTACTTAGTATTAGTAAATTAATAGGGGGCGGACCGAACATCGCATATGTTCGCCATTCGTGGTAAATGCGAACACGCTATGTTCGCCAGGAACTATTCGCCAGCGAACCGTTCGGGACATCACTACTGACCAACATTGAAGTAGGTGAGCATTTGGGAAATGGTGAACACAATATGGTAATTTTTTAAATAAACTCAAAAAAGCAAAATGTATAAATGTATAATTAAAAAAAAGCCAATTTCAATAAGATTATGGCAGCTCTACAACATATCAATTGGCATAAACTCCTTAGTGAAAAAAACACTGAGGATAAATGGAAACTCTTCAAACATATATTAGAAAGGCACATTTCTCAGTATGTACCACTGGGTAATAAATATAAAAAAAACAAATTGAAATCAATGTGGCTCAGTAGAGAAGTAAAACAAGAGATTAAAACTAAGAAAAGGGCATTTAAAGCATTTAAATCGGACAAATCAGAGGCATGCTATATAAGCTATAAGGAAGCCAAAAAAGGCAATTAAAGTGGCTAAACTAGAAAATGACAAATTGATAGCCAAAGAATACAAAACCAACCACAATTATTTTTTCAAGTACATCAATTCTTAAAAAAAAAAAACTAAAAATGTAAATGTTGGTACACTAGAAATGGGTCTGTTAGTTAATGAAGACCAAGAAAAGGCAGAAATTTTAAATAACTATTTTTTTCAATATGTATTAATGAGGATCCTATGGCAAGAGATATGCAAATGAGTGCTGCAAAAAACTTTCAGATAACTTGTGATTGGATGACTCGAGACAAGGTGCTACAGCAGTTAAAGAAAATTAATGTAAATAAAGCTTCGGGGCCTGATGATATTCACCAACGAGTACTTAAGAAACTAAGTGAGGAAATAAGTGAACCCCTGTATTTAATCTTTCAAGATTCTGTTGTTTCAGGTATTCTACAGGAAGATTGGAGGAAGGCAGATGTCGTTCCTGTATTTTAAACCTGTGAGCTTAACTTTTTTGGCTGGGAAAATATTTGAAGGGCTATTCATGGATATATCCAGGAATTCATTGAGAAGAACTTTGTTAGAACTCTGTTCTAAAGAAGGATATCATGGCACTAGAAAAGTGCATAGACAAGCTACAAAATTGATAAAAGAAATGGAGCATTTTGGTTACAAAGAAAGGTTAAAAATGATTAATCTCTTTAGTTTGGAAAAACGTTGCCTCAGAAGAGATATGATAACATTATACAAATATATTCGGGGTCTGTACAAACCATTATCTGGAAATCTATTCATAAATAGGGCTATACGTAGGGCACGAGGTTACGCATTTAGGCTGCTTTTACAGGGATATACTGAGATAAACTAAGATAGAAAATATAGAAACATAGAATGTGACGGCAGATAAGAACCATTCAGCCCATCTAGTCTGCCCAATTTTCTAAATACTTTAATTAGTCCCTGGACTTATCTTATTGTTAAGATAGCCTAATGCCTATCCCACGCATGCTTAAACTCCTTTACTGTGTTAACCTTCTACCACTTAAGCTGAAAGGCTATTCCATGCATCCACTACCCTCTCTAACGATACCTTATCTGGGTCCGCCGATCCCGTGCGGCACGACAGCTTCCCCGGCTACTTCCCGGAGGCGGCACAGCCACTCGGACGCTGCCCGCTCGCGGCAAAATCCGTTTTATGACGCGCCGACGTCATAATGATTTTGCCGCGAAAATTCAAACGCGGTCACGCTCCCGAACCTTTTGGGGGCGTGGCTTTAAAGTGACACACACATTAGTATAAAAGGGCATTCCTGTCCACACCTCAGTGCCCTAGTGAGGTTCTTGATTGTTCCCCTAGTGCTCTTTTACTGTTTAGCTGTTTTTCTGGTATTTTGACTCTTGGCTTTCGTTCTGACTATTCTCCTATCTGGCTCCCTGACTTTTGGCTTGGTTTTTTCGTATATCCCGATTTCCGTACTCCCTTGACCCTCGGCTTTTTCTTGACTATTCTTTGACGTTAAGTCCGGCCACCCTAAGGTCCGGTATACGTCCCTTTCAGGGTTACCATCTGTGTGAAGGGGTCACTATCGTGACACCCTCTCAGTAAAGTAATACTTCCTGATATTATTTTTAAACATTTGCCTGTCCTCTTGTTGTAGTAGTTTTTCTTCTTTTAAATATAGTCACCTCTTTTACTGTGTTGATTCCCTTTATGTATTTAAATGTTTCTATCATATGCCTCCTGTCTCGTCTTTCCTCCAAGCTATACAAGTTAAGTTCCTTTAACGTTTCCTTGTAAGTTTTATTCTGCAATCCATGAACCAGTTTAGTAGCCCTTCTCTGAACTCTCTCTAAAGTATCAATATCCTTCTGGAGATATGGTCTCCAGTACTGCGTACAATACTCCAAGTGAGGTCTCACCAGTGTTCTGTACAATGTCATGAGCTCTTCCCTCTTTCTACTGCTAATACCTCTCCCTATACAAACAAGCATTCTGCTAGCATTTCCTGCTGCTCTATTACATTGTCTGTCTACCATTAAGTCATCAGAAATAATCACCCCTAAATTCCTTTCCTCAGATGTTGAGGTTAGCACTCTATCAAATATTATGTACTCAGCCCTTGTGGTTTTACGTCCAAGATGCATTATCTTGCACTTATACACATTAAATGTAAGTTGACACAACTCTGACCATTTTTCTAGTTTACCTAAATCATTTGCCATTTGGCTTATCCCTCCTGGAACATCAACCCTGTTACATATCTTAGTATCATCAGCAAAAAGACATACCTTACCATCAAGACCTTCTGCAATATCACTAATAAAAATATTAAATAGAATGGGTCCAAGTACAGATCCCTGGTACCCCACTAGTGACAAGCCCATGCTTTGTATATACACCATTGACTACAACCCTCTGTTGCCTGTCAGTCAGCCACTGCCTTACCCATTCAACAATATTGGAATCCAAACTTTAAGATTACAGTTTATTGAAAAGCCTATGTGCAACAGTGTCAAAAGCCTTACTGAAATCTAGGTAAGCAATGTCTACTGCACCACCCTGATCTATTATTTTAGTTACCCAATCAAAAAAATCAATAAGATTAGTTTGCCATGATCTCCCTGAAGTAAACCCATGCTGTCTCTGATCTTGAAATCCATGTGATTTTAGATGTTCAACAATCCTATCCTTTAACATGGTTTCCATTACTTTCCCCACTACTGAATTAAGGCTTACTGACCTATAGTTGCCCAACTCCATCCTACTACATTTCTTGCGAATCTTCTGGGACTACTCCAGTTAAAAATGATTGGTTAAATAACTCCATTAATGGTTTTGCTAGTACACCACTAAGCTCTGTTAATAGCTTTGGGTGTATTCCATCAGGTGCCATTGACTTATTTGTCTTTACTTTTGACAGTTGAAATTGAACCTCTTCCTCCGTAAACTCACATATAACAAATGACTCATATGTCCTTTTTCCTAACTGAGGCGCCTTTCCTTCATTTTCATCTGTAAATACTGAACAAAAATATTAATTGAGGCAGTCAGCTAGACCTTTATCCTCTTCTACATACCTTCCTTCTTTTGTTTTTAATCTAATAGATAATATGAGCGTTGTAACTATTCAAGATATGTCCCCAGGGATGTCCCCTGACAAGGAAAGGTAGTATGTTATCTGAGTAACGGCTTACAACTATTGCTAGAGTGATAGATAATAGGGGAAGGAGTTGATTGGCAGTAGGATACTATGTCCTCAAATAGCTAGATACAGCTAACAGTTTTCCCTACTGCCACCATACTCAGGTCTCTGGTAATCCTAAGCCTACAATTGGCAGATGAGAGTCCACAACCAGGCATATTGGGCTTCTGGGCAGATGTGTAAGCTGGCGGGGCAGATCGCAAATCAGGGACAGGACTCTCCACTGCCCCTCAGACTTTTTGTATTGTTGTGGCTTGGTGTGAGTCGGCTCCAGCTTCTGTTACGCTTTTTGTTTAGGTGTGCTCCGCCACTTGCATTTCCAACCGGTATTGTTGATGGTCCCCGCTAGGAATCTGGAATCTGCAAACTGTGTCTGTGGTCTTGAGGTAGCAGAGGAGCTTGGTGGGGTGGTCTGCCCTCCAGCTGCTGCCGGAATTTTTCAAAGAGTCTATTCAGCTTGGACTACAAATCCAACTTTACAGTGCAGAAGGTAGGGGAATACGTGGTCATCACCATTTTGCATGGGTCGGGGTACTTTTTATTGGCTTGAATGGCTCTGACCTTCATGTCTGCCAGCACCCGGCTGCCACCCAGGGGTGGATCGAGATCACCCCCACCAGTCCAAGAGGTGGGGGGAAATGGGGCTCCTGGCAGGTAGTTTCTTTTGGGCAATGTTGGACCGGGAGATCTAATGTAATGCCCCCAGCGGCTCTTTAATCCTTGACAAAAGTGTTAGGTACGTCAGGAAGAAACAGGGTTCCAGAAATAGTGCGTGGTAAAACAGGTTGCATCCTATATTGTATACTGTCCAAATAATTGTTTTACTTTATCTATAAATTAATAACATGATTGGAATGTTAGGTTCCTCAATCTCACTTTGATTTTCAAAATCTTTCTTGGAAGTAAATTAGGGACAATTAAAGGTGAAGTGACTAGATTATTAAGGTGTACCATCAGCATTCTAGCATCCTAGCTTCTGTAGGGGAACATGTCCATAACACTGTGAATACATATATGGATTTAATAATCAAAAAACAGAAAAATGTAGCGCTTGTGAAGTTCAATATTTACTTGTATGATAGTCTCTGAGGAATGTGTTCGGTATTGGTAACCAAGTGCCTAAAACAGAAAGTAATCGTATTTAGTGCAGATGGTATATTATGAAAAGATCTCTTTTATAGAAATATAAGATTAAACTCACAAACAAAGAGCTGTAAACTCAGCTCTAGTTGGTATCACTTTTGGATCCGTTTAGGCGATCCTCCCCTTATCAAAGTTTTTTCTGCTGCGTCCGTATGGGTGGTTTTTCCTCTTCTTTGGTTAGTTCCCCATATTGTAATTTTACTCCTAAGAAGAGGGCAAAAACACGGACGATTGCGCAGCACAATTTCGATTCTTTTATAAAATAATATAAAATCCCAAATGGGTACTTACAAGCCTGGAGTCAGATATTATGACTCAATTTTCACGTATTGTGCAGTGTGGGACTGCACTCCCATCAAGCAAAGGCAGGGGCAGGTAAGTTAGGTAACTCCAGAAATTCGAATAATATTAAAATTGGCTTTATTTTAAAATAAAAGGGCATAGATATGCCTGAAATCTATTAATAAAACAAATAACATCAATATGTTAAAATGTAGAAAACCAGAACGCGTTTCGCCACTATCCTGTGGCTTTTTCAACTGGATATATTAATACAGTATTACTGTTCGTTAGATACTCTTTAAATACCTGTTTTGGCAGCAAAAGGGTCCGTGCTGGCCTCGTAACACGCTATTGCCACCCACAGGCAAAGCGTGTGCGGGTCAAGCCTCGGTCCCGTTTACATACATAATCAGCAAGTGAAATTCTCATACAATACCGGCAAGTGTAGTCATCATTCTGCGATACAACGTAGCAAGCACCTCACATCATTAAACGGCAAAATCAGTCTCTTTGTGATCTTGCCGTCAAATACTTATCAAAAACCATTCCAAATATAACTTTTTAGTTCATCACTTATCGAAAGTGTTTTTAAATATTGTCCATACACATATTTGTTAATTACTTTAACCTGTGTTCACTCTGGATGACGGTATCAGTTTTCACTTCTCAAAAAGACATTTTTGTTATAATAAAACAGCTTATCCATTATATCAAAAAATGTAATAATTGTTATTCCACTTATTTCTCATCAAAACTGTTCTTTCATTTATCTCTCATATTTTCACATCCACCTTCTTTTTCTTTTCTTATTCCATCCTGTGTCCGATGTAATAAAGTTCATGCGAACAGAATCCCTTAGATAACCAGGGAATGTGTGTTATACATAAACAGAGAATGTATATTGCACATAATTCAAATAATCCATCCGGCTTCATAAATCCAAAAAACATAAAAACCTTAAGAAGCATGAAACTTATATATAAGAAATACATAAAAATATCCCTATATAATCCAAAAGACATGTACGAATTATAAAATATTCATAAAAAGTGACATAATTCGAAATCTGAGTTTAAGCCGTAGGGGATCAAAGTATTTAATTTATAAATCCACTCCATTTCTAGTTTACCCAACTCTCTAATAAAATCCCCCCCTCTCCAATTTCTGTTCAATTTGTAAATTCCCATAAAAATCAAACCTTCTGGTTTCTGATTATGAAATTTTTTAAAATGGTATGAAACACTATGTTGCTCAAATCCCATTTGGATTTTATAAATATGTTCTCTAATTCTTATATGCAAAGGCCTTGTTGTTCTTCCAACATATTTAAGTCCGCATGGACATATCAAGAGATAAATAACATTTTTAGTGTAGCAGGTCATGAATTGTTTTATTGGAATAGTGACATCTTTATTAGTAATTATTTCTTTTATTATCCTTCTGTTGCACCCTGATTTTTTGCATGCTGTGCACTGTCCACATCCATAAAAACCTTTTTCATCTTTAAATAACGTGGGGGGATGATTCTTTTCCTTTATAAAACTCCTTACTAATGTATTTTTTAGATTCTTTGCTCCTCTATATATCATTCTAGGTTTCTCTGGAAGAATTTGTTTAAGGGTTGGGTCCTGTAATAATATAGGCCAATATTTATTTACAATTTTGCGTACTTGGTGGTTACTTGTGTTATAGTTACAGATAAACGGGACGTCTTGTATTCCTTTATCCGTTTTTGTTTTATAGGACAATAGTTCTTTTCTTTCCCTATCTCTAATCTCCATTCTTGAGTTTTCCAATTTGAATGCATCATATCCCTTATTAACAAAATCCGTCTTTATACGCAGTGATTGATCTTCATAATTCATCACCTCACTGCAATTTCTCCGAATTCTGAGGAATTGCCCTTTGGGGGCATTCTCCAGCCATGGAGAATGGTGGCAACTAATTTTCTCAATAAAACTATTACAGTCCACCTGTTTAAAATGATTTTTAGTTTGAATTTTTCCTTCTTTCACAAAAATATCTAAATCTAGAAATGAGATAATCTCCTTACTATATGTAGTCGTTAATTTAATACCCCAATCGTTGTTATTTAGAAACATCAAGAACTTAGTTAATTCCGTTTCTTCACCTTTCCATATTAATAGGATGTCGTCAATGTAACGACCATAGAGGACCAAGTTCTCCCCCCAGTCATGGCCTTCATACACAAAATGTTCTTCCCAAAAGGCCATGAACAGATTAGCGTAACTGGGGGCAAACTTGGTCCCCATGGCCGTCCCATTAATTTGTAAAAAATAGTTTTCGTTATACCAGAAGAAATTATTCTTTAGTATCAATCCTATTCCCTCTAGTATATAATCGACCTGCTTTGGTAAAAAGTCATTGTCTTTAGTTAAAAAATGTTTAACTGCCCTACACCCATATGAATGTGGTATATTGCTATAAAGAGCAGTTACGTCACATGTAACTAAAAAATGATCGGAACTCCAGGTTGTTTTTTCTAAAAGATTTAAAACAGTAATAGTATCCTTAATATGAGATTTAGTTTGCATCACCAGCGGTTGTAACTGTACATCTATATATTGGGATAACTTGCTCGAAACAGAATCAATTCCTGCTATTATGGGTCTACCTGGGGGTTTATTAATATCCTTATGAACTTTGGGTAAGAAATAAAAAACTGGAGTCTTTGGGAACTTAATATTTAGGTATTGGAATTCTTTAAGGTCTAGGATTTTTTCATTTAGACCTTTCTCAAAGAACGTTTGGAATATTTTATTTATCTCTTCACTTGGGTTTTTATTTAGTTGTTGGTAAGTCTTTGCATCTCTTAAAATATTCTCTGCTTCCATATTATAGAATGATTTAGACATTAAAACTATCCCCCCCCTTTGTCTGCGGGTTTTACAATAAGGTCTTTGTCTGTCTGTATATCTTTTAAGGCTTTTTTCTCCATTGGTGTTAGATTATCCCTAAAATTGTCTTTCGAACTTATTTTATTTATTTCTGTCATAACCATAGTTTCAAAAGAGATCATTTCATCAGAAATCATTTGCTTTGGATAAAAAGTTGATTTGTTTTTTAAGGTTGTATGTTTAAAATCTGGTGCTTCTATTGAATTAATTTCCAAATTTGAAAGATCTCTGTTTATAGGATTTTTAATGAAAAATTTCTTTAGGCACAAACTCCGTTTAAACCGATTTATATCAATATACATGTCAAAATGATTAAGACCTGTGTTGGGCGCAAACTTAAGTCCTTTATTAAGTACCGATATATGGTTAGAATCTAAAACTTTATTGCTTAAGTTAAAAATGCCTTGCACTAATGTCTTAGGTGCATTTCTCTTCTTTTTGGCCTGTGCGAATCTTCCTCCCCTTGTTCCTCTGAGGGTGATACCCTTCTTTTTCTGGGATTGATCAGAGTATCTGTTTCTTGGTCTACCTTGTGTCTGTCTTTCATTTTGCTCTGCCAAAAAACCTCCTCCTCCTTTTCATCCGCTAGAATTTCATACCTATTTCTTAAGGGAATTTCTTTCTCCTTATACTGAGGGTGCCTATATGGTCTTGATTCTTTATGGTTTGTAGAATCTTTCCTATATCTATGTTGGATTTCTCTACTTACATGTCTCCCTCTAGGATTTCTATAATCTTGTTCTCCCATATAGGAGTATTGACGGGGTTTATATTCATTCTTAATTCTATCTTGAAAATGTCTATAGGGGTGTTTGTAATTTGGCTGATAATTATTATAGTTCTTATTAGGATGTTGTTCATATGTTCTATTTAAACTTTTATTTCTCCATTTAATGGGGGTATCACTTTCTTTTATATAATTTGTAATCTGTTGATTGAATTTAGAAAATGACCTAACTTGTTTAAGCTCATAATCTTTAGTATCTCTAAGGTATTTATTTTTCTTAATACTTATAACTTCCTTTTCCAATCTGTCTAAACCTTTTTTTTTTTTTTTTTTTAATTCTTTATTTTATTCTTTTTTTTTTTAAATTCTTTATTTTATTTGTGCATAGCGTGAACAATCATGTTTGCACTGCCACAATAGCTGGTGCAAGCAAGTACGGAAACATACATTAACATAGGTATGGCATTGAAATACATAGCACAATTTTGTTTTTTTATATTCAAGATAGGAAACATGTTAGAGGTTAAACATTGGATCGTGGTTGCATAGAAGATCTAACTGTCTCAATATTTAGTAACACAGTAAACTGGTTAATCTTGCAGCCTATGGGGATTAACATGCTAGCTGAACATAGCTGAGACTTGCTTGGTACATAAGGTAACATCGCTGCACTATCTGAATGTATCATTACTGTGCTGCGTCAGACGCTAACAGATTGTATACATGCAGTACAGGTATATTTGCCTGAGTAGGTTAATTTCAAATCTGTTTAGCCATATTAGTTAAATTGACAGGCTGGAGACGTGGAAGTGCAGGCTAAAACTGAACTCATAGTTACAATAGATTTTGTGAGAGAGACAGGTTTGCTAGGCAAGATGGCATGGTTAGTGTTGCTTAAAAAAGAAAAAGGAAAATTTATGCCACCGTGGTTAAAGAACCCTGGGTCCCCGGACAGAGACTCCCCTCCCCGATGAGAGGTGGATGTGATCCTGATTGTTGTTCAGGAGACAGAGTAGGCAGCCCCAGTTCCTGTGCAGAGAGCAGCCAACTCCCATCACTGGCAGGTCATAGTCATGTGTTTTCTCAGCTCTATCTGCAAATAATGATGCTGTGGTGTCGCTTGTCGGGTGGTATCAGCCGGTCGCAGTTGGGAGCTGGGTATGTGTGGGGTCTTCGTAGTGGTCTGCGGTCATCGTGCGTGTGACTCGGCTTCACAGGACCGTGCCAGCTTGCAGCCTAAATACCTTTGGGGCCGTTTTGCCAGTCAGCTGATCTCCACTCAAGGTCCTCGGTGTCGATTGGAGCACTCCAGGTCGGGTCTCAGGATAGGTAGGTTGCTCAAATGATTTCTCCCTGAGTAGCCCGCAGTGAGCGCCAAGAGCCCCGAGGAGGGGCCTCTTTCTCCATAGCGCGCCGGTCGGGCCCAGCCGCCATCTTGAGTGATGTCTCCACAGTGAAGTCTCCAATCGGGTTAGAGCCCCAGGGTAGGCCGGGATGACCCCCACCGGCCCAGAGGGGGGGAAGCAGGGCCATCACCCCATTAAGTTAGGGGACCCCCATATTGCAGCCAGGCAGGGTAGCAGGGCGGCGGCCGTCCACCCTACTCACCACCTGGATAGGCTTGACTAGGCCTTGGTCTTAGAGCTCCGTGTTCTCCCCAAAAGGGGGGCCCAGAATCGGGTCACTGACTGCTCCCCAGTACTAGCACTTCATAGTGCAGTTGCCTGTAGTGATTCAGCGCCAGAAGTTGCATTTTTGGGACCAAATTGCTTGAAAATTGCAGGAGCTGTTGTGCCATGTGTCTGCTCTGCTTGGCGGTCCGGCCCCGCCCCCCCTGTCTAAACCTTTTTCAATGAATGTAGTGGTTTCTTCAAACTGTTTCTCATTTGCTGAATTTAGTAAGATGTCTTGGCACTTATTAATCTCAATATCTAATTCTTTTAAGTTTTCTTTTCTCCTTTTAATGATTAGATGCATGCTGCTAAAGGAGAAACTTTCTAACATAGTGTTCCATTCGGACATGAAACCTTCATTATCTTTGTCAAAAGTTGGCATCTTAAAATATCTTAGCCCTCTTGGTGTTATTTTTTCCTCAATGTATTTCTCCAGGGTAGCTATTTCCCATTTTATTTTTAGTTCTCTCTCTAGTAATTTCTCTAGGTCATTACAGACCTTTGATGTTATTGGTAGTGGCTTAAATGGCATTTTTCTAGACCAATTAGCTAACTCTTGTTCCATAGTTTCATGGATATTCTTCCTCTTATCGAACAATGACATATTGCAATATTTAGCTGCTAGATACCTTTAAATATGGGAAGAAGGATTCGTATAACTATAACAGATAAGGACCAGCGCTTTTTACATAAAAGAAGTATAAAAAACCAATACAATGGGTAACAGATATATTCAGATTAGCTGCTAAACATTCATATGGTGCTTCCAACACCTCAAGTAATAAAATAATCAAAAAACAGAAAAATGTAGCGCTTGTGAAGTTCAATATTTACTTGTATGATAGTCTCTGAGGAATGTGTTCGGTATTGGTAACCAAGTGCCTAAAACAGAAAGTAATCGTATATAGTGCAGATGGTATATTATGAAAAGATCTCTTTTATAGAAATATAAGATTAAACTCACAAACAAAGAGCTGTAAACTCAGCTCTAGTTGGTATCACTTTTGGATC
The DNA here is from genome assembly GCA_933207985.1 of Pelobates cultripes. Taxonomy (NCBI): domain Eukaryota; kingdom Metazoa; phylum Chordata; class Amphibia; order Anura; family Pelobatidae; genus Pelobates; species Pelobates cultripes. The sequence goes on from OW240913.1 coordinate 290,188,119, forward strand.
CGTTTAGGCGATCCTCCCCTTATCAAAGTTTTTTCTGCTGCGTCCGTATGGGTGGTTTTTCCTCTTCTTTGGTTAGTTCCCCATATTGTAATTTTACTCCTAAGAAGAGGGCAAAAACACGGACGATTGCGCAGCACAATTTCGATTCTTTTATAAAATAATATAAAATCCCAAATGGGTACTTACAAGCCTGGAGTCAGATATTATGACTCAATTTTCACGTATTGTGCAGTGTGGGACTGCACTCCCATCAAGCAAAGGCAGGGGCAGGTAAGTTAGGTAACTCCAGAAATTCGAATAATATTAAAATTGGCTTTATTTTAAAATAAAAGGGCATAGATATGCCTGAAATCTATTAATAAAACAAATAACATCAATATGTTAAAATGTAGAAAACCAGAACGCGTTTCGCCACTATCCTGTGGCTTTTTCAACTGGATATATTAATACAGTATTACTGTTCGTTAGATACTCTTTAAATACCTGTTTTGGCGGCAAAAGGGTCCGTGCTGGCATCGTAACACGCTATTGCCACCCACAGGCAAAGCGTGTGCGGGTCAAGCCTCGGTCCCGTTTACATACATAATCAGCAAGTGAAATTCTCATACAATACCGGCAAGTGTAGTCATCCTCTATGGTCGTTACATTGACGACATCCTATTAATATGGAAAGGTGAAGAAACGGAATTAACTAAGTTCTTGATGTTTCTAAATAACAACGATTGGGGTATTAAATTAACGACTACATATAGTAAGGAGATTATCTCATTTCTAGATTTAGATATTTTTGTGAAAGAAGGAAAAATTCAAACTAAAAATCATTTTAAACAGGTGGACTGTAATAGTTTTATTGAGAAAATTAGTTGCCACCATTCTCCATGGCTGGAGAATGCCCCCAAAGGGCAATTCCTCAGAATTCGGAGAAATTGCAGTGAGGTGATGAATTATGAAGATCAATCACTGCGTATAAAGACGGATTTTGTTAATAAGGGATATGATGCATTCAAATTGGAAAACTCAAGAATGGAGATTAGAGATAGGGAAAGAAAAGAACTATTGTCCTATAAAACAAAAACGGATAAAGGAATACAAGACGTCCCGTTTATCTGTAACTATAACACAAGTAACCACCAAGTACGCAAAATTGTAAATAAATATTGGCCTATATTATTACAGGACCCAACCCTTAAACAAATTCTTCCAGAGAAACCTAGAATGATATATAGAGGAGCAAAGAATCTAAAAAATACATTGGTAAGGAGTTTTATAAAGGAAAAGAATCATCCCCCCACGTTATTTAAAGATGAAAAAGGTTTTTATGGATGTGGACAGTGCACAGCATGCAAAAAATCAGGGTGCAACAGAAGGATAATAAAAGAAATAATTACTAATAAAGATGTCACTATTCCAATAAAACAATTCATGACCTGCTACACTAAAAATGTTATTTATCTCTTGATATGTCCATGCGGACTTAAATATGTTGGAAGAACAACAAGGCCTTTGCATATAAGAATTAGAGAACATATTTATAAAATCCAAATGGGATTTGAGCAACATAGTGTTTCATACCATTTTAAAAAATTTCATAATCAGAAACCAGAAGGTTTGATTTTTATGGGAATTTACAAATTGAACAGAAATTGGAGAGGGGGGGATTTTATTAGAGAGTTGGGTAAACTAGAAATGGAGTGGATTTATAAATTAAATACTTTGATCCCCTACGGCTTAAACTCAGATTTCGAATTATGTCACTTTTTATGAATATTTTATAATTCGTACATGTCTTTTGGATTATATAGGGATATTTTTATGTATTTCTTATATATAAGTTTCATGCTTCTTAAGGTTTTTATGTTTTTTGGATTTATGAAGCCGGATGGATTATTTGAATTATGTGCAATATACATTCTCTGTTTATGTATAACACACATTCCCTGGTTATCTAAGGGATTCTGTTCGCATGAACTTTATTACATCGGACACAGGATGGAATAAGAAAAGAAAAAGAAGGTGGATGTGAAAATATGAGAGATAAATGAAAGAACAGTTTTGATGAGAAATAAGTGGAATAACAATTATTACATTTTTTGATATAATGGATAAGCTGTTTTATTATAACAAAAATGTCTTTTTGAGAAGTGAAAACTGATACCGTCATCCAGAGTGAACACAGGTTAAAGTAATTAACAAATATGTGTATGGACAATATTTAAAAACACTTTCAATAAGTGATGAACTAAAAAGTTATATTTGGAATGGTTTTTGATAAGTATTTGACGGCAAGATCACAAAGAGACTGATTTTGCCGTTTAATGATGTGAGGTGCTTGCTACGTTGTATCGCAGAATGATGATTACACTTGCCGGTATTGTATGAGAATTTCACTTGCTGATTATGTATGTAAACGGGACCGAGGCTTGACCCGCACACGCTTTGCCTGTGGGTGGCAATAGCGTGTTACGATACCAGCACGGACCCTTTTGCCGCCAAAACAGGTATTTAAAGAGTATCTAACGAACAGTAATACTGTATTAATATATCCAGTTGAAAAAGCCACAGGATAGTGGCGAAACGCGTTCTGGTTTTCTACATTTTAACATATTGATGTTATTTGTTTTATTAATAGATTTCAGGCATATCTATGCCCTTTTATTTTAAAATAAAGCCAATTTTAATATTATTCGAATTTCTGGAGTTACCTAACTTACCTGCCCCTGCCTTTGCTTGATGGGAGTGCAGTCCCACACTGCACAATACGTGAAAATTGAGTCATAATATCTGACTCCAGGCTTGTAAGTACCCATTTGGGATTTTATATTATTTTATAAAAGAATCGAAATTGTGCTGCGCAATCGTCCGTGTTTTTGCCCTCTTCTTAGGAGTAAAATTACAATATGGGGAACTAACCAAAGAAGAGGAAAAACCACCCATACGGACCCAGCAGAAAAAACTTTGATAAGGGGAGGATCGCCTAAACGGATCCAAAAGTGATACCAACTAGAGCTGAGTTTACAGCTCTTTGTTTGTGAGTTTAATCTTATATTTCTATAAAAGAGATCTTTTCATAATATACCATCTGCACTATATACGATTACTTTCTGTTTTAGGCACTTGGTTACCAATACCGAACACATTCCTCAGAGACTATCATACAAGTAAATATTGAACTTCACAAGCGCTACATTTTTCTGTTTTTTGATTATTTTATTACTTGAGGTGTTGGAAGCACCATATGAATGTTTAGCAGCTAATCTGAATATATCTGTTACCCATTGTATTGGTTTTTTATACTTCTTTTATGTAAAAAGCGCTGGTCCTTATCTGTTATAGATATATGGATTTAAAACTTTTTTTTTGTTCTGTGCTTACTTGCATTGGCCACAGTACATCCATACAGCCTCTTTAATGTCATTTTTACGGGATTGTAGAGAGCACAGGTAATTTTTTTCATTCTTTAATAGAAAATGAATAAGTAGCAGTTCTTTTGTCTTCATTTGATGAAACTTTACAAGAAACATCTGAACATACTGTCATTCAGAGTCATCCAGATAGGTATCATGAGAGCAGAATACAATTTATAAATAAGGATGGAAGGGGAAGATCCATCGGGATAGCCCTACTGAAGTCCTTTGGCTTGACATTCTCTGATCTGTGAATCCATACAAATGTATAGTATGATCAACATTTTCATTCATGAGGGAAATTCTGGCATCATATTTTGTCTTTGTTCTTGTCAGATAATTCCAATTTAAAGTCCACTGTCAAAACATTATCATTTCATCCTTTCTCAAAGTCAAAAGAAACCATGGTAAATTCAACTGAGCGATGACAACATGACACACATGAGAATATTAAAGGCCTCTAAAATACAGCAAAAAAACAACAATCTTTTAGAGTATAATATGTAGGTGTAATACTAAGTTTTTCTGATATTACAACTTCTTGCCCCATGTAGAAACATTTATCCTTAAAGCTTTCCTCGTCTTGGCTTTTGAGTATACAGAGTGATAGTGTTTTTATATTTTTACATAAAAAGATAATGTTGGGACATTGCCAACATTCTGATGTAGTTCTGATCATCGGGGAGTTCCGTGTGTGTCCCCATACACAGTCTAATGTATCACCTATAAGATTGTCATTTCGTGTTCATGTCTATATAGGATTTATTGTTTAAATTTGGGCTGGTTTTGAAGAAAAAAACATTACTGTAGTTTGCATACACCTAGTTATCACTAGAGCAAAATTGTGTACCTTGCACTTAATTTCAATTTTTTTTTTATCATTTTAAGTATTTTGGGAGTAATTTTTCTCTTGGTACACACTCTAATTCAATGTGTTATGCACCTGTAGCATCCATTAAAAAACATACAGAAACAAACTGAGAAAGCATAGCAACATCCATGTTATGTAAATAAAGTACTTTTTATTGATGATTGATTACCTACCATTAAGTCTATGTGCAATGTGATAGGTGGTACACTTTGTGAACACATCCTTCATCAGAATCAATAAATCCTCTGCTTGTGGATGAAAGAAAGTTTATTTTTGTACATGCGGCATGAATTTGCGAAACTATGCAAGACCGACAGATTTACTCTAATAATTAATGTTATATGGTTTATATGAATTCATCACAATATGTCGTGCTAAATGGATCATACACATATTCTTGCATTTTCTATGAACACGACAATTTTTGGTTTGCTCTTGCAGCAAGAATTCTAAATCTATTTACCTGTATTAATATGACTAAGCACCATTAGTGTGACTCCAACAAGTCCCTGATTCCATAAAGAATTTTTGCTTCCATCAGCAGAATGGGTGTTTAATAGTAAATCTGTGAATATATGATAATGACCTACGTAGAGCCGTCACTTTGGCAATTATGATAGAGTCTCTGAATTATTCATCAATAAACCGTTCATGTAGGATGAGAGTTAATTTAACAAGGATAGAATGCTGAGTCAGAAAGAAATATGTTTGCCACAATTCAGTTATTGCACATTCATGTTGGATAAATGTCAACTAAAGAAGAATATAAAATGGTTGAGAAGGGTGGACATTTTCATGCTCAATCACATTACATTTAGATATATTGAGAATAATGCCCCTTCATGTCTGGTTAAAAGACTTTGAAGCTTGTTCTTGTAGTTGACTTTGTTTGTTGAAATTTTACTCTAGATTGTAATTAATGGAAAATGTAATAATTAACCATCATACTCTTGAACATGATGCTATGAAATTGTAATCAATAAGCTTCACTGTGAAGATAAACATAACCAGCTTCATTTGACAAAAAAAAACAAATGGCAACAAGAAAGGTGTTTATTCTCTAAAAACTGACAAACTTGCTTTCTAAACTATGAATCATAGTGAGTTAAAATCTGAGGCTAAAATAGAGCAGTCATGGGCGAAGCATAATTCAGCCATTTTGTCATCAGCAAGAATCTCTACTATGGCGAGTAAACCATTTAACGTTGATCACACCAGCACCCCCAGAGTCCAGCACCCATAACCACTAGTTGAAGCGTTTATGGCCTGGAGTGTCCTTTAAAAGAACATGTGAAGAGAAAAACCTAAATGGTGGAGCATGTTTTCATTTCATAACATTTTTCTCATGAAGGTGGAAAGTGATGCAAATATAACCAACATTTATTTATTTATCTGCATGTATTAAAATCTCACAGGTACCACATTGAGACAAACAAAAATAATATTAATATGAAAATTCAGTAAAATACTAATAAGGGCTACATTTTCTTAAACAATACATCTAGTGCAATGTTTATGAGCAAGTGTTTAACTTGATTTCATAGCTGGCAAACTTTGATAAATTACACCCTATGCTCTACTTACAGGGCCTAATTTTATTACTATGGATAATGAGTGAAAATGGTTTCATAAGTATTAGGCTTATTTTAGTAACTAAAATGAAAATAATTTAGGTGTACACTGAATGCAACATTTGCCTTAGCAAAATTAGCATTTTCTCTACAGCTGAATGCTAACTCCTGGCTGAATTCCAACCTAGCTGTACATCAGCTGGTATGGTTCTTTCCAGAATGTAAATACCAAATGATTATCAACAGCTGAGTTTCCATCCAGCTGAGATAACTTGATATGTATTTATTTAATAGCAGTGATGCATTTCTCAAAAAGTAAACTCTTCAGGGAAGAGTTCCCTTTCTGCCTGAATTTGATCTATTTGCTTTAATATTAATGATTAATGATTGTGTTCCAGGTCCTGCCAATATTCAGCAACTTCGCACAACCATTGAAGAGGAGTGGACCAACCTTCCACAGGCCACAAATCAACAACCTGATCAACTATATGTGAAGGAGATGTGTTGCACTGTGTGAGGCAAATGGTGGTCACACCAGAAACTCACTGGTTTTCTGAACCCCTGCCCCCTCTCTCCGGACCCCGCCCAATACAGTAAAACTGCACATTTTAGAGTGGCCTTTTATTGTGGCCAGCCCAAGGCACACCTTTGCAATAACCATGCTGGCTAATCAGCATCTTGATAATCCATCCACCTCACAGGTGTGGCATATCTCGGCAAAGGAGAAGTGCTCACTAACACCGATTTATACAGATTTGTGAACAATATTTGAGAGGAATAGGTCTTTTGTGTACATAGAGAAAGTCTTAGATCATTGAGTTCAGCTCATGAAAAATCGGAGCAAAAACAAAAGTGTTGCGTTTGTAATTTTGTTCAGTGTAAATCCTGGATTGTTGGTGGTCCTTGAGGACTGAGTTGGGGAACACTGGTCTAGACTATTTATGGGGAGTGTTCTATGTTTCCATGTAGAGTGTGGAAATACTGAATGTCAATCTTGCAATCTCTGCAGGATGCAACCAGGAAGCACCTCTAGTGGCTGTCCGAGTGACTTCCACTAGAGGTGTTTTAAGCAGCAGTCTAACCATTGCCTTTTTTTCAGAAAATGCAGTGTTTAAACTGCTGAGCCTCCAGAGATTCTCTTTGCCACAGAGCCACTACATTAAGCTGTACTGGTTCTGGTGCATAGAATATAAAGATAATACAGCACTTTCTTAAAATCTATTTTAGTCATATTTATTGAAAACTTTGTATGGTTAAACAATGAAAGTTCATAAGCAAAATGACGCAGAAGAATGAAAAGAAAAAAATGGAGGAGAGGAATGAATCTACTCGGAACGGAAAATAAAAGGCAAAGTGAAGAATACTAACTTGGTAATACATGCAACAGAGAATTGAGAAGCATACAATAAAGCTTTGCAATAAATGTTTTAAAATAGAACCTTCACTTTCCAGGATTTCTAATGCTACCTTTACCAAAAATGTGTTTTTGAGGTCTGAAAAATAATGTTAAGTGGTAGAAATCCACACTGTAGTATTTATTTTTGTCCTGGAACTGAGCGACTCCATCTTGACTCCCAGTCAGCCATTGTTATAAACTCTTCCTTTTGCACTTGTCTGTCAGCATAGAGAGAGGAGGAGAGAGAAAAAAGGAGTTTTACCTACTGCAATGAATTGTGTGCCATGGCAGTGCTAGGCTAGAACTGGATTGTGATGTCAATTGTCCACTCTTTAATATAAATTAGAAAGAAAGTAGAGCATCTCACTAAATAGTGATTTAAACAAGGTATAGCTGATTTCCAATGTTTTATTCAGTAGAATGCTTAAGAAATCTAGTGCAATTACCAGACAATATATCCCAGGGTCCTATATCTGAAAATCTCCTGAAAGGGGCTAGATAATAACTATCAGGAATTGCAAGATTATTGGTGATGTGAATTAAAAGACACAGAAATGTGGAAAATTATGTTGTACGTTAGTTTTAACCTAACCGTATTTTTCATAGTACCGTAACATGTAAACAGTAATCTAATATAATGAAGATAAACAGCAAGGCATATATAGTAGTGCCAGATTTATTCCCCCCCCCCCCATCCGCTTTGCTCATGTAATCTCCATTCTTTTTTCTAAGTAATTATTTTCACATTTTTCTTCATTAAGTTCTAAAGATGCCAGTTTGCCCTAAATGAAGATGGAATATTTTTTTTTTTTTTTTTTTAAAAGAGATGTTTTAAGGCTTTGTTTCCGTGTATGCTAAAATGTGCTTCTAGAATCAAATTATACAATTTCACTGTATATTTTATCCAAAGGAAAATTGTGTACTGCTTCCAAAATGGTGTAATTTATTAACAAAACATATATTACCATATGCACTAACAATTCCAAACTACTTCCTTTCAGCATTATTATTTACTAGCAGTGAAATAGTTAAACAGCAACGTAATGACAACCCCAGAACTCTCTTACATTTCTGGATCTCTAGATGAGCAAACTCTAAAATATAGCTTATCTCAGGATATAGATAACCACAGATGGCTCAGTAAACCTCCTATCAATATGTAGTTAATCAGCTTCAGTCAGTAAAATTAATTATAGATAATACTAAGACTCAGATACCACTTTATTGTATTGTAAAGTGCTGTGGAATATGTTGGCGCTATATAAATGATAATAATAAATAATAGTAATGACTATCATTGGGAAAAAATAATCAACAAAATCATTACATACAGTATTCTGATACAACATACCAGACATTATTCTGAGACTACATTCCAGACAGTATTCTGATACTACATACCAGACAGTATTCTGATACTACATATCAGACAGTATTCTGATACTATATACCAGACAGTATTCTGATACTACATATCAGACAGTATTCCGATACTACATTCCAGACAGTATTCCGATACTACATTCCAGACAGTATTCTGATACTACATACCAGACATTATTCTGAGACTACATTCCAGACAGTATTCCGATACTACATTCCAGACAGTATTCGGATACTACATACCAGACAGTATTCCGATACTACATACCAGACAGTATTCTGATACTACGTTCCAGACAGTATTCCGATACTACATACCAGACAGTATTCCGATACTACATACCAGACAGTATACTGATACTACATGCCAGACAGTATTCTGATACTACATGCCAGACAGTATTCTGATTCTACATGCCAGACAGTATTCTGATACTACATACCAGACAGTATTCTGATACTACCTGCCAGACAGTATTCTGATACTACATATCAGACAGTATTCTGATACTACATATCAGACAGTATTCTGATACTATATATCAGACAGTATTCTGATACTACATACCAGACAGTATTCTGATACTACGTTCCAGACAGTATTCCGATACTACATACCAGACAGTATTCCGATACTACATACCAGACAGTATACTGATACTACATGCCAGACAGTATTCTGATACTACATGCCAGACAGTATTCTGATACTACATGCCAGACAGTATTCTGATACTACATACCAGACAGTATTCTGATACTACCTGCCAGACAGTATTCTGATACTAAATATCAGACAGTATTCTGATACTATATATCAGACAGTATTCTGATACTACATATCAGACAGTATTCTGATACTATATACCAGACAGTATTCTGATACTACATATCAGACAGTATTCCGATACTACGTTCCAGACAGTATTCCGATACTACGTTCCAGATAGTATTCTGATACTACATACCAGACATTATTCTGAGACTACATTCCAGACAGTATTCCGATACTACATTCCAGACAGTATTCCGATACTACATACCAGACAGTATTCCGATACTACATACCAGACAGTATTCTGATACAACGTTCCAGACAGTATTCCGATACTACATACCAGACAGTATACTGATACTACATGCCAGACAGTATTCTGATACTACATGCCAGACAGTATTCTGATACTACATGCCAGACAGTATTCTGATACTACATTCCAGACAGTATTCTGATACTACATTCCAGACAGTATTCCGATACTACATACCAGACAGTATTCCGATACTACATACCAGACAGTATTCTGATACTACATTCAAGACAGTATTCTGATGCTACATTCCAGACAATATACTGATACTACATACCAGACAGTATTCCGATACTGCACACCAGACAGTATTCTGATACTACATTCCAGACAGTATACAAAAAAAGGAAAGAGTTAGCGCTTAATAACAAGATAAGGCAGCAACTTAAAAGGGAATCCCTTTAAATACAACAAGAAAAAAGGAAAGAATGAAAGCTGCACCAAATAAGACCAATAAATGATAAATACTAAAATAGTCCAAAAACAAAAAGTCTTAGCTGAATAAATCTTCCTTAGATAGAATAGTCTGTACAATGCTGGATCAGGAACAATGTCCTCGCTGTCCTTCCCCAGGTGGATCCAATAATATGAAAAGATAAAACAGATGACCAAATAGTGTAATATATTCACTAAAAAGTAACCAAAAAAATCTTTAATAGGTAAAATACACAATATTAAAATTGTGTATTTTACCTATTAAAGATTTTTTTGTTACTTCTTATTGTGCCAATTATCTTTATATACACTTTAAACTCAGATTTTTACCTGGCATTTTTTACTATCCTGGACTCCAAGCAAATCCTTGGTGGGGATTATTCCACCTACGCTATCATCAAGGAGCAGTTTACCTGCTCCATCCTTGTGAGTACCATTTTATACAGTGAGCACTATTGGTTGTCTCTTTTATTCTCTTTGAGTGGCTAATTTATCCATGAAGAAAGAAGGCTGCATTATATCCCATAAGCGGGGATCATACCGCTGTACGTTTTCCATACTAGAGCTAGCTATAGCTCAATCAAATGTGAGTGCATATTTGTCACGGTTCTCACCTGATAGACAGACGGCAAGACGTGGTCGCTCTTGGAGTTCCCAACAGGGGACTTGAACCGGGGATCTTCTCAGTCCTGGTCCTGCTTTCTACCTCTGAGCCACAGCAGCTATTTACAGTGAAGACTGATTCCAGTCCTGTTCATCCTGACATGGCTACTATTCTGGGGGCTGCACCTTGACTTGGCTGTGTTTCACCTGACTCTGATCAGTCATCAGCAGGGTATATAAACCCAGCCTCGCCCTGTGCTCAGTGTCAAGTCTTTGATCCTGTTTGTTCCAGTTTCATCGCTTCGCATTATTGACCCCGGCTTCCTGACTCGTTTATTCTGACTTCTGGCATCCCTTGACTTCGGCTACTCCTCATTGTTCCTGTCCTCTGGCATCCTTTGACCTCGGCTATCCCTCGACCATCCTGCTGGTTCAGTCCTTGCCTGTCCTGCGTATTGGTACTGCATCCTGCACAGCCCCCGTGCACAGACCCACAGGCCAGGTGAATTCTTACCTGACCACCTCGGCCTGTGGCTATCTGCAAGGGTGAGCATCATATCTGCGCTACAGACTCCCAACTCAGGTAAGACCCTGACATAAGACTTGACCATTATGGAGTCCGCAGAGATGTGCTCACCCTCGACCCAGCGTGTGTCCAGCCTGGCCCAGACTGTTTCGGAGCTGCAGCAAGAAATTTTATTCCTTAAAGGCGCAGTACATCCAGCCCCGGAACCAGCTTTTCCTGAACCGTTTGTCATCATGCCCGACCGATTTGATGGTAGCCGCACATCCTTTCAGTCTTTCAAGATGGATTGTGAGGTGTTGTTTTCTTTAAAGCCTCGAACATATGCCACAGAATTCATCAGGGTCAGAGCGGCTATCAACCTGTTGTCTGGACGCATCAAAGTTTGGGCTCACCAAATGTTGCAGACGAAGAGTCCTGTCCTGGTCAGCTGGGAATCCTTTAGTACTGCTATGGACTCACAATGTAAGACCACTGTGGCCAAGTCAGCTCCACGTACTAAAAAATCTCAGATTCTTCCTAACCAAGTAACCGAGTACCACCACTACGCCCCAGAGATGCCTCCTTATGTTCCAGCTCCCAGGAAAACTCCAGAGGTATCCGGTGTTCCACTTGACCCTGTGGAACCTATGCAATTAGGACTCGTCCACTGCAAAGTGACACCTAAGGAAAGAGACCGAAGGAGAAGCTATGGCCTATGTTACTACTGTGGAGAAAAAGGGCATTTCATCACGCTTTGTCCTGTTCGCCCTCCTAGACCTCCAGCTCTCCGACTTGGTACTAGTTTCCTTCGCCCTGTGTACACCGCATACCAGCCTAAAAGGCCAAATAGAAGCCGTTGTGCTTGCACATGCTTGGCTTCCGCGAGAAAACCTCCATCCCCTGCTCCAGAGCCTCCTGCATCTACTCCCGAAGTTGCTTCCTGTGATACCACCACTACTTCCTGCCCGCCCGAAGTGGTTTTACCTGTGGATTGTGCCGTTGCTTCTAATGGCACTATAGTCCGTAAAGAAAACCTTGAAATGTTCGAAAAAGCATTGTTAGCTGCGAACACTGCTCCTGCCAAAGTTTTGGAAGTGCTTGCCACCTGTACCCGGAACCTAAAAGACCTGGACAATTCTCCAGCCGTACCAGAAGCTGGTACTGCGGACTCCCAAGCTGTAAAGGGAATCCTTGCTGGGGAGTTTGACTATGGGGACTCACTGGATTCAGATAGTGACCCTGGAGAGGTGTACTATGCTGATAGTGAACCTATTTACGCCCGGAGGTCGTTTTTAAAAGGGGGGGTACTGTCACGGTTCTCACCTGATAGACAGACGGCAAGACGTGGTCGCTCTTGGAGTTCCCAACAGGGGACTTGAACCGGGGATCTTCTCAGTCCTGGTCCTGCTTTCTACCTCTGAGCCACAGCAGCTATTTACAGTGAAGACTGATTCCAGTCCTGTTCATCCTGACATGGCTACTACTCTGGGGGCTGCACCTTGACTTGGCTGTGTTTCACCTGACTCTGATCAGTCATCAGCAGGGTATATAAACCCAGCCTCGCCCTGTGCTCAGTGTCAAGTCTTTGATCCTGTTTGTTCCAGTTTCATCGCTTCGCATTATTGACCCCGGCTTCCTGACTCGTTTATTCTGACTTCTGGCATCCCTTGACTTCGGCTACTCCTCATTGTTCCTGTCCTCTGGCATCCTTTGACCTCGGCTATCCCTCGACCATCCTGCTGGTTCAGTCCTTGCCTGTCCTGCGTATTGGTATTGCATCCTGCACAGCCCCCGTGCACAGACCCACAGGCCAGGTGAATTCTTACCTGACCACCTCGGCCTGTGGCTATCTGCAAGGGTGAGCATCATATCTGCGCTACAGACTCCCAACTCAGGTAAGACCCTGACAATATTATCTTCTTTTACCATCTATTATACTCTAGTGAACATATTACACTATTTGGTCATCTGTTTCATCTTTTCATATTATTGGATCCACCTGGGGAAGGACAGTGACGACATTGTTCCCGATCCAGCATTGTACAGACTATTCTATCTAAGGAAGATTTATTCAGCTAAGACTTTTTGTTTTTGGACTATTTTAGTATTTATCATTTATTGGTCTTATTTGGCGCAGCTTTTATTTTTTCGTTTATTCCAGACAGTATATCTGATGCTACATTCCAGACGATATACTGATACTACATACCAGACAGTATTCTGATATTACATACCAGACAGTATTCCGATACTACATACCAGACAGTATTCTGATACTACATACCAGACAGTATTCCGATACTACATACCAGACAGTATTCTGATACTACATACCAGACAGTGTTCTGATACTACATTCCAGACAGTGTTCTGATACTACATTCCAGACAGTGTTCTGATACTACATTCCAGACAGTGTTCTGATAATATTTATGATTCTGTACATTTCAGCTCACTGAATTTATTACACTTTCTGTGGACATGCCCTCGTCTTGTATGTCTGTACCCCATTCCGTCCTCTTATTTAAATCATTTGGTTCTTCCATTACTCCCATGTCAACTTTCCATCCTTTCCAACTCCCAATTGTGTTTGTTTCTCTCTTTTACACTTATCTTCCTCTTTGTGCTCCCCTTTTTGAATCCCCATGTCGGTCTTAATTTATTTTTGTTTGTTTGTTTTTTTTTTTTTTTTTTACTGTACTTTATATGGACTCCATTTTTGTTACTCTCTGTTTAATGTTTCTCCTTTCTCTCTTCTCCCAATTATATTTTCAACCATTATTACAGTTATCCAACTTTATTTCTGATCCTCGTTCTCCTCGTTTTAAAAAAATGTGTTATATTGTCATACCCACACCCCTTTCATGTCTAATTTACTTTTTGCAATTTTGTTTTCAGTTTACTACAATTTAGTGGTTATTAAACAAACCCATTAGAGCTCCAGTGGTTCTGCCTGACAGCCATTGACAAAACATGTCATACAGAACATGTTTGGTTATTTTGCATCATGTACTGGCAGAAATAAATTGACAAACAAGTAGGCTTGTGAAAACGGTTTCAACCTATTCATCCGAATTCCGCAACTCTGTTTCGCCATGTTACCAAATCAAGAAACAAACCAAACGGTCAAGGGTTTTAGTTTGTTTTGTCATTCTGAGCTCGTTCACTGACTGAAGCATTTTGGTGACACTTAAGTTTGTTTGAATTGTTTATTCTGAAACAATTACATGGGAAATGTGTCCGAGTTGAAACGCCACACGAAAGTCAGTTAGATTCAATCAATTTTTTTTTTTTTAGACAAATTGTTTCAGAAGAATTAAGTTTTTCTGCTATGCACAAGTCTACAAACAAGCAGTTTTTCTATCCCTTCACTGGCAAATTAAGGGTTTGGACCAAGACTAGGCCTAAAGCTGGGTTTTCCTGGAGTAACTGCAGCAGTAAATTTGTTATTAATAAATGGTTGCTTTTACTGAACTATGTGCATTATGTGAGCTTGCCTTTCTGTTTTAATTTTATACATTTAATACATTGCTTATCTCAAGTACAGTTACCTAAAATACACTGACTGAAATACGTACGTCGAAGGGTTCCTCAGAAACTGGATGTAATGCTACCTCTATGTATGGTTAGGTGGAACTAATGGAAAGTGAGACTACTTACAATTCCAGATTTGCTTACAGGGAGATGGTTTGCTTTAACAGGTGTTTTGCGTAGACAGTAATTTTTAAATGTAGGCAAAAAGTACTGATTTGGAAAAATTCTCCAACTCAGCTATAATTACAGCTTGGTTATTTTGGCCTGAGTCTTGTAATTCATGTTTCAATTCACAACAATTCTGTGTTTAGATAATAAACCCCAAGCAATTATTTGTTGTTGGTGTTCTATATTTAACAATGTGTATCTTTATAATATTCAATATTTTTTAAAAAATCCTATTTATTTTTTTTATCAGCATTGTTTTACATATTCTAGAATGTACATTTGTGCATGTTTTGTGCATGTTTTGTGCATCACTAGCAATATACCATAGCTAAAGCTTCTTTTCATTTCCAGCGTCTTTCAAAAAAGAAAACAAAGAAAAAACTTTAACTGATGGAATATGTTTTCCCCTTGGTGAGTTTAAAGGTTACCATTCACTGTACGGATTAAACAGATATTTTACATACAGACTCCCACAATCTAGTGTCTGCTGGTAACTCCACCAGATGCAGGTGTTCCCATGTGCTGTCAGCTAGGGATGATTAATGAGGATATTCCCCTCCTGAAAGAAGCCTTTGGTGCATTGTTCAGGGCATCTGTGGAGCTGTCGGGGGAAACAAGGACACAAGTGAACAACCAATTATTTGGCCATCACAGCGGCAGCATGAAAAAGACATCAACTTGGACACAAAGGCAAAGCTTTTGTGTTGTAATTCTACTTATTTAACACAGGGGATGTTACCTGCTGTCTATTTACATTTTTTTCATAGTCATGAAGGTATACATATATTGAATGTACTTATATATGTGTGTGCATGTGTGAGTGTGTGCATACACTATATATATATATATATATATATATATATATATATATATATATATATATATATATATATATATATATATATATATATATATATATATATATTTGCATATTTTTTAAAAAGGATTTTGGTAAGGAAACTGCATGAGCACACTATGTTTTCATTAAATACCACATATCCAAAGAAAAAAAGGTTTAACAAAACAAAACGGAAGAATTAAATACCAAACAAATACATGAATATGCATGATAAACATTTGGCACTAATATATAGAGTAGAAACAGTAATTACCCCAAGGTAAATGTACATATTGTTAAAACTGTGAATAGAATAGACCTAGGGGTGCGTGGTTTTTAATAAATAAATATATACATATACAACAAATACATAGGTTTGGTAGGTACATATAGGCACATTTATATGTATATAGGCACAGACAAACAAGTAAGCTAGCACTAACACTAGCAAGTTGAATTAGGCATAACTTCATATATAAAGCATAGTTTATTGTGTTCAAATATTTTAAAATGATTGCAGTTATTTTAATGTTATTTTTGGATCATTCTGGTACAATACAAATCAGACAAACAGACAGGATGTCTTCAGGACTTATAAGAAACTACAAGCAAACAAAATAACAATTTCTATGTGTATGTTTACATAAAATACATGTTGGATTGTGTGTGTTTTCATAAGCAATGGCTGTTAAATCAATCTGATAAGCAAAAGTATGCTACTATTTAATATAAGCATTTAGTGGGTATTCGTAACTAGTTTTTTGTGGATTAATGTTAAAACTCATGCCTATAAGGAACATATATCAAACACTGTGTTGTGATGTATTAGTTTCAAACTTTGCTTATAAAATATTACAATACTAACATTTTGCTATTATTTGCAGGTATCTCCATGTAATGTAAGAATAATTTAATCAGACAGAGAAGATGAGTTGGACACCCTTACGTGACCAGCACATTCTATTACTTTAAACCTGATGTATGCAAAATAGGTATATACAATTGAATACCATTTTGTATTATTGGTTTGCTGTTTGCTGAATTCAATCTTCATTCATATGCTATAAAAGTAAAAACAGGGAGAAGAATCTGTAGAGAAAACATACAACATCCAAAAAGAAAAAACAAATTTATAAATAATGCCGCAACATAATATATAAGCTTGCTGCTTAGGATGTATTTATCATTGCGTTGCTTGCATCATCATAGGGACACCCTAAGCACCAAAACAACTTTAAGGTTTAATTACTAAACCCAAAGTGAGAATTAAAAGTGCATTTTTGGACAAAATAACTGGAAACCGTCTCTAAGTTGGCTATGTTTCCAGTTCCACTACTTTGGCTTTAATCCCTTAAATACTGAGCACTTTTGGATTGAAAAGAAAATATTAGCATAGCATGTGTTTGAAGCAGCAATTTTGTGTAAATATTACTTTGTAGGGAAATGTAAACATTTAATATTATGGAAAATTACATCATTTAATTTTTTTATTTATTCTTTCAGCCTTTATAAATATATTTTGGAAATAAACAGCTTTAGATTGTATACAGTGTTCTTGATCTTGCAATATTTCACAAGTGGCCTGACTTGTTATAGTTAGATCAAAAATAAAAATGTTCCTCACATACAATATGTGTGACAAAAATAGATAAATAAAAATGGAAAAAATATTTTCCTTATCGCTATTTGTAAGGAACCAGAAGTCATTACTAGCAGTTCAGATGACTGAAAATTCCAATAGAATGTAAAATGAATGTCTGCATTTCAGCACAATTCCCAACATTAAACAACATTAAATAACATATTTCTAAAATAAATGCACTGAAAACTACCATAGTAATATTTATCATTTTATGGACTGCTAATGCAATTGTAACATGGAATGTTAGAGTCCATTCACTCCTCCTTCCGGACTATAGAAATTATATGACCCATTGAAACTTCCTTTAATCTTTGAAAGCAGTGAGTAAGCTTACATTTTTAGTGAATTTGCAGGCATTATATCAGTGACCAATGAATTCTGCTAGAGAAATGTGTTCCTATACAGGCTGGTTTTAATTTCTGGAGTTTGGAAAAATGGCACATCAGCAGGGATATGATAACATGAAACAAATATATTCGGGGACAATACAAACCATTGTCTGCACATCTATTCATAAACAGGGCTATATATAGGACACAAGGTCACACATTTAGGCTGGAAGAAATAAGATTTAGTGTAAGGCAAATATTTTATTTTTTTACAGTAAGAACAACACGGATGTGGAATTCTCTGCCTGAAGAGGTGGTTTTATCAGAGGCCATACAGATGTTTAAAAAACAATTGGATAAATACTTGCAAAAACATAATATATATGAATATAATTTCTAATTACTGGGGTAATAGCTTCTTGATTCAAAGAGATATCTGACTGCCATTTTGGGATCAAGAAGGATTTTTTTTTCCAAGTTTGTTACTATATTAGAAGCACTTCAGACTGGGTTTTTTGCCTTCTTTTTGATCAACAGCAAAGACATATTTGAGAAAGGTTGACATTGATGGTCGAAGTCTTTTTTCAACTATGTAACCATGTAACTATATGTAACTACGTAGAGTATAAACAAGGGTGAGCAAGGCATTATGGGCTAATTTTTATTCTGAATACCTGAAAATAAAAAAAAAACATTATACTTGATTTTCTAGTGAAGTAGTTAAGTTTGAAAAATTTACTTTGAATTCACTTTTAGCTTAAATAAGTAATTTTGGTTGATAGATCATATTCCTGCAATCTAACAGCCATTCGGGAGTTAACCCAATTTTGTTTCTGTTTATCTAGCCTTAGCTGCACTTCCCCTGTCTGTGACTCACACAGCCTCCATGAAAATTTTTTTTTCATTTTCAATCATATCTTACAGCACAGCATGTTTACTTTAAAAGTTATTGTCTGTTGTGATAATTGAACTTTGATAACACACAGAAGGCTGTTACAGAGTCTATTTGGCTATTAACACATAAGAAGATAAGGCATTTTAAATTAAACACATTGTGAAATAAGGAAAGCTAATACATTTAGTTTCTTTTTTTTCACAAATGTGTAGGGAGGCTGTGTAAGTCACAACCTGGGGAGGTGTGTCTAGAACACAAGGGTTTAACTCTGCTTAACAAATGTATAAATGCTTCATATTTTCAATGTGCATACGTTCCGAATTCTTGGTGTATGAAGAACAGTGAGTTTGTACTGAAACATTTTCTCAGCCCATTTTAGTCTAGACTGGGATATACAGGCATCTGCAGCAGTAAATAGCTAATCTCAAGGATGGAGTTGCATAGGAACTGTAAATATGAATGATAACTTTTGTAAGCAGGAACAGGCTATATCTTTACCTGTGTTATTGTAAACTGACATAGGCCAAAGTAGCCTACAAGAAAATATTTTAGCTTTAAACTTTTTCTATTTAGGCTAGTTTGGTCTAAATTGTGTAAACCTCAAGTGAGTATATCAGAATTTCCACGAGAGTGAATTACTCTGTTGTAGATTTAGTTAAAAAAGGAGCATGTTTTACTCAACAAATGATATATCAGTGACATATACCAAAGAAATAATCATGATTTGTGTGTGGGGGTTGTGTGGAGAAGATTATTCCATATTCTATGCAGAAGTTCCAACCTGTTGGTCACTCATAAGTATTCAGGACTCAGGAGTGCCCAGAGTTTAACCCCTTAAGGACACATGACATGTGTGACATGTCATAATTCCCTTTTGTTCCAGAAGTTTGGTCCTTAAGGGGTTAAATTGACTTCCACATAATGTACACTATAGTCTGCTTGCATAACATGAGCTTCAAGATAGAAATTACATTATTCCATTTGTGTTAATTCAAATCAAGGCTAGGCAGTTAGTTTGAGCGGCCCTGTAATATCGTTTAACTAGCAGACTTTATACATACATATTTAACATTTGGAAATGAGCCAGAATTAGCGAGATAAGCTGTTTCCTATGAACCTGCATTTTTTTATACTTCCTTTAAAATAGTAATGTTGTCCAAAACAAATGAAAGAAAAAATATTGTCATGTTACTATAGATAAAATGAACAGAATTACAGATACCATTTTTCTTCAATGCTTCCTAAGAACATTTAACCACTTAAGGACCAAACTTCTGGAATAAAAGGGAATCATGACATGTCACACATGTCATGTGTCCTTAAGGGGTTAAACATGTTTGAACACACCCACTAAATGAATGGTACATGAATGGGAATGCAGAGTTAACTCTTGAATGATAAGGGTTAAAAAATATAAAATGAAATAACTGTTTTAAGGGTAACAATAGTTCCTCTACGGCCTTGTTAAATCCTTCATTGGGACCTCTAAGTCTGCCTCTTTTTAGCAAATAAGATTGGCAGACAACAGCTGTGAGGGCTGGGAGGTAATGTTATGACACAAGAGCTGCAGTTTGTGAATATAAATTAGAAATACAAAGAGTGATATTAAGGCTTCTTATTTCACTAAAGGGAAATAAGGTGATAACATGATATCAGTAAATTTGGACTAAAAGAGTTACGCTATGAACACTATAAACAAGTAATCATATACTTTTGCCTTTTATGTCATTCTAACTCAGATCATCACAACCTAATGTTTTTAATTTTAATGTCATTTGCGTAATTGTCTCGTTCAGCTGTTGAATCTTGTTGTTCAATTATCCCTGCTTTAAAATATATGAAAAGTATACCTGATAAATAATTTACTGGAAATTGTAAAACAGTCTTAAGAGAGTAATTAATCACAAAATCAAAGTGACAGTGTCATGCCGCAGCTAATGCGGTTTTTCCAAGGTAAGGCAGGCAGCATTTTGTTTCCAAATCGCCGGTACTCGTTTCATAATTCAGTGTGAACGCTGTGGAATTATTAGTCTCAGGTTTTGAGAGTTAAAGACATAACTAGTATTTGTAATCACAGGCCTTTCAACCACAATAACTTGAGTCAGATTTACATTCGTAGATTCAGAATTCTCAGGGACTCCCGTCTCCAACCAAAATATCTTATTCTCTGTTGTTTGTTCCTGATTTGGAGGATGCAAAGAGAGTCTAGAAGTACATTTCTCACTACCTTAACCAGCATAGCAAAAAATGCAATTACCAAATAGCAAAATCATAAACTATATAAATTATGATGGTTCTGCTCCAAAGTAAGAATTCAAAGTGAATTTCAAACTTAAGGCCAGAGTAATTGAATGGAAAGCATAGGTGACTTAGAAATTGTTTGCAGTGTTGCACTTTAACCTTAAATTTGAAATTCACTCTGACTTCACATTGAATTCTCACTTTAGTGAATAACCCTGTATATCTGGAAAGGGGAAATGTAGATTTGTATTCAGGACAGTTATCCCTAGTATACACAGGTCTTCCAACTGTCCTGTCTCTCTGTCCCGATTTAGTTCCCTGGACCTCAGAAACAGGACGCCATGGAACTAGATGGGGAAAAAAACCTGACCATGGGCAGAAAAAGAACTAACACTGCAGCAGTGCCCTCTGCATGTTCCTGTATGTCGAGGGTTGTCAGAGAGGCTGTCAGTCAATCTGGCGTGCTTGAAGACTGACTGACATGCCCCTTCAGTGGGATGGCAAGTCCACTTCCCCAGCAGGCTTGCCCATTCTAGGTGTTGTCAGTGATGCAAGTTGTGTTCTGGGTGACACCCACCTATCCAATATCAAAACTCTCAATACTGAAATGAATGTAGCAATTAATATGCAGGAATTTGCCTACTGGTAAATTCAGCCAAGTTGAAGTGCTTTAAACCCTTCAGGACCAGCCTGTTTTTGCGATGTTGTACATCTTTTAACACTTTTGTGGTGCTTGTGTTTAGCTGTAATTGTCCTCTCTCTCATTTACTGTTCCCATACAAGTTATATATTGTTTTTTTCAAGACAAAAAGAGCTTTCTTTACATACCATTATTTGTATCATGTCATATAATTTACTTTTAAAAAAATAATAAAATATGGTGAACAATTGAAAAAAAACATGTTTTTTGACGTGTGCTTGAAAAATATTTTATTTACATACGAAAGCTAATGAAAAAAACTGCTAAATAGATTAAAAATTTTGTCTTGAGTTTAAAAACACCCAGTATTTACGTGCTTTTTTGCTTTTTCTTTGCAAGTTATAGGGCTATAAGTACAAATAGGAAATTGTTTTCAAAATATCTATTTTTAAAATATATCAATAGTGACATTGTAACACTATTATCTGTCATAAATCTCTGAATCACACCCCACATGTACATATTTTTGAAAGTAGACAACCCAGGGTATTCAATATGGGGTATGTCCAGTCTTTTTTAGTAGCCACTTAGTCACAAACACTGTCCAAAGTTAGCATTCATTTTGTTTGTGTGAAAAAAGTAAAAAAAACTAAATTGAATGCTAATTTTGGCCAGTGTTTGTGACTACTAAAGTGGCTACTAAAAAAGACTGGACATACCTCATTTGCAATACCTTGGGTTGTCTTCTTTTGAAAATGGTATGCCATCATGGGGGTAATTCTCATTCCTGGGCTACACACGCTCTCAAAGGCAACATAACCAACCTGGCAATTTTCAATGTAAAAATATTTGACCCTTATGTTTTACTCTGTAACTTTCAAACACGCTATAAAACATGTACATGTACTGTTATACACAGGAGACTTTGCTGAACACAAATATTAGTGTTTTAAAACAGTAAAACGTATCACAACAATTATATCATCAGTCAAAGTGCTGTATGTGTGTGAAAAATGCAAAAAAAAGTCACTTTCTCTGACAATATCATCGCTGTGATATGTTTTACTGTTTTGAATCACTAATATTTGTGTTCTGGAAAGTCTCCCAAGTAAAACAGTACCCCCCATGTAAAGGTTTTAGGGTGTCATAGAAAGTTACAGGGTAAAATACAGTGCTTGCAAATTAAATTCTCTGAACTTTCGGCCTGGGTTGTCAGGCAGGTCCCTCAAATTGCAATCAATAAAATTACTTAATTATGTAAAAATATTACTTAAATACGCATGTAGAATTCAAATATATATTATATATTTATATATTTGAAGTCTACGTGTATATTTATATAATTATTTATGTAATTTTGTATATGGACATATGTATATTTCGTATTATTTTTATTTATATATACATAGATATATAAACATTATCATTTGAAGTGTATTTTGATATAAATATTTATATATATATACATATATATTTATATATATATATATTTATATCACAATACAGTTAGAATAAAATTTCATATAGATATATAATTTTTTTAATTTTTATTATTATTTTTACGTTTTTAATGTACTTATTATTTGTATTTTATAATAATATATATATAATATATATGGTTATTATATATTTTAGATAAAATCTATATAAATATAAATATTAATATACAAATACACTTAGTATGACATTATATATATGATATATAGACATATATTATATAGATATAATATATGTCTATATATCATATATATATATATATATATTCATATATATATATATATATATATATATATACACATATATAATTATTATTTATTACCATTAACATTTTTGATTTTTTTGATTGTACAGCAGCAGGGAGACTGCCTGTCTGCACAGGCAGTCCCCCGACAGGCAGATACATGGACACCTATTGTGACCATGTGACTGCTCTGCTGAGCGATCACATGGCCGCAGGGGTCCTAACACCGGGAGCACTGTCGATCGCTGCTGGGGGAATGATGGCAATCGGGTAAGTACATAATACCGTTGTGACAGTTCAGGACCGTCAGCGGTCGTCAATGGTAAAATACAGATGACGGTCCTGAACCGTCAACGGTCGCTAAGGGGTTAAATGACTTTCTCTTAGGAAATATAACTCAATAGAATAATAGGAGAGGGGCATCTGTCAGCCTGCAGAGTCTTTCTACAGATAAAGGAGATAAAACTATATCCACAGGAACTTTCAAATTCCCAACTTCATCATCATCATCAAGCCCACAAGTGTAAAAGAGCTCCTTGTCATTTTAATTGTGTGGTTTATTTTTATGTTTAGAGTTTCTATCATCCATTGTCATAGTTTATCATGTCACCCCAGTATAGGGGTCATTTTACCATAGTAATAAACTAGATTTGTAGGTCTCACAAATAATAATCACATCTATTACAATTCAGCTACTGATTTGGTTAATTCTGATAGCGTGCACTAAAAAGCACTTTGAGTCCCACTGGGAGAAAGGCACCATAAAAATACTAGTTATTAACCAGCAGCAATCAACGCTGAGCGACTTTATATAGAGAAACACATAAAAATTAGAGATTGTGGATGCGCATGAATAGATCGCAAAACTAAACATATATTTGATATTCACAAATAAAAGAACAAATAACAACAATTATACTTTATTCATATATTGCTATTTTGCAATGATAGAGTAATGCTGATGTGCAAATTATAACACATATAAAACACTTAGTAACCAAGATCATGAAAATATATAAACACTGTAATAAAAAGTATATACTGTGGTTAAAAAGTAACAACCCACTCTTCACCACAAATGTGCTCTTATCACCTCAGGAGTGGACATTATACTGCAGCATAAGAAATATCCACAAAGTCTAAGAAATAAAAAATCTGGCTGACAAACAAATAAATGAAACAAAGTACAAAAACAAGAAATTAATAGGTAAAATGCTGAACTTCAAAAGCTTAAGGCATATAATACCTCCACACCGGAAATTCCCATTCTTCTGGGTACTGATATTACCAGATGTATTACATAGAATCAGGAACCTAGAAGGAGCCAGAATATTTTAAAGTTTCTTATTTCTTCTAAAATTAGCCCTGGGCTGCTGTGGGATACTGAACCTAATTCAAGGGTCCTGTTTTAAGATGGGCCAATATTCATGAAGTATCTCAATAATATGGTCAAATAAACAATTAGAAACCATAAATAAGATTTGTTCTAACATCCCTAGTGCTAATAGAAAATAAAATTCCAAGATTAAATTATAAAAAAGTTGAATGTAAAGCTAAAATAGGGGTAAATGAATCACAAATCCCCATTCGTAGAGGGTCGACTAGCTGACTTCGGCCCAAAGCAATGGCTTTCTCATATGCTTGTTTAATAAACTTGGGATGATAACCCTTCTCCAAAACCCTATGGGTTAAATAAAAAGCCTCCTCCTCAAAATCTCTTTAATATGTAATTCCTACAAATGCGGATAAATTGTCCATATGGGCATTATTTACCCACCTCGGATGATGTCCACTAGTAGGCTCAAGGTATCCACATTCTTCTGAAAAGTTTTAATGGACTTTCCCTCTGGGCCAAGCATGTCATACTTGCAGCCCGCAATGAATATATTTGCTGCCCACCTGCCCTGGGGCCACTTTGTGCTGTGGCTGCAAACAGATATTTCCTTTCTGCTTTTTGTCATCCCTCCCACGGTTGCAAGAAGGCAGAGTGGCTGGCTGTCAGCCACTCCCTTTTCCTCCTGCTCGCAGTGCCAGAGGAGCATCTGGTCTGCTTGCAGAGAAGAGCAGGGCTGGAAGTAGAGGACGGGTGGCTTATCTTAACGTAGGGGAAGAGGGGCTTGGGGTACCTTCCTGTGTAGTGTGTTAAATTGGGTGGGGGGTGCAGTGTATTAATTTGGGGGAAGGAGAAGGCAGTGTATTAGAGTGGTACTCGGGGTGCAGTGTATTAGAGTGGTGGGAGGGCACAGTGTGTTTAATTGGGGGGAGGGCAGTGTATTAAATTGGGGGAAGGAGGAGGCAGTGTATTAGAGTGGTGCTTGGGGGGACAGTGTATAAGAGTGGTGGGAGGGCACAGTGTGTTTAATTGGGGGGAGGGCAGTGTATTAAATTGGTGGAGGGAGGAGGGCAGTATATTAAATTAGAGTGGTAGGAGTGGGGCCAAGGAGGGAGCCACTAGAGGCCGCTTCTGCAATTCTCACTGTGAAAATCACAGTGAGAAGACGCTAGATGTCTATAGGAAAGCATTGAGTAATGCTTTCCTATGGACGATTTGAATGCGTGTGCGGCTCTTGCCACGCATGCGCATTCAACGCTGATGTCTGCAGGAGGAGGAGAGGTCACCAGCGCTGAGGGAGCCAGGCGCTGGAGAAAGGTAAGTGGCTGAAGGGGTTTTAACCCCTTCAGCCCAGCGGGAGGAGGACCATGAGGGTGGGGGGGACCTAATAACCCTATAGTGCCAGGAAAACGTGTTTGTTTACCTGGCACTATACTGGTCCTTTAAGGGGCAGTGTATTAGATAGGGTGGAGGGTGCAGTATATTAGATCGGACATAGGAGGGCAGTGTATTAATTTGGGGGAGGGAGGGGGCAGTGTGTTAGATAGGGTGTAGGGTGCAGTATATTAGAGTGGAGGGAGGAGGGCAGTGTTTTGGATTTAGGGACAATGTATTGGATTTGTGGACAGTTTATTAGATTGGGTATGCATGGAGGTGCTGAACACTCCCCTTGGATATGCTGATTGGCCGTGGAGCTTTTTGTCACACATGCACACTAGCCTCCCATTGCTTTCCGATGAGAAAGCATTGGATTGGATAAGTTTATCAAGTTTGATGATTTCAGCCAAAGTGAAGAACACATAGGACTTCAAAATCAATTCACCACTTCAGTCCCATTACCAAACCTTTCATAATATGTCAAAGTAGTCGGACTGAAACATTGGTTATATACAAATACATGTCTCCTGAAGATAAATCCACTCTGTTGTTTACTTTGAAGCCCTACGAGTGTGAGAACGTCCAGTATCACTTGGGCACTTTATTTTTTCTGTACTTTTCTACGTAAACCTACTTTCAATGAAAACAGAAGTTTTTGTTTTTTTTGCGGCCCACATAAACTTAACCTTGTTTATTTGGCCCATGTTAGCCTTTGAGTTTGACATGCTTGCTCTGGACCATCTCTTAAAAGCAAATCTACAAATTCAATAGAATATTTTTGTTTATTGGAAGTAAAAGATGAGCCCCAATCATTGCTATTGATATATGAAACAAAGGCATCTATATTCTATGAGCCTTTACACATTATAAGAATGTCATTGATAAAAAAGCGATAGAAGGCGACCTGCCTCCTCCAATGCCAGCTATCCAAAATATATTTTAATTCCCAATAACTCATAAATTGGTTAATTAAGTTGGCATAGGAAGGGGCAAAACTCACCCCATTTTCATACTTCTAGTGCAATGAAAACTTGTCATTAAACTGAAAATAATTGTGATTGAGGATAAATTACATGAAATCAAGAATCAATTCAGCTTGTTCGTGTGGAAGGAGAGGGTCAGAGAACAACAAAATTCCAATGACTGTAACCCCATTACAGGGTCAATGTTAGAACATACGAGTAAGACATCAATTGTAATCCAACTATATCACATCTGTCAAGTACACTCTTCCAGCTGAGAGGTTTGAGGACTATTTTACTATTATGTCATTATGAATACCTTTTCAGCTAGCTTTTATTTGGGGGGAAAAAAACTCATTATTAGATAAGATTTCCCATATCCAGTGTACATTATTTTAGGCGTGACATATTTAAAGCATTTTATTGATCATGTACAATATAAGTCAACATGGAAAACAATCAACAAAAAAACTGGCATGAGCCATGTTAGTCAGTAGAACCCTATTATGTTCACTTTATTAGACAGGGAGGTTGAGTATGCTATATAATAATCATGGTTATCTAATACTCTACATTGCCCCATCTGGCCAAGGATTGTATCCAGAGTTGTGGTCTAACTGACTTTGTCCTCAAAAAAGATTGTATTTAAAATTTCCTGTTGGTTGTTTGTGTTGCTCTGTAAAAAGAGGCATTTCTTGAGGGTTTGACCCAGGCTGTAGTGGGGTCTTGAATAGTGCTGTGTTTAGTTTTGTTGTTCATTGTGAGCTCTAAGCATGGGCGTCCGCAGGAATTTTTCCAGGGGGGGGCATAATTGTAATGACATCCATGCTTGGTACCTTTTTGACAGTGTCATGAAAAGGAAGGGGCATAGCCATTATCACATAAAGCCAGGGTGAATAGCGTTTTCACAACTATGGTGTCAGGAATATATGTTTGTATTCCTGACACTATAGTGTTCCTTAAGCAAATTAAAGGACATTTCTGGTCACCATAACAACTTCACCTAAATGAAAATGCTATGATGCCAGGAAGCCCCTGGGTGCTTGCTTTCCTTTAAGGGGTTAAATCGCTCTCAAATGGTTTAACCCCAAAGGCTTCCTCCAGCTCCAGATCGCTAAGTGGTATTTGGCTTCTGAAACAGAGTGTCAGGAAGTGCAGATTGACGTCAGGCATGGGTGCCGCTGATTGGCTAGAGTGGTCAGTTGACGCTCTAAGCCAATCGCTAGTTCCCGGTTCATAAAATATTTTTACTTTTTTATGAATGGGGAGCTACTGATTGGCTTAGAGTGCCAGCTGACCGCTCTAGCCAATCAGCAACACCCCTACCCAACGGCACTCTGTGCTTTCTGACACTCAGTAAATAAAAGTGAACACATTAACACCGATATTTTTTTACCTTTGGAGATGAGAAGGTCCAGCGTTTCCCTGCCAGGCCCAGGTACCAAAGCCTTATGATGTGGTGTCCAGAATAAAGTGGAGGGTTCACTTCATTTGTCCTTCCTGTTCCAATCTCCTTTTCCTCTCCTTCATTTGACAGTCTTTTTTTTTCTTCTGACACTGTTTTCTATCCTTGGCCCCTTCTGCTCTTTTACCTTTCTGCTACTTTCTGCTTATTTTGCGCCCTTCTGCTCCTTTCTCATTCTGATCCCTTTCTGCTCTTTGCAGACCCTTTCTGCTCCCTTTTCTACTTTACCTTTGTGCTCCTTGCTGTCCCTTTCTGCTCTTTCTCCTACTTTACCTTTGTGCTCCTTCTGATTCTTTCTGCTCCTTTACCTTTGTGCTCCTTCCTGCTCCTTGCAGGCCCTTCCTGCTCATTCTCCTACTTTATGTTTGTGCTCCTTCTGCCCCTTCCAGCTAATTTCTGACCCTTTCTGCTCCTTCTACTTTATCTTTGTGCTGCTTTACCTTCCAGCTCCTTAATGACCCTTCCTGTTCATTTCTATATATCTAGAGGCTGCTGCCCCCCCCAAAAAATCTATGGGCTGCTGCCCCCCTCCCCAAATCTATGGGCTGCTGCCCCCCTCCCCAAATCTATGGGCTGCTGCCCCCCTCCCCAAATCTATGGGCTGCTGCCCTGCCCTATGGGCTGCTGCCCCAAATCTAGGCTGCCCATGCTCTATGGGCTGCTGCCCCTCCCTATGGCTGCTGCCCTAAGGCTGCTGCCCCCTAAATCTATGGGCTGCTTTAAAACTAAAAGGCTGCTGCTTTAATCTGCTGCTGCAAATCTATTTGCTGCTGCCCCAAATCTATTTGCTGCTGCCTCCCCAAATCTATTTGCTGCTGCCTCCCCCAAACCTATTTTGCTGCTGCCCAAATCTATTTGCTGCTGCCCCAATCTATTTGCTGCTGCCCCAAATCTATTTGCTGCCCCCCAAATCTATAGGCTGCTGCCCCCTCTCAAACCCCCCACCCCATCCCCCACTTATCTGATCTGTAGGCTGTCTCTGGCTGCATGTGTTGCTCCCCTGCGGTTTCAATCAGCAGAGAGAAGCAGGGATAAGATGCAGCTTCCTATCCCTGTCTCTCTCCATACACAGCAGTGTATTGCAGTTCATTTTAAATCTCACACGAAAAATAAGAACAAACTGAAAAATCCAGGGGGGGGCAAGTGCCCCCCCTTGCCCTCCCCTGCGGACGCCCATGGCTCTAAGTCTACTGAAATATTGAAAAATATAGAAATAGATTAATAATACCTCCAATTACACAACTGACAGGGACTGTTCCACTTTATTATGTTATACTATAATAATATAATAATATAATATAGGTGTGGTTAATTACATGTCAGATGGTATTGCGAAAGGAGAAAGGTTTTAATGCAGTTAGTCTAACAATGGGATTTTAGGGTTAATGCTCTGGGTGAAGGCGTAATATGACATGTTGTAGAGTTAATACAGCTGGTGTGGCATTTCTAAATGGGAAGCTGTGGTATAAGATCCAACATCTTGTTTCATTCAGATAATTTAAGTCAATATTTGTGAGGGATGCCATAACATGTACTTTTAGCCACTGGTCTTTTGTCATCTAGCCATACCCCTGGTTGTAATTTAGAATCCCCCAACTGATCCATACCCAGCTTGTATAAGATCCAACATCTTGTTTCATTCAGATAATTTAAGAGCCTATACCATCTAGTTTTGGCCATGTGCCCTAATAGTTTCACAGCCCTATTTCCAAATCTGTAGTTATGTTTTTTCAAGAATTCCAATTGAGATTGGGCTCTGTCCTGTAAAAAGATATCCTGAAGTTGTTTTATGTGAGTAAAGTAAAATAACTGTATCTCAGACAGGCTTGGCCAATTATCATATTTGGAGTTCCATTCTTTTTTATATGTAGATATATGGGAGATAATTTATCTAATGCCAAAAGAATCATGATGGCGTAAGTCGTTATCCTTAGTATCACATACAACTTCAAATATGGCTGTAAAACACTCTCTGTTACACATTTAGGCAGGGATCTCCAGTGCCTCTGGTGTAGCTGTGGGACAAAGTTTATTGAGGAGTTTTCAAATATGACAATATTATGTATTGGCGAGTCAGAGATAGTTGTCACTAAGGGAGAAGATGTAAAAAAAATCATCAATTTGTAATCACGCGTTGTGCACTCTGCAGGGAGGGTGTTCTGTCTAACCTGTGGGTGTAAAGCTCACCAGAAATAAATTAACCATAACTGTTGTTGGAGAGGACACACGCCTTTACCCTCAGATGCAGATATTGTAACTATGCAGGGAGTTATGTTGTCAACTGTAAAATTAAAGAATAAAATATTTTTATTTATTACATTTTATCCCCCAGCCTCCCTAACTTTAGGAGTGTTGAGAGGATTCCCTGGGGTCCAGTGGGGCTGTTGGGTGGCCGGTCCTGCAGGCGGTGAGGGAGCACTAATCCTCCTGGGCAGAGAGTGCTCAGGGGAGAATGCTATCTCGCGCGCACCACCCGGTAATGCCACTGCCAGCCTAGCGGGGCCCTAAGGTGGCCAGCTCCTGGGCCCCCCAGGAGAAGAGGCTGGCAAACTGGCATACATACCTGGTCGCGGTATGTACGCCAGTGGGTGCATTTTATTGATGGCATTTTGAATGCACAGAGATACCATGATGAGATCCTGAGGCCCATTGTTGTGCCATTCATCTACTACCATCACCTCATGTTGCGGCATGATAATGCACTGCTCCATGTTAATAGTATCTATACACAATTCCTGGAAGCTGAAAACATCCCAGTTATTGCATGGCCAGCATACTCACCGGACATGTCATCCATTGAGCATGTTTGGGATGCTCTGGATCGGCATATACGACAGCGTGTTCCAGGTCCTGACAATTTCCAGCAACTCTGCACAGCCCTTAAAGAGGAGTGGACCAACATTCCACAAGCCACAATCAATAACGTGATCAACTTTATGCAAAGGAGATGTGTTGCTCTGCGTGAGGCAAATGGTTGTCACACCAGATACTGACTGGTTTTCAGACCCCCCCAGTCCACCCCCAGTACAGAGTGGCCTTTTATTGTAGCCAGCCTAAGGCACACCTGTGCAATAATAATGCTGTCTAATTAGCATGTTGATATGACACACCTGTAAGGTGGATAGATTATCTCGGCAAAAGAAAAGTGCTCACTAACACAGATTTAGACAGATTTGTGAACAATATTTTAGAGAAATAGGCCTTTTGTGTACATAGAAATAGTCTTAGATCTTTCAGTTCAGCTCATAAAAAATGGGGGCAAAAACAAAAGTGTTGTGTTTATAATTTTGTCCAGTGTAGTTATACATTTTTATGTCAGCTGTAAAATGTATTTGGCTAAAAAGGGCATTATTAGCCACATGCATTCACCAAGAGGTATGAATATTAAGTATGGATATATCTAATATCCATTACTTTGGATCTATTCTTGCAGATTGAGTCTAGTACTGCAGGAGCTCATGTAAAATTATAGCCACCCCTAGTATTTGAATAGGGAACATATACACAGGGTTATTTACGAAAGTGAGAATGCAAAGTGAATTCAAAATGAATTTCAAATTTAATGCCAGTGTAGCTGAACTAAGAGTGTAGCTATTTTGATCTTAAAAATGAAATTCAAATTCACCTGGAATTCTCACTAAACTGAATAACCTTGACAATGCACTTGGCATGTTGTTCTCAAACAGCTTGTCAGCTTGTTACTTTTGACTTCCAGCTCTACCGGCCGGCGCCAATCATGAGAGGCAGAGCCTAAAGAAATGGATGGGCCTAGAGTTGAACACCCATGCTTATCTGCCTCTATCTACAGAGCGTCTTGCTGCTTTGCGCCCACCCAGGATTGCATTGCAACTAATTCTTTTAGCTAATGAATGGACAGTGGGATCAACTTCCAGCTTCTGCAGCTCTTCAAAAATCAAATGCACATCACTGGCTACTTGAGGAAGCTCAACATCCAGCAGTGACCTAGGTAAGATGGCAAATTTGTCTAAAAGGCTGTAGTGGTTATGATGCGTGCAGTAACCCTTTAATCGACTTTAGGAGGACCAAGATTCACAGGCTGTTTGATGCCCTCTATTCTCCAAGTCTAAATCTAAATTGTTCAATAAATGGAAACTGGTGTGTGACCCTCTGTTTTAGTGTATGGAAACACTGCAGCCCTGGTCAGAATGCTCCTGGTCAGTATTAGACATGAATGCCCTTAACCCTAGAGAACAGAATAAAGTTTCCCCATGGACAGCTAGGGAAAGGGGAGCATGACTGCTGCCCACGATTGTGGTCTGGCTTAAAGATAATACAGATGTTGCAAATTGAAGGGTTTTGTGGAGAGAGAGGGAGGGGACTTACCAGTCAGCAGAATCAGTTGAGGGACCCTGACTTTTTCCCACCCTCCCGTCCTAGTTCTGGTGTTGTGTTCTTGGTGTCTTGTTGTTTGTTTGTGTTGTCACTGCTTGGCGGGTTTCCTGGAGAGTGCAGCTGGAAAAGGGAGCAAAAAGCTGAGTTACTTTGTTGACAGCCTGCATGAAGCTGATGGCAAGTAACCAGCTGTTGAGGCTCGTGGAACAAAGGCTTGGGGGAACTGTTTGTTGGGCAACCGCCCAACAGCTGACAGAGTTTTGGACATTGTTAAAATGGCTAAGTAACGGATCACCTGGCACCCCGACTGGGTACCTCCGTTGATGGATGCTCCTAGTGCTTCCCGAGGGCTCCAAGCACTCCACTCGACATCATAAGCACTGCAGACCCCATGAACCACCGCAGCTTGGTCGTCATCTCCTACCCACCCTGGACCTACGACAAGGGAGCGAAGCAGGAACAAGCTCTTAAAAGAGCTTAGTGATTATAGCCAGGGGAGTATACAGCATAAAGCAATCCCCAGTGTAGATGCAGCCTTTTCCCCCCACACATGAGACGAGGCTCTATGTTGAGGGTAAAACAGGAACTCAGCAGTCTGAGGGTTTATTGCCTCTTATATACAGGTTTTTCCCACAAGGTTACCACCCACGTGGACCTTGTGGAACAGGATACAAAGTTACAAAGCCAATCAAAACAGGTTTGTACAGATAGACACTCCCAGATAATTTACACAAACCCTCCCCACTGCCTGTGATACAATTAACAAACACAATGGACTAACTCAGTTACCCACAGGCAGAAAACACACATTTTTCACAAAACACAGAAAACACTCGAAACACCACATATCTCCATTATACATCCACGGATAGCCCTGATCTGGGTGAACAACATATCCAAAAATCACCAAGATCAGAGCAGGGTTTCATGGAAGTCTTATTTGACCGACTGCAAGCATGGCTTTCATGCCCAAAACAGTTCCACAGATTTAGGCTGTGCGGCCGGTCTATCTCCTCCTCTATGCTGGAGATAATTGGCTTAGGTGGCTGTGGTAACTTAATTATCTTAAGTCAAAAACTGTTACAAAAACCACATAGAAATACATAACTCTTATAATACAATGTTTAACCTATATGTCCAACATATCCCCAGATAGCTTGGATCTGAGTGCTCAATATTTCCGAAAAGAGCTCAGATCTCACGAATACAATTGGATCACCATGGGGTTAAAGAATAGCAAGGGCTGATGGGAGATGGAGGAGGGACTAAGCAGCCAGTTTCAACTGGTCTGGCAGTGTCCCTGGGACAATGCCCTGCTGGAGAACAATAGGACAGGAAAAAGGGGGAGGGGAACAGGCACATTTTCCAATGGAAGTCACTTTTTAAACATGTCTTTTTGCAGGGCCCATAGTCTTTGGGCAAAAGGCTGGCCATTAGTCCTCTCCAAAAGCCAGTGGTGAGGTTATTTTCGCCACAGGCTACGTTAATAAAATCTGTGGTTGTTACCCTTATCCACTATAAGAATGTGTCACGTGTGTAATCGGGGGCAATGGTGGGGATGGTATAGGTCAGCAGTCATGACAAAAAAAATATTTACAAGAAAAACTCACTGCAAGTGGCTCTAGAAGCCGGAAGGACATTAATAAGGTTTATAAAGATACAAGGAGAAAAAACAAGTTTGCATCATGGCTTAGCTTCTGAAGCTCACTCTGCTCCTGTAGATCCAAGCACATTCCAAACTTCAAACATTGAACTATCCTGTGGACAAGACATGTAATGGGAAAAGCTGATTTCTTGGGCTGGAAAGTTGTGCCCCCTTGGTGGAGTACAAAGCCCATACCTGGAATCACCCAACAAGTCGATGTAATTGTCATTCTTAAAGGGATACAAATTACAAAGAAATAAACAGAAATCACAGTTTAGTAGATAATACCTAATGAAAACACATGCATTTTTTCATTGGGGGTAGATCTAAAAACAGCTTGCAAAAGCTGCAGCTCTTTTGCCTGAAGTACATTTCTCATTACCTTTCCCAGCATAGAAAAAAAATGCAATTACCAAATAGCAAAATCATAAAGTATGTAATTTATCAGGGTTCTGCTCCAAAGTGAGAATTCAAAGCAAATTTAAAGTGAATTTCAAATTTAGGGCCAGAATAGTTGAATGGGAAGCATAGGTGACTTAGAATTTTTTGACCTTAAATTTGAATATCACTCTGAATTTCAAATAGCAAGAGTGACAGATTTATTAGAGCACAG
Organism: Pelobates cultripes; assembly: GCA_933207985.1. Lineage (NCBI taxonomy): Eukaryota > Metazoa > Chordata > Amphibia > Anura > Pelobatidae > Pelobates > Pelobates cultripes. The sequence goes on from OW240913.1 coordinate 290,223,154, forward strand.
GATCCAGTCAGGGTTGACACAGCCATAAGGCACAATGTCCCGGCGATTGGTAGGAGGGGAGCGCACATTGCTTCCCCTCCTGTCAGTCAATTCATCTAACCAGTCTGACAGGAAGCTATTTATAGCTCTCAGCAAGCAGCTTCCTGTTAGACCAGGTAGAGGACACAAAAGATTTTCTGCAGTCCTTGCAGCCAATGGGAAGGTTGTCTGGGACCTTGCAGCCAATGGGAAGCTTTTGGTGTTGTCTGGGACCTGTGTGGTATTATCTACTGCTATATATAGTCAAATGTCTGCACATCTTTTGCTGAGTTGGAGCTGTGGTATTGTGTGCCTGCTTCATTTTGTCCCACCCCTGAAAGTTCACTTTTACAAAAATAAAAATTTCAAATCATGGACATTTTTTTATGTAGTTTTAGGAGAAAAGGGAAATTGTTCAAATTTAATTTAATTTTATTAAACATCAAACAATTTCAACAAATTACAAATACATTAGATGAAATTACAAGATTAAAAGGTTGAAGAGATATTTCAGGCTGAATGTATGTTTTATTTGTGAAATAATAAAAAAAAGGTTAATACCAGTTTGCCTTAGCATCTTCATTTCACATCCTTGTTTAACAAAGTGAGAAGTCATAAGATCGTTTCCCATAAATCTCTGCTTCTATGCTTCATAGCATATTTTAGCCCAGAAAGAATAGGAATGTGGTAAATACTAAATAATAAAATAATTGTCATCAATAAACCTTAAGGAAACACAGGTTGTATCAGATATCAGTTTAAAATATTAGCTCACGCAGCTGTTATATTTTAGATATCTTTTCTAATATCCCAATATGCTTATTAATATTTAACCTTAAATTTGTGGACCACAATAGCTAATATTCCTATATATATTTTATTCTAACGAATCTGCTATACATCTATTTATTTAAACTAGGAGTGTTCGTAGAGCTATTGGGAATGTGTTATTTGATCAGTTTTACTATGGCTTTTCTGCATTTATAATCTATTGCTTTCTTTTTCTACCTGTAGCAGCTTTAATTTGTCCTGTCACAATGATTCACACTTATTCCTTGAAGATACAGATGTGACCTAGATAATTGGTCACATATTTTAAGAAAGGGGAAGTGTTTTGATGCCTCTTCTGCATAATACAAACACCTCTACAATATTGAAAATTCTCCCAAACTATCACTTTTGAAAAGATGTGTTGAGCAAAGGCTTAATATACAGTTAGAATAAAAAGCCATGTTTATTTTTTTTTTCTTCCTTTTTATTTTGGTTGCTACAGACGTTTTGGAGTTTTTTATTCGATAAGCAGTGAATTGTGATGAATTGAAAATGGAATTGCAAATTTTATGTCAAAATTGCTGCAATAGAAAAATAGCTAAATTTTAACTATTTTCCAGAGTAATTATGTTGGCCTTAAAGTTGCAACATTTTTTTTAGTATATCACAATTCTAGATCACGTAAGTGTACTATTGTTATTTGATACAGGTCACTTCCCACTAATTATTAGAACTTCTAATAAAACACACGTAGGATGTTCTTTTTACATGTGGGCTCATGTATTGGAGCTGCATGAAATATTTTTTTTTTTTATCTTAGAGTGAAATGGTCATGCAGAAAGGTATTGTAAAACTGCTCACCTCTTAGCTTTGTTAACTGTTTGGTTCTCTCTGAAATCATTGGCTATGCTGTAATTAGAACTGTGACTATTTGCTAGATGTTAAATATATTGTCCTAAATAGCCGGGGCTCTGGTGAAACCATGTGTTGTTTATATTTAACTTGCATTCTGTAACACCAAACATTCTGGGAAAACTTTGATGATATAAGCTGGTAATATCACTGCCTTAGAACTGGGAAATGAAGAACAACATATAACCTATACAACTCATAACTCAACAATTCAAAACCCTATACAACCCTAGGCAATATGTTACCTGATACACCTCCCAAGCACCATCAAACCCTATACACCCTAAGACAGTGATATTAACTTTTTTTTTTTTAAGTGATATATGCAGATATATCATCCTTCACCTAGGATGTTGAGCCTTTGGTTAGTTCTTGTGGGGTTATGCAAAATAGGTTAATGCCGTGCATGTAACCCTGACAGTTCCTTGCTTCTATTCACAAAGCCAGTTGCACAGAGAAGGGACAGGAACACAGCTCACTGTTACACCATTTATGCAGTGTTACTCTGATTGCACATTGTCAAGTCATTTACGGTTCCTCCATTCCAGCTGCAGCACAGGGAGTATGGGATCATGGATAGAGTTGAGCGAACCGTACCGAACATTCCTTTTTGTGGACCATGGACCCGAACACGGACATATCACTGTATGTTCGGGTTGGAGTTCGGTGTTCAGCAATTTAATGATGCGTTTTGAAAGGCTGACTTGTGTGCCCTTAGAAGCCATCACAGCCATGCCTACTAATGGCATGGCTGTGATTGGCCATTGCAGCATGTGAGACAGGTAGTAGGGCCATGTCTATTAAACAGTGAGCAGCCTGTGGCTGCTCACTGTTAAAAATAAATAAATTCCCCCCCCCGAGCCCCCACTCGTGATGTGCGAGTGGGGGCTTTTAAATTAAGGGGGACCTATTGCGGCCCCCACCCCTGAGCAGCAGGTGGGGGCCCTAAATACCAATAAGGGGGGACCTATTGTCCTCCCCCCGGCCCCCACCCTCAGGGGTGGGGGCCTAAATAACAATAAGGCGGGACCTATTGTCCTCGTTCCCGGCCCCCACCCCGGAGGGGTGGGTGGGGCCATAAATAAAAATGGGGGCGACCTAAGGTCTTCCGCCCCGGCCCTCACCCCTGAGCGGTGGGTGGGGGCCATAAATAATAATTGGTTGGGGGGACCTAATGTCCTCCCCCCTGGCCCCCACCCCTGAGCGGTGGATGGGGGCCATAAATAAAAATTGGGGGAGGACCTAATGTCCTCCCCCCGGCCCTGACCCCTGAGCAGTGGATGGGGGCCATAAATAAACCCCCCAAGGTGACTAGGGGTCACCAAATCCCTAGTCACCCTCCTCCCCCCAAAAAAATTACCCCTACCTACTCCCCTCACCTTAAAAATAATGAGGGGGCACCATTAGCTAAGTACCTGGGAAAAAAATAAAACTTACCATTTGATGTTTTCTTTCTTCTAAAATCTTTATTCAGCCCAAAAAAAGGCCAAATAAAAATCTTTCCCACGCAGTATAAAATGACACAGAGCACTCTGATTGGTGAATTTCAAGGCAACCAATCACATTGCTGTGACAGGTAAATGTAGAGACTTACCTGTCAGTCTCTTCATTTACCTGTCAGAGCACTCTGATTGGATGGCGTAAACCCACCAATCAGAGTGCTCTGAGACTAATTGCAGGGTGCGGCAAGGCTTTATAAGCCTTCCCCCGCCCTGCAGAGCTCAGTCTGCGTGGAGCTCTCCATGGGTGAAGAAGGATTTTTTTTTTTGCGCTCATTTTTTTTTTTTTTTTTGAAGTGCGTCAGTTATTCTGGATTTTTATTTGGCCTTTTTTGGGGCTGAAAAAAGAAGATTTTAGAAGAAAGAAGACATCGAATGATAAGTCTATTTTTTTTTAGCAGGTATTTAGACTAGGATCCCCCCTCATTATTTTTAGGATGAGGGAGGTAGGTAGGGGTAATTGTTTGGGGGGAGGGGGGTGACTATGGGGTTTGGGGACCCCTAGTCACCTGGGGGGGTATTTTTATTTATGGCCCCCACCCAACGCTCAGGGGTGGGGGCCAGGGGAGAGGACAGTAGGTTCCCCCCCTTATTGTTATTTAGGGCCCCCAACTGCTGCGCAGGGGTGGGGGCCGTGGGGAGGAAATTAGGTCCCCCCTTATTGCTATTTAGGGCCCCAACTAGCCGCGCAGGGCTGGGGACCGGGGGGGAGGACAGTAGGCCCCCCTCCAAATTCTTATTTATGGCCCCCACCCACCACGCAGGGGTGGGTGCCGGGGGAGGATATTAGGTCCCCCCCAATTTTTATTTATGGCCCCCACCCGCCACACAGGGGTACGGGCCAGGGGGAGGACTGTAGGTCCCCCACTTATTGTTATTTAGGGCCCCCACCTGCCGCTCAGGGGTAGGGGCCGGGGGGGAGGACAGTAGGTCCCCCCTCTACATTCTTATTTAGGGCCCCCACCCGTCGCACAGAGGTGGGGGCAATAGTTTTTTACAGTGAGCAGCCACTGGTTGCTCACTGTTTACTAGACACGCCCCTACTCGCGGTATAGCGAGTAGGGGCAACATTTGCTAATACTAAGTAATCTTTACTTAGTATCAGTAAATTTGGCTGAAAGACCAATTTAGGTGACCAATTTAGGTCTTTCAGCCTTTTGGTAGAAAGCTCCCTAATACCGTGGGAATTAGGGAGTTATCTACTAAGCGGCTGCTTATTTTATGTTATTTTTAAGTTATTTCCCTATCCAAATTTGTTTGCAGGGCACTTGTCCTACTCTTATCCCCATTTTACTTCCTTTTGCAGCCCTCTAGCCCTTTCCAGGTGTTTTTTAGAGCCATTTTTGTGCCCAAAAGTTCGGGTCCCCACTGACTTCAATGGGGTTTGGGTTAGGGGTCAAGTTCAGGGTCAAGTTTGAGCCCGAACCTGGACTTTTTTCAAAGTTTGGCCAAACCCGCCGGACCCGAATATCTAGGTGTCCGCTCAACTCTAATCATGGACTCAGCTTTTCACTTTGCAGAAAGATCTGCCTCCCAGCAGATATGGCTGAACTTCACCCGGCCCTCATACTTCTCTGTCATGTCAAACTCGATACCCGCAATATAACTGGGATTGAGAATACAGCATTGCTAGTATTTTTGTAATAACACTGTCCAGACAGCCTCAAATACCAGCTGTGCCGGTAAAATACTGGACAGGTGGCAACCCAAGATAGATGGCTCTGCAGAAGCGGCAAGAAGAGTTTTGAGATGGTGGATAGCTGTATAGTAACTGCATGACATGGGTAATAGCCATAAAATGAATGGAAGGTAAAGAGAAATGTAGAATAGCTGGCAAGGGGCATAATACTTTATACATAATAATTCTGATTAGAATTTATATTTACTAAGGAAGGCATTTGGTTGAATGGGTAAAACAATAGCAAAATGTATATCCCACAAGCCAGGCTGAAAAAAAATATTTGAAGGGATGCGCTAAGCACCAAAACAACTTTATCTTAACAAAGTAGGTTTAGTATAAAGATCATGCCCCTGCAGTCTCATTAATAAAATAGCAATTTAGGACTTAAATAAATTGTTTACACAGCCCTAATGGTGCTACACTTCGATGTTACACACACAGCCATCATAAAAACGTTGTTTTCATTTTCAATCAGATCTTGCAGCACAATGTGTTTATGTAGAAGTTATTATCTCCTACTCTGTTAAATGAAATGTAATCACACACAAGAGGCTCCTGTAGGTTCTAGCAGACTATTAACTTTATGATACAAATTAAATATACTTTGCAATAATGGAAATTTAATAATTAGACCTATCCTAGCCAAAGCTAAGTCTCAGCCAGGGAAGGTGTGACTAGGACTGCTTAAACAAAGGGATTGGACTACTAAATGGAAGAGAATTAAACAAAAAGAGGCATTATCTATGCACCCAATCGACTTCATTAAGAGAAAGTTATTTGGGAGTATCCTTTAATCATATAATATATTAATGTACAGTAAAGTAAACCATTTGAGAGCATCATGAAATCAAGTATCTTTTAATTGTCTTTTCTTTATCTGTCTAATTGTGTCAATAAACAATACTTAAATAAACAGCAGTTTCTCTAGATTCACAGATATGCATGCTGATTTTCAGAGAACCTGGGTGAAAATTAGAATGGGGAAATAGTAATAGATTCTAATAAATGGGCGGATTCTCCTGGTGAAAAGGAGGATAACTGGCAGATTCACAGAGCTTGCATTTTAAATTGTTGCATGGTTCCCTATACATGACTTTGTTAAAGAGACACTGTAGGCACCCAGACCACTTCAGCCCATCGAAGTGGTCTGGGTGCCAACTCCCATCACCCTTAACCCTGAGCATGTAATTATTGAAGTTTTTATAAACTGCAATAATTACCATGCAGGGTTAAGTCCTCCTCTAGTGGCTATCTACCAGACAGCCACTAGAGGGACTTCCGGGTTCTTAGACGACTTTTACGCTATGCATGAGGACCTCCGGCATTGCCGGAATCCCCATAAGAAAGGGTTGAATAATGCTTTCCTATGTGGAGATCCTAATTGGAGCGCGGCCAATGCCGTGCAGGCGCATTAGGTTTCCACCGTCAGGGAGGGACATCAGTGCTGGACCCAGGTAAGTGACTGAAGGGGTTATTAACCCCTTCACCACCACCAGTGGGGGCCTTGACAGAAGGGGAAGCTACAGTGCATGGAAAACGAGTTTGTTTTCCTGGTAATATAGATTCCCTTTATTCCACATGTGTATAGAGAATAAGATGCCTTAAGCACAAATCATCATGAGAATATGATGGGCACTTGAGAGGCACTATGGTTAGGTGGCTGCTACTACCAATCTATATAATGGAGGTAAGTGACTTAGCACACACTTGCTACAATAGTATTTACTGTAGTGAGTAAAAAGCTGAACAGCAAACAAAACTAGACAGTTTGTCTTTAAGGGAATATTTTGCAGTGAATTGGAATAGCTTATCCTCGCAATTTCCAATAATAGTCAGTGAAGTGGAGTTTTAAATAAAATCCATTAATTTTAAGGATGTAGGAGAAAACCTGCTTGATACCAAAATATTGTAACAGACAACAAATCTTCTTACAAGAATGGTGTTATCTAATGTTTAAAATGCATTTTTTTCTTTCACTCTGATGCCGAGTATTCACAAAAGCTCTATCAATTATATATAAAAAAGCCAATAATGCATAGGTGTTTCTAAAATATTAATTTTTACAACAGTATTAGCCTTGATTTAATATTTTTGGATAAACTTTTCAAATGATGCTAATCTGTTAGAAAACTCCCCAACTGATTTATTCACAGAAGTCATCATTTTGGAATTCTTTTTTTTTTACAGCATCATTTAAAGTTTATCCAAAAATTATTAAATTGAGGCCAATGTTGCAAGGCTTCTTGTAATGTCTCAAAATGTCTCTTTAAGTTACAGTAGAAAATAAAATGCATATGGTGGTTAAGTGTTCATGCGTGTAGGAAAGAATATTGTTACATATTGTATTTTTTTTTTTTTAAATGATATGTTCATAGTTTGTGGTTTTGATTAGATAGAGCCATTTTAATATTGCAATCAAAATGTAACAAAAATGTTAATGTGGAATGTTTACTTTTTACAAAAGAAGCAGAACAATTACAGTGTGATGAAAATAATGCATTTTTATACACATTGATGCATAAACCATCACAAGATTAACAAGTGCATAAATAAACAAATAAATTTCGGCTATCTAATTCAGCAGATTATGTGGAAATGTTATGTGAAGTTTCTTCAAAGCTTACTATCAACAAAAGCAGAATACTCGATTGTCAGCCTTTTTAAATAAATGCTGTGTGCTTGCCTATAATAAAAAAATAGCAGACGATTTTAACATTTTAATGAAATATTCCAAGCACATATTTTTGGGACTCCCTTTTCTAAATTGCACTCAAGTGGAACGTACACTTATGTCTACAACAAAAATCTTTCCTGGTTATTTGACGAAATGAACAGCATAAACTTAAAATATTTAAAAATGTAGTCACATCCACATCTTGCAGCCTATAAGGAGCTTTCACGCTTTCGGGTTTGCTTTAGATCTTTAATACCCTTTCCTTTTGTGTCAAGGAGCTCACGAGGCGGAAAGAAGCAGTGATAAACCCCACTTAGATCCCTTCCTGGGCCGTCACCTCTCTCTGCCAAGCAGCTTTAGGTGGTAACTGATCTGTGACAAGCTGCCATTCAAACGCAGCATTTTTGAAAGCTAACACAAAAGGCTGAACAGCAGAGAAAGGAAAGGGAAATAAGAAAAGAAACCAAACTGTATCAGCTCCTCTCTCTCTCTCACTCTCTCTCTCTCGCTCATGTCTCCCTCTCCCCTCTTCTTTCCCTGGCAGTTAGGTTCAAGGCAGGGCCAGCTCATAGTCTCTAAGATAGAGATCAGTAGCCCATTCAAACAAGGGACAGTCCTGGTTTAGTGCTGATAATAGAGGCAGGGCTGAGATTGACAGTCAGATGGAAATGAACACAGGACTTCCTTCAATGCTGGCAATTCCCATGGGATGAAAAGAGAGGGTGAAAAGGAGAGGAAAAGAAGAGTTGAGAAGATCACTAATAAAACAGTATACGCCAGACTGAAATGTCACTATATTTCCACAGTTTACCCTTTTCCCATAACTCCCATAAGGCAACATATTAGGACACATTAAGGCAAAGCCCTCGGAAGACTGTCTGTGTGTTTATTCGTGTGTGCTGTGATGGATATAGCCTGCGGATAGGTTGCATTTATTTTTTTCTCTAAACAACATGGCCAGGGTAACTTCTATATTAACCACAGATTAACCCTTTAAGAACCAGGGGTCAGGCAAACCGCTTCTTATTATGTCATGTCATGTTATGCCATTAAGTGTTAAGGGGTTAATACCATCAATTGTTGTAAAGACATAAATATTGTTTGAAATATTCTGTTATATAAAACAGCATGTTTTCTTTGTTTATCATAATTGTTTGAACATTATTTCCATAGGTTTTCTGCTAAATAAAAATGATTTGAAAATACATAAGAATACTACATGTGCTGTTTTATAGAGGATGTATACTTCATTAGTATTATTATATTAGTGATCTGAGTGTTTCACATGCAGAAACGCAAAGCATCACCCATTGTTTAGCAGTTAGAATGTTCATGTGTCACATATGGAGATTTTGTTTTATATTTTAAAAAAATATTTTTTTTTGATTTGTTTTAGGTTTTTATAACCAGTGTTAACAAAGGACAAGCAAATCATTTGCAGACGTAAATGTTGCTTTACTTATATAGTTATGAATTTATTTAGTTTTAATTCTTTCTGAAGGCATATAATCTAATCAAGAAATGTCTCTCCCCGTCACATTTTACACATGTTTATTTCCTTAAATTGTATACTTATCAGTTCAAGTTTTTTTAAATGTCTCAAAGACTCATTGAACAGCGCTGAGGAAAAGTTGGCACTTTGTAAAAAACAATAATAGAAATGATAATAAAAATAATTTAGAAAGGGCAAAACTGAAAGTGATAAGTAGCAAACAGAAATTTAAATAAATTAATTTTTATTAATATTATTTTTATAAATATTAATCTGAATATTATTCATACTTTTACATAATTTGTAAGTCTTAATTCCCTTTCTTATCTTCATTAAAATATGTTATATATTAAGTTATTATGCAAAATTTACTGTTAAATTGGTTCATTTTAACTCTTCTACAGAATTTATTTAGACATAGCAAGAATAAGTGGTTTATTCGCTACAAATACAGAACTTAAATGATTGAATTCCTGCATTTAATGAATAAGCCCTGAAAAGAAAACATTACGATTCAGATCGAGCATGAATTTGCAGAAAACATGGGTTGTTCTGCCAAAATATTAGATTAGAGCAGGGCAGTAGGTCAAGCAGGGGTGTTATATTATAAGTAACCCAGCAGAAGTCTAATGATTTCCTTTTAATTTCTGTTAGTTGCTTTAGACAATTTTAAGGCTTAGTTTAACATTAGTGCAATTATTTGTTAGTAGACTGTGTATACTGTATATAATGATTACATCTTTCAAGCAGTATAAAATAATTCCTATATATTAAGTAGCCTTGAAACGTCAAACTTCCCTGCAAATATCTACAAAACAAAACACATGGTACAGCTTCATTAGTGAAGGTTGTGAAGGTTCTTCAGCTAAAGAGGAATTGTGGAACGTTTGAAGAAGTACTGGTAATAATAGCATTCTGTTTTTCACCAATAGAGTCTTGAGGACCCAACATCTTTTTCAATACCATTATTTGAAAGAGGCTGTTTTATTCTCCTGAATTTTATTGGTCAACCTTGTTTGAGGTAAGTCATGTAAGGATCTATTGCCTTTGCTTGAGTAGTGTGAGAGCATTTGAAATTCTTTATGGGGCATTTCTACATCTTATATTAAAAAAATTTCTATCAAATTCTTCTAATTTTAAATAATGCATTGAATATATAGGAATCATTGTTATTTAATTATTTATCAAATATATCACCTGGAAGGATACATTGAGATTTCTCTCATTTTCAAGTGTGTCCTCGGCCCACTAGCACTATATCGTTACAATAGAATTCAATATAATATTTCAAATGCAAAATAATATTAATACACCACACATTAATACATTTAACACAAAACAGGTAAGAAATATAATCAACCATGATTACAGGTACATTCTGTTTTGAGATATGTAGAGAGGGATATGTAGAGAAGAATTTTAGGCTGGGGGTAGATTTGAAAGTGTCCATCAGGTTGTTCCAAGTTTCTGGGAGGTTATCCCAGTGTCCAAGAGGTTAGAACATAAATGTAGGATAAAACAACAATTCTGTATAAAGGCTGCTAGTTCGGAATACCTAACTGTGACTAACCCTGTCTAGTCGTTTACCACGAGCTCCTGGAGGAATCTGCTTGCCATCCTCCTGCCTCAGGACTATGGGCCTTGCAATATACCTTGCCCAAAGCACTTTAAAAGGCTCCGTTCATGTGATTTATGTACTTTTGTACTCCGGAAAGAGAGACTGACCCATAGGACCATGAACACGGTCGGTCAAAATTATGACTTCCATGCATATCCCAAACCCCTAAACCCATCTGGGTGATTTTTGGATATGTTGGTCATCCAGATCGGGGCTGTCGGGGGATGTAACTTTTGTGGGGTTTTATGTGTTTTGGTGGTATTTCTGGGGTTTTGTAATATTGCCTGTTTCTGTACTGAGAGATAATTAAATTATATGTTTGTGTGCTGAGGCAATTTTCTCTCAGGCACAGAGGAGGAGTTTGTAACTTGTAACTAGTGCCCTCTCAGGTCCAGGAACTGAATTATCCTGTTTGTGTGGGAGTGTCAGGGGTGTGTTTACTGTGTCCCTATATTGTATAAAAGCAGGTTATTGAGCCTGGATTAAACACATTTGTTTAACCCCTTCATTAAGTCTAGGCTCATGTTTGGGGGATTGGATAGCTCTAATCACTACATTCTAGGAAGGCTTGGGGAAGAGCTTCCATAAGATGTTGTAACATTACTGCGAATTTTAGCTAACATTCATTCACAAGAACAGTTTTATGATCAGCCTTTTGGCTTTGTTTATACAGAAATGGCAGCAATTGGTTACTAATTTACAACCTTTTGAACACATACTTGATTTAATTATTTCTGCATCTAGAACTGAATTTAGTAAATCCACATGCTCTGGGCTACTTCTCCTTGGGTTCTAGAATGATATTATCTCTCAGGAGCTTGACCAACTTATAAGCTTATTAAAGACCCTGCAGGCTTTATTTTACCAACACCCACAAAGGAACTCGATTTGTAACAGGAGGAAGGGCAATGGAGTACATATGTACCTATGCTCATGATGGACTTGAACCGTTCCCTCATGGTCTCTTCAATGTTTGGATTATGGGGGCCACATAAAGAGATAGTGTACATTCTATTTCATAAATGAAACAAATTCTTCCATGATACATTGAACCACATATTCCAATATAAATATGAATCTATTGACAATAATGCACAATTCGTGTAGCTACAATGCAGCTAGTAAAGCCTATGCACATTCCAAGATGTTTAGTAGGTAAATGAGGATTTCAATTATTTAGACCTTAGATAAAGGCTAATATCCTGCTACACAGTTAATTAAAGACATTAATGTTTTTTTCAAATTTCATGTTAAAGCAATTAAATAAACTGACCATTACATGTTTCTTGAGATGTTGCTGTTCTGTTTCTTATTTATTTGGTAATTTAACATTAAGAAAATAAGGCGGTATGGGTTAAAGAGACTCAATATGAAGGAATTGGCCTCTATTTTTAGCACACTATTCACATAACTAACAGCTGTGGTAAAAATAGAAAGAAATACTTACCTTCAATGTACCTTGCACAGGCATGCGCTGCAGCAGGCAAACCTCTCAGATCAGGAAGAGAGCTTAGTCTTATCCCATAAACCTCTCTACAGGAACAAGTTTATGAGATGTTTATGTTAGCCCAAAGCTGGTGTTGCACTCATCATATAGGATGAGTGGATGTCTGGTAGACAGCCACAGAAGGCAGACTTAGAGCTGCAATGTAAACATTGCAGTTTCTCTGGAACTGCAAAGTTTTACATTGCAGCACTAAGTGCAAAAGAGCCACAGCAACCAGACCACTTCAATTAGCTGAAGTGGTCTGGGTGCCAACAGTGTCCCTTTAACAAGAATACAACTCTCAAACTGTAAATTAGTGATTAAAAGTTGGTGGAAAATTCGGTTGTGAAGAAATATGGTCAAAGTTCAGTTCAAATTTCTGAGATTCAAAAGGATATTAAATTGGTCAAAATTCTATAAAAGTTATATTTTGACCATTTTGAATCTGCAAGGATAGCGAGTACCAAGCCATCAAATATTTTACTGATAGGCTACCCCTTAGAGACATTTGATAAAGTGAAGCCACAAATCTTTGACCCACATGGATGAAAGTATTCTGCATAAAGAATTTTCCTTAACGGATCACTATAGTGTCACAAACACAAACATGTATTCCTGACCCTATAGTGTAAAAAACCACCATCTAGCCTCCCAGGGCCCCTCATGACTCCATAAATATAGCAAAATCTTACTGTATTCAAGCCAGAAGCTCTAACTCTGCATGCTGTTTGTCTAAAATAAACAAGCAGTCTGCTGACATCATCAGAAGTGGCAGCCTGATCCAATCACAGTGCTTCCCCATAGGATTGGCTGAGACTGATAAAGAGGCAGATCGGGGGTAGAGCAAGCATGATTCAAACACAGCCCTGGCCAATCTGCATCTCCTCAGAGAGATGAATTGAATCAATGAATCTCTATGAGGAAAGTTCAGTGTCTGCATGCAGAGGGTGGAGACACTGAATGTTTGGATGCATTTTAGGCAACCATGACCCAGGAAGGATCTCTAACAGCCATCTAAGGAGTGTCCGGTAAAGTTATCACTAGGCTGTAATGTAAACAATGCATTTTCTCTGAAAAGACAGTGTTTACAGCAAAAAGCCTGAAGGTAATGATTCTACACACCAGAACAAATTCAATCAGCTGTAGTTGGTCTGGTGACTATAGTGTCCCTTTAAAGAATGCTGCATAAGACGTTTCCTTATAAATACATTTCCTTAAAGGTAGGAAGCTGTAAAGTATATGTTAGGGGAGAAATATAGTGGGAAGTGTAAAATGAGGGGAAGGAGTAAGAAATGCATTGCCAAGAATGAGAGATGTGAAATATGTAACTAAGGAAATTACATTGAGCAGCACAGGAGGGGAATATTGAAGTATGAAAAGGGTGAATAAGGAGGGGCATGTTAAATGGATTGCTGGGGCATGCAACTGGGGATGGGGAGGCAGAATAATTGTGAGATGGGAAGCGAGGACATGATAGTGGAAGAAATCGTGTAAGGTGGCTGCATAGACATAGGGCATAGCACAGATTTATGGGAAGGAGGTACATAATATGTAAAATTAAAATGATGCTAAAGTGGCACGAGATAGGTAATCTGGGCAAAAATTGAGATATGAACATTTGGATACTCTGTTTTGCAGAGGACGAGATATGGATGACATATGGACAGATGGCCATCTGTAGACATGAAATGGATGAAGAGGAAAAAGGGAGCAAGAACATGGATGGCTTAGGAGAAGAGGGGCGAGATGGGTGGAATGAGATTGATGTCCTCGAATGGGAGAAGAGATGGAAAGCAGGATGGAATCAGATAGTTGCAATAGAGCATGATATTATTGCTGATGAGTAGCTACATAGGATGCATGGGAGAGAGTGCCATGTAGTCCTTATTTAGAGGTGCACCCTGAGGATGAAGCCCCTGGTCCTCTGCTACTAAATAATATGCCTGCTTGCAAGTGTCCAAAATGACTTTCAGACATAATGGGGCTTCACCTACCTTCACCTTTCATAAGGGATGATGATATCTTCTCAAGACTTTACAGACAAATACATTCCTTGGAATGAACTTGGAACTGTATTCACCACTATGCATGAATTCTACTGTTGAATATACTCCTGGTGTCTGTAGGAGTGTAGTCTGAATAAAAAAGATCTCAGTTTAGAATTTAATATAATACATATTGAACTATCCAGTGGTAGAATATATTGTAAATTATTTGTTCTATTCATTGTGAAATTATTTTGTCAATCTTTATTTTTCAGTGCATGTGATAGTACATAGGTTTGCAATACCATAACAACATGTACATGCAATTCAAATGCACACACAAGTATACAAAGACATGGTATGTGATCCTACTGCACATATATTATTATTATTTTTTATATCAATTCGTAACATCATGCTAAGTAATCATGACCAGGATGACAATCTACAACAGAATTCTTATCACAATATTGGTGCCTAATTTTTAAGTAAAGTAAGTGAATAAAGCTTAGTGGGTCAGGATAGTTACGCACTGTTAAACAATCTATAGTGAGACTTATTAATCAGTGAGATAACTCAGTGGGATAATGCATCATCGGTAGAATCTGTTCAACCCTTGGGTCACAGGTTCTAATCCCAACAGAGTTGACTCAGCCTTCATCCTTCCAAAGTAGCTAAAATAACTACCATTAAATTGGGTAATAGTAACAACCCCTGGATGTTGGGCTGAGGTAACATCCCCAGCACGTACTTGAAAATCAGGGTAATCTTGCCTTTCCTGCTTAAATACTTTGTTATTAGTACCCCTCTGGTCATGAGAGATCTAAATATATATGTAGTAAAACATGTGAACCAGTAGAATAGCGTAGCTTTAATTCTGCTGGGTACCATTCATAAGGGAGAACAAGATTCCCTGCACCAGAAACAGGATGGTGATTTAAGGCTCTCTGTCCCTGCTTGATTTGAAAGGTTATCGAATGCCACATGTAGGCCGAGTCAGAAGGGTATAGGTGACGTGAGAGAGTCCAGGCCTACTCCAGATTCTCTTCCACCTCTTATTAGGTTGTATTCTGCTGCCCATAGTAGATTAAGGGACAATGCCTCGGCTCCATGCAACTTTGGCCTCAGGCCTTAGTAGGAGCCCTTGCCCTGTATCCATGGGACCCTCCATGCCAAGTGGTTCTCCAAAATTCGGTCGTTCCCGAGTGTGTATGGATGGTGGAGTGGAGATGCCTCCAGATGGGCCCCTAGCCCAGGAGTGGAGCGAGCAGCTGGAGGAGCAGTGCAGGTGTTCCCTACGGCATGTTGTGGGAGCAGTTGAGATCTGTTGCCAATACTTTCCAGAACTCCTGGCATATTGCACCAAATCTGGCATTAATGAGTCTATCCACTATTGGACCCTCCTGGCATTGCTGACGCTGTATCTTGATGACGCCACGCGTCTTGTGGAGTCACCACTTGGGATCACCAGGCCCCGAATTTGCCTTTTCTAAGGGTGTTTTCCCAGTGGGTACCGGGAAATCCCCCACCAGTCCAGAGAGGGGGGTTGCAGGGCTGCACTACAGTCTCAGTGAGCCACACAGCTCTACTCGGGAGATAGGCCGCCTTCTTCTATTTCCCTGATTCTCCTATATTCACCTCTGGTTTCTACAACACCTGTCCTTAGAGCAACTCTCCCTCTTTATATCATATTGTTTCATTTTGTCCACTTGTCTAATCGCAAGTACAGGTAAGGCACGTATTGCAGTCAACAAAGCAAAAATAAATTAAAAAAAAATCAGAAAAATAATATATATTCTTCTGCGTGCAGCAAATAACTACATCAATTAGTATAATGAGCCAACCTCACCCTCATTATATTTCCATAAGGACATCTGCTCTTAACCTCAGCTGGCACCTTAGCTGGCATAGTAAGAAATCCTAAAAGATGCATTTTCTCTTCTCACAATAAATATACAAACAGGATTATTGTTTGATAACGTCCCTGAGACACACACAGATGTTTGTGGCACATCAGGCCATTTCAAGTTGGTTCATTGAATGAATTGTACCTTTTGTCTGTTTTTCGGCAAAATGCTGAGCTGCCGAGATGTAAAAATCACAATAGGCATACAACCTGAGACATAACTCTAGCATTGTGTGGCATTGTGTTTAATTATTGATCAAGTCCATACAGTTAAAAGAAGGATTTACACTGTGCCATAATAAAACATAAAACAAAAATCTATTTGACTGCTATGTACATTACTCTCAGAAAGTGCAAGGCAAGTCAAATTAAAGAGAAATTGAGATAACCATCTAATGCTGACATAATATAACTCTGTTATAAGTCACTGAATATGCCGTTCTGATTTATTTGATGTGAATCTTTTGTAGGAATAAAAATTTAAATTGGATTTCAAGGCATGTATTGTGCAATTTAATATTATTGGAGCCCTTCATATTTTTAAGAGTGCTTCAGTCTGAAAGAGCGAGTCTTTCCCCCACAAATGTAAAAATGAGTAAATTGCTCTGTACGACCAGAATCCCTGATCGCTTTAGAACTGAAATGCTTACAAAAATGTGTCTGTCTCGTAATAATTTTTACACTTCTCCGTTTTTCTGTTCCAACAGTCAACACCATCTCCTACCTTACTAACAATGTGGGAGTAATGCGCAATGTTAATTGCTTACTTAGGTCGAGAATAAAAGGCATAGTAATTAATTTTAGCTAAAAATAAATATTTCGATGTAAATGATACAATACCGAAAAATAGTAAAACAAATTATTATATTTTTGAGCAGTGCACAACGTAAAATAAAACAGATAAAACAATACAGAATAAGGAATCAAGAAAGTAAAAGCTACATATAAAATATATGATGGAGAAGTAGATTTTTTATTTTTTTTCCTGTGTCTCTTCCCAACGAGCCAAGCTCTCCTTCGCAGGATTCATTTTATATTACAAACCTTGGTACATACAAGGTTGTATACTAAAGTGAGAAATTGAATTCAAGGTGAGTTTCAAATTTAAAGCCACGGTAGACGAACTGAAAAAAATTCTCCAAATTAGCTTTGCTTCCAGATTAGCTGCTTTGGCCTTAAATGTAAAATTCACCTTGAATTCCATTCACGTGGGACATTGAAGGAGAAAACACGCTATATGATAAAGTTTGCGCCAAACAGTATGTGGAAAAAGTGCAACATTAGTTTTAAAAATGATTAACACATTTTTATATTTGTATGGTGTCATGTTTTAAGAGATGTTTTACTTTTTTATAATATATTTACTTAATGTATTTTTTTTTTTACTAAGCATCTGTTATAGAAAACACAAGCAGTATAAAATTCATAATATTTGGCAGAAAAAAAAAATACCTGACTGTTGTATGATTCTTTGTAAGATGATTTAGATGCAAATGTGGATGCGCATGCTATCAGGAGATATTTATATACTTAATTTTCGAATGTCACATCTTGATGTACATTGTCCAATCATTGTCTTTATAATTGTATTCAGATTCAATTTGACATATATTGTATCCATGAGCTAGGGAGGCATATACAGCTTTACTTTTGATTGCTGACAAGACAATATCAAGATTATTCAGCAATACAATAGAAGCAGACAAAGGGATAAAAGATTGCTCTTACAATCACGGCAGCCAAATTCATGGCTCAGGGAAGATGCAAAGGTGACTTGATGTAATCGTATTTTAAGTTGGCTTTGATGCTTCTGTAATGGCTCTTACTGGGGATTTTTTAATGTTATACATGCGACAGGGCCCTTGATGAACAAATTTCTATTTTAATCTGTGGGATATGATTGTAAATGCTGTTTGGAGCATGTTAAAGTATGGAGTGTTATTACTATTTGTTAATTTGTTGGAATGTGTTATCAATTTTGCTAAGTGTACAATTTCCCTGTGAAAAATGTTCTATTTTTAAGATATACAATTTTAAAACTAATGCTATATTGTTTTATTTATATACATTTTATTTTCAGATTCAAACAGTTATTTAGGAAATGCTATCTATCTAAAGTACTACTAATAACACAAATCATATTTAGCATTCATAAAATATTTTTGAGTATAAATATTTTACAGGTTTGTTTATTTACACTCAAGTGCCACACAAGAGGGCTGAACTCACCTGAAAATGCATACATTGTAGGATGCTGCTGGGGCCAATATATACAGCATACAAAATACACAATCCAGCGCACTCGCTTATTCACTAAACAATGATTTTTAAATCATACAGATTGTAATAGTTTTCTTTAAAAACACCTCACCTAGGCAAAAAATAATGGGGGTTTAGTTACATTGCATGATCATATATTGCATAAGCCTGCAGCACAACCTATAATGTATGCATGTTCAGGTGAGTGCAGCCCTCTTGGTTTCATTTAATATTTTGGAGTCCAGGCCAACTCCTTGGTTTTGCACCCCTCCATGTTGCAGGTGCCTCATTCCAGGACCCTATTTAGCCTTGACTTGCAGAGAGTTCCAGTAAGGAAGTATTTCCCAAGTAAGTGGATTAATCTCATAATGGCGGACATTAGGTTGTTAGAGTAGGACCTGCCAAGAATGGGGTACATTGATGTTGTCGCAGGCTTATGCAATGGATGATCATATAATGTAACTAAACCCCCATTATTTTTTGCCTAGGTGAGGTGTTTTTAAATATTACAATCTGTAAGATTTAAAAATCATGCGAGTGCGCTGGATTATGTATTTTGTATGTTGTATATTTTGGACCCAGCAGCATCCTATAATGTATGCATGTTCAGGTGAGTGCAGCCCTCTTGGTTTCATATATATATATATATATATATACAATTATTTTTTAATATTTTTTTTGTTATTTATGTTTTATATTTTACAGTGAATGATTTGCACACATGCATTTTAATGTAGCTCAATACACAGAGCTATATCACAGATTACAGCAATGCCCCATACATTCTAGGTTTGCTAGAGTTATATAAAAAAACTGGGGATTTACTAATGCACTTGTTCCAGTTTCCAAAGAGACATTTGGACAGGTTGTATTACTGAGCCATTGTTTTAATTAGATCACCTTAGCATCCCACTGATCTCTTTAGGCATCTCACCAATACTAATCTCCCCTGCAAAGGTATATATATGGAAATACATACAATTCTGGAGGAGGTACAAGTCTTTATTTAGGACACAACACACATTTCATTTATCCATGCTGCCTTTGGGCAAGTCAGTCAGCTGAATGACTTCCAATAAAAAGTAGACACCCATGGCTAGATTCTGTAACCTGAGAGAAGTTTAACTCCAGTTTTTGAATAAATATTTTTCATTTGAAGTCTATGGGAAAACTGTTATTCAGTAAGCAGTGGCAAATGTATCTCTATATTATTTTCACTGGAGATCTATCAACACTTTTCATAAGTCATTTTGCCATCTGTCTTTCCTGAAATTTTAGAAAATGTATTGGGATTTTTTGGAAAGTGACTTCCATTGTGTTCAATTTTTGTTGAAGAACATAAGTATTAAAATCATATTGCAAATACAAAGATAACAGAGTAATCAATGGTAAAATGAATGAGTCAGCAGGATAAAAACAAAAACCGTAAAGACTGCAGTAAATACTCTAGGGATAAACAAATAAAAACAAAACAACATTCGATGCTAGACAGTAAAACTGCCATAGCAAAACTATGATCAAGAGGTTAAAGATCACCCAGAAAATAATACATCTATTTAACCCCTTAAGGACACATGACATGTGTGACATGTCATGATTCCCTTTTATTCCAGAAGTTTGCTCCTTAAGGGGTTAAGTAAAACAGTGTGACTCAAAAAAATAAGAGTGCAGCTAGAGGTATGGTGCTAGATAGTAAAACAGACTGCAAAAAGATAGAAATAAAAGAAAAAGGGAACAAACTGATTGCAAACAATTATTGTAGTGGAAAGCAGGCTTGGGGGAGGGATATGACCAACAAAAAGAAAAGATAGAAACATCTTCTTGTATCTAGTTGTCATCCACCGCCAAATGGTAAGGGCCAGCTCAAATTCTTTAAGCTGTGCCCCCCTTGAGTCAGAAAAACTGGAAAAGTCCATGAGTTGTTGAAAGAGCACGGTATGAGTTACCATAGAATTAATTTTTTTTCTAATCTTGTAATCCAGTAATTTATAGTAAGTGCTATAAACTTCTTCATTGGTGTGTATAGGGCTTCTCACTACTTTGGCAAGGTAAGGTAATGTGGGAAATAGGTGAACTACTACAGCTGATAGTAGGGCGTTGTTTTCCCTTAGTGAAAAACTGTTAATCATGGCACAGACAGGATGTGTGGGGAAGCTTTGTTCTTCTCAGATGATTGGAAAGGGTGATTGTGGTAAACATTGCCCATGTCCACTCACTTTTTTTTAGAAAGAGACATCACCATCTTTCGATGGGGAAAAAGCAGTGCCTTAACAGCTTCCCACAACTGCATGTTGAGGAAACAGGCCCTGCAGTCAGGCAGGGCAAGAGCATAATGAAAGGCATTTAAAAAAGAGAGAGCAGCAGCAGCAAGAGTAATTTAATTGTATTTATTATTTTATTTATTTATTTATTTTTAGGTGGGTAAACAAAGGAATGACCCCCAACACTCATTTTAGAATAATATCTTTCTACAAAGTTAAATAAAAAAGGCCTGCCACACTCAGTGTACACAGTGTTCACTTGAGTAGTAAACTGCAGCCACACAGTGAGGGAAGAAGCTTGCAATTTCCAAAGCACAAGCAATGGCACAGAAGCACCTTGCAAAATAGATAATCAAACTCTTACTAGAAAAATCACAAATCAGTATATTAATTCTAAATCGGTGAATCAAAGTAGGTGTAAGTGGCAGTAGCTGATGGGCATGAGGAATTTCTCTTTTCTTTTTTTTTAAATTCACCTTGTCTAATCTACCTCCAGATTGTGGACTACTGGCAGAAGGGAAGTAAGTTCCACAGGAATGGTGCAGCCCTCGAGAAGTCTGGAAGGTGAGCATCAGAGGTGGGAGTACAGACAGAAGATAGACGTAAGTCTTCAGCACAGCGTAAGGGCCTAGATGGGACATACTTGTGTACTAGGGAGGAAAGATAGGTGGGAGCAGCATTATGTAGAGATTTGAAAGCAAGAACCAGAAATTTAAATTGAGGCCTATATCTTACAGGAAGCCAATCTAGGGACTGACAGAAGGGTGAGGCGTGGGAGGTGCGGGCGGACAGGAAGATGAGCCTCGCCACCGCATTCATTATGGACTGTATCTGCACAAGTTGGGAGCATGTAAGACCACTGAAAAGCAGATTACAGTAGTCAAGGCGAGAAAGGACAGTGGAATGGACCAGCACCTTAGTCGCATCTGGCGTTAAGTAGGGTCGGATGTGCGCAATGTTTTTGAGATGGAAACGACAGGATTTGGCGGTAGACGGAACATGAGGTGTGAAGGAGAGGTCGGAGTCAAAGAGAACACCTAGGCAGCGAGCCTGTGTGGTGGAGCTGATGGTAGCACCATTGACTTGGAGGGAGACAGACACAGGAGTAGTAACACTTGAGGGAGGAAAGACCAGAATTTCAGTTTTGGTCAAGTTGAGTTTAAGGAAGTGGGTAGCCATCCAGTTATAAATAGCAGAGAGGCAGTCAGAGACACTAGTTAAAAGGGACGGGGAGAGATCAGGAGAGGACAGGTAGATTTGCATGTCATCCACATAGAAATGATATTGGAAGCCAAAGGAGCTAATGAGTTTACCAAGGGAGGCAGTATACATAGAGAACAGTAGGGGACCAAGGACTGAACCTTGGGGGACACCAACGGAGAGGAGTTGGGGAGAAAAAGCAGAGCCAGAGAAAGAAACACTGAAAGAGCGCTGGGAGAGGCAGAAGGAGCATCAGGAGAGAGCAATATCCTGTAGACCGATATTGTGGAGGATGAGAAGAAGCTGTCGATGACCAACAGTGTCAAAAGCCCCAGACAGGTCAAGGAGAATTAGGATAGAGTAGTGACCACGACATTTTGCAGCGAGTAGATCATTGCATGGTAGGTTGTAACAACTGGGCAGATACAGCAACAGTAAACATGCTGCCTGCCATTGTACTTCATTGTTCTGATTCTTGTCTCAGTTATAGAGACTCGTGGTGTCTTTTCAGTTGTAGGTTCATACTGGCAATAGTGAGATGATCCATCACTCGCCCCTTGCTTATTTACTTAAAAAAAAGAAAAAAGGGAAAGCTCAAATCAATATGCTGACAGAAAACGCAATAGTTTTCTGGCAGAAAGCTTAAAATTAGCTTTTATTAATAGCCACAAAATAAACCGTAGGACAAGCTGATTGACCATTTGCAGATAGACTCCTTAAAACCAGCAGATGGCAGTTTAGCTGATTAAGTGATTTGCAATTCACTTCTCCAATCAAAATAAACATTACAGGGCTATCCGGGCAACAAACAGTCAATTGCTTAACCAAAAGGGCAGAAATGTCTTGATTGGAATTCATAAGCGCGAGACCAAGGAATTTCATAATAAGATTAATATATATGAAGGCAAAAAGTAGAAAAAACCTTATACTGGAAAAGTCAAAGAGAAACTGAGATGATGAAATAGGGGAATGAAAATAACCAAAAATAATCAAGTAATACACTCAGTAAATAAAAGGCATTAAAAACGTACTCACATTTAGTTAAAGTGTAATACCTTTTATTTACTCACTATAACAGAGAGCACTATACTGTGTACTTTTTTCCTGTGTCATACTTCTACTTATGCTGATGAAGAAATTGTAGCAAAGATATATCCTTAACGTGGGGATTATACCAATCTATGCCAGAAATATTGAGCTTAAAACAAAAGCTCCCTCCTTGTCGGTGCATCTTTTATTTACTATACTAGTCATCTCAAAGTTACAATATCACACTATTGCATTTTTTTCTCGCTTTTGCTTATTATCTTGCACTCATCACTAACATCACCGAAGCTACACATAAGACACATGTATCTATAATTTGGGATTATGTCCCTCTGACTTTTTTTTTTGTAATTTTCTATGTATTTGTTTATTATTAGGCACAGCCTGTTGAATCTGTTCCAAAATATTTTCATATATCTAATGGTTAAAATACTGGTTTGTATAATCACATATCCAATGGTTAAAATACCAGTACGTATACTCATATATCTAATGGTTATATAAGTTGTACATAATACAATTACCAGTGCTGTACAGTTATAGCTACACACACATTATAAAAGAGAAATATAGAGTAAATGGCACACTTTGACCATTGTGCGTTAATTTCCCTAAATTATTCCAGGCCTCTTTATTACTTGGAGCATGTGTATAGATTGTGAGAAAGTGACCCCCTAACGAACTCGCCATCATGTAATTTGTGGCCAGTTACTTGGATGTACTGAGAATATTAATGTAACTCTTTTCAGTGTTTTATTGCAGGAAAATAAATGTGCAAGTTGGATGAGCCTTTTAAAATTCCTACAAGAATAGGAGAAATGTGTAGCTACAATAAGAATCCTCACTTATACATAGTTCTTCCATTCTATTAGTTAACAGTTTTTATTCTCACCCTCACAGTTATATGCCCTGGGCTAAAATTTCCCACAGTAACCTGAAAATGATGCTACTTACAGGTGCTCTAAATGTTCAAGAACTTAATAAACACTTATATGTCCGAGTATGACCGAAAACTCCTTACAACTTTTAATCAGTGATCCTGACACATATTGAATGACTACCTAACACAAATATAATTACCTTATTAACTCCTTTTCCCATTTCCCCAATGCTTGGTGTATACAATCTCGGCTTAATATTGCACATTTAGCCAGGCAACTATATTTATTTTATGCAATTACATTGCTGCATTATTCGAACCTTCAGACATTTTTTCCATATTTTCTTGTTTTTGTTTGCTTGTTTTTTTGTATTTACAATTGTTACGAAAATCATGAACATACGAAAACAATAAAACAGAGGAGGTGCACAGAACAGATGCAATATCTCACAGGGCTGTTTTGTATTTTATTGACCCTCTAATGGGAGGGCCAGTTGAACATTGGTTTTATGAACAGCGAGAAAATTCAGCTCAGTGGAATAATTTTTCCAGAAAGTAGAACATTTTTCAGGATGCCCAAATTTAGCTCAACAGAATTTCGGTATTAAAAAACTGATTCAGTAACCGAATCAGACGAGCCAAAAGGACAAGAAAATGGGTCAGACAGTGGAAAAAATTACGAGCAGTAAAATAAATTTATTTATATATTACAATTGTATTAAATATTTTTCCCTCTGCTGCTCACCTCTAACTTAATAGGTGAATAAAATCAACACTTACCGACTGTCCTATAGACATCAATAGTTTTTATTCCCATTAATCATCTCTTTTTTTTTAACCACAGGCACAATCCAAAATCATAAATTAAAACAAACGTGCTAAAGTGAGAATTCAAGGTAAAGGCCAGGGGCATTGCTAGAGTCAAGAAGCACCCAGAGTTTGAGCCTAAAGCCCCACCTATGGCCCTCCCAAATTCAATTGCTTAGCATAGCTCTGGGTACATTCACTTACCTGCAGTCACATACATGTTTGTAACAGAAAACGATAATGCACATGCTACAAGGGAGTAATCCCTCCAGGGTGATCCAGATACCGAGGGCAAATCCCCAAAATTCCATGTGCAATTTTCATAAGGATCCAGGTACACCCAGTGGTTTCTTCAAATAGGAAGTCTTTTATTCAAGAACAAAATTAAATGGAAATGTTTTGGCCTCGTCAAGCCTAATAAGTTAAGCACCCCTTAATTTATTTGAATAAAAATATTAATAACGATTGAACTCACCCAGTTGGGAGGAGAGAGAGGGCATTGTGCCCACACTCTTCTGATATTGGCACATCTTATGTCATACACAGAGAATAATGATGTCAAACGCCCCAGCCCCACAATTGAGAAGGCAAAAATTTCTAAAACAAAGTGAGTCTGTCAGGCACTCAACTAATAAATCCCCATGAAACTAAAAACTGTGATAGCCAAGACATAGTACCATTTGGAATAGGCCTTTTTAAAGACGACGAAACATCTAGCCGTATAGCGTTCAATTACCACGGTCACCCAAAAAAAAAAAAAAAAGCCTATGAAAATAATAGAATGCATCCCAATTGAGTGGTCAATGAGCATAAATCAATATATAAAAAACAAGAAGGACATAGTCAATTAAAAAACATTTACAATGAGTACATTTCAATAATAGATTTCAAAACCTACATCTGTAGAGTATAAATGACCATAAAATAAGAGAATCTTAGTACAAAGTGAAAAAAAGGAATTGATAATGCATTTTTAAAAAGTCATAATACTAAATAAATAATACATTTTAAAAATAGATGATTACACAAGTATGTTTGATGTGCTACTCCATAGTATTAAAGCGCCAGTGCATAGGAGGAGCTGCAGAAGAAAAACCTGCAGGATAAGGACAAATAAAGTATAAAGTGAACAAAAAACTTGAGAAATAGTGTACCAAAAAAAGTATTGGGAGGAAGCAATGTGTGCCTGTGCTACATAATAACCAATAAATGTATGAAAATCTGAAGCACGAGTTAAAAAGACCAAAGGTCAGAAAACAAAAAATAATTTATTGAATACTAAATAGTATAAAAGAAAAAAAATGGCAATAAACCCAAAAGTACTCAACCAAAGTACAGAGTGAGAAAAAACAAAAAGAATAGTAATAAATAAATACAAAATGTTGTTGTGATACATGTATCAGTGAGACACAAAACTGATTTACTAAAGATATATGTATCAGTTAAGTTTCAATATGATAAAATGATATAAGATGCATATATCAATGTGTCTCAAAGTAATTTGATAAATGTATCAATAGATAAATATATTGAAGCAGTGTAGTAATCTGCAAAATTAACTCTAATGTCCTAACGATGTTAGAGTAATATGGAACAGCACACATCTGTGCTAATGGGAAGACATTGGCTAATGTGGTGATAGGGGAGTGAATGGAGTGCAGGAAAATTGTCAGGGTGGCAAGTAGTACAAGCATTTGATTGCTAGATACTTGTCAAAGATCGCAAAGAATTTCACAGCTTGAAGCAAAAATAGCGATGTGGAGACTATAGGTTTAAGCCTATATTTATAGCAAGTTGAGCCAATCCTGCTTAATATGACCGTATAAGCTACAAGCGTGTGAATACTTCTAGCTCAAGAAAACTGTCAGTAGTTATCGTTATAAAGACTGAGAGTCCTAACATATGGGTGGTTTGGTGTAACAAAGGTCATACCTATCGGTGGTAATGCAGTTCTGCATATATAGCAGTCAGAACTGCAAGCATATGAATGCTAGATACCACTGCATATATAACAGTCAGGACTACAAGCGTGTGAATGCTAGATACTATTAGAGGCTGAAATAATAATTACGGCGTCTGATGGTTTGTACCGTAATTATTGATAATGCTGATAATAGGCAATCTAGTAGCGTACTGAGATTCTAATGGAACGAGCTTGATTATAAAATATCAGGTACAGGCTATACTTATAGGAGGAGATAGGTTTGCACAGGCGCACCTCTTCCGGCATTATGCCGGTTTCGAAACACACGGGATTTGGTGGTAATAGCTATTAAACCTTTACCCAGGGCCTTAGCATGTTATCAATTAGATATTAGGTATGAAGGGTGTTTACTCCCATACTAATATGCCTAAATGTGATTCACTATTAAAACCGGGTTACCTTGGTAACGGTAGTATACTAACGTCAGAACGTCACGGTAGTGGGAGGAGCTAAGTTTTCACATGCGCACAGGACCTGACAGGACGCCGATTTGCACACACAACACCTGGGGTGAGTCTAGTTACACTTTATTGCAATTTATTGTTCTTTATAAATTCAATGTCATTTTTAAGTTTGTATGATCCTGATGAAAGTCCACAAGGGGGACTGAAACGTTGATCTGCTCTTATATATTCCAATAAAAGTTACGTTTTAGAATATCCATGAGTCCAGCCAACCATTACTAATAAATAAATATATATATATATATATATATATATAGGTATATATATATATATATATATATATATATATATACACTGCTCAAAAAAATAAAGGGAACACTTAAACAACACAATGTAACTCCAAGTCAATCACACTTCTGTGAAATTAACTTAGGAAGCAACACTGAGTGACAATCAATTTCACATGATGTTGTGCAAATGGGATACACAACAGATCTTCTCTTATACATTCCAATAAAAGTTACGTTTTAGAATATCCCTGAGTCCAGCCAACCATTACTATTATTTGGATACTGGAGCCCTGGTGATGCACCCGGTCATACAACGTTGAAGCCTGAGTGCAAGGTACAATAATATAGATATATATACAATACCAAACGATTCTGCACTCCAGCTATCCCTTGAAGTATTGCCTGGTGCTCGACTGCACAATGTATAGATGGATGAAAAAAGCCAGCACTCTGGGTCTTGTAAATAAAAACTTCTTAGGTTTTATTCCAACAGTCAACGTTTTAGGTCTAATTGAACTTTCTTCAGGACATAAAAATAATTAAAAACAGCAAAACAATTGTTACAAAACTACATGATCAATTAATGTGAAAAAATGGGAGAAAGTGTTATGTGAAACACTGCTTACAGATAAAAATTGAGTACAAATAAAGTGCATACAAGGCTAATCAGTGTGCGGCATAGTAAATGTGATGCATCCCATCATATATGAATAGTCAACCAATAATAATAATAATATATAATAATAAAAAAATATTTTTCAGATGACCAATAAAAGATCGTATTCACAATAGAAACCTTTTGGAAACAGGGAATCTAATTCCCTAATCCAAAATGCCTCACATCATTTCAGTTTCTTGACTCGGTCTCCCATTTCTCGATTCGGGTACATGCTCGTTAA
Source organism: Pelobates cultripes (assembly GCA_933207985.1). NCBI lineage: Eukaryota > Metazoa > Chordata > Amphibia > Anura > Pelobatidae > Pelobates > Pelobates cultripes. The sequence goes on from OW240913.1 coordinate 290,251,227, forward strand.
TCTGATATTTTAGCTGTTTATGATCAGAGAAATGGACAGGAATTGGTAAATCTGTAAGACCTATTCGGATGGTCGAGTTATGGCACTTTACTCTGTATATTATTTATATATATTTATCTTGTTTAATTATTCATATATTGGGTACCTGCCTGACAACATAGACAGAAATACCAGAGAATTTAATATGCAAGCCTTATCTTTGACCCCCCTCACAAAACCTGTACATGGGTGGTACTGTTGCACTCGTGAGACACAAATATTAGTGGTTTAGAGCAATAAAATGTATAGTGATGAAGATATCAGTGAACGTGCAATTGGTAAGTGGCTACTAAAAAGACTGGAGATACCACATTTTGAACAACCTAGGTTGTCTACTTTTGCAAATGTTATTCTATGAAAGGATTAACTTTCATTCCTTGGCTGCAATATGGTATCAAAGGCCACATGGGCCAAGCTAATCAGTCTGGCAAATTACAATGTTTAAATACTGAAGTGGGTAAGCTCTTTATTTGACCGTGTAACTTTCCAAAACACTATGAAATCTGCACATTGGTTGCATTGTTGTACTCATTTTTGCTTTGGTCAGATCTTGTACAATTGTCTCCGTCCTTATAGGGTTAAACTTCCCACAGCAAGCAGATAACTGCAAATCAGCAAGTTCTGTGAGCTGTTACTGTGGGTTATATAGGTGTACACAAAGTCACAAAGGTGGAAATTAAGAAACCACTCCCTAATTAACTCAGCTGATTTAAAATATCCCTTTCACATTTAACCCCTTAAGGATGGCCATCCTTTGGACTTACCAGTCCCCGCCATTCCCCTAACGGCGTTCACGATCCTGGGGTCTGCCTCAAGCTCAGGCAGATCCCCTCTGCCCATTCCGGCCCCCTCCGGCCATGTGATCACGGAGTCCAGCTTATGCAGTGCCTGCAGGGAGCCTGCCTGAGCTCTCAGGCTGTCCCGCTAATGCCTGTTAAAAAGTTTAGAAAATTAATAAAAAGTTTACATTTAGAATGACATTATGAATACATATATGTATTGCTATATATATAAATAAAAACAATAAAAAATAATTTTATATATATATATAAATATATATATATATATATACACATACATACATATTTAAATTCTACAAATATATTTATATAATATTTATACATAATCAAGTCATTTTATGATTTACAATTTGAGGGACCTGCATGACAACCCAGGGTGAGAGTCCGGTGAATTTGGCTGTCAAGCCCTATATTTAACCCTGTAACTTTCTAGGACACCATAAAACCTGTACATGGGACTTCGCTGAACACACATATTAGCGTTTAAAACAGTAAAACATATCACAACAATATCGTCAGTAAAAACACATTTTTTTGCATTTTTTACACACACAAACAGTACTTCCACCGATGATATAATTGTTGTGATACATTTTACTATTTTGAAACACTAATATTTTTGTTCAGCGAAGTCTCCTGAGTATAGCAGTACTTACCATGTACAGATTTTATGGTGTTTTCAAAAGTTACTGAGTCAAATATAAGGCTTGAGTTTCCTTTTTTTTCACATTGAAATTCGCCAGATTGGTTATGTTGCTTTTGAGACCAAATGGTAGCCCAGCAATGAGAATTACCCCCATGATGGCATACCATTTGCAAAAGTAGATAGCCCAAGGTATTGCAAATGGGGTATGTCTAGTCTTTTTTAGTAGCCACTTAGTCACAAACACTGGCCAAAATTAGCGTTCAATTTAGTTTTTTGCATTTTTCACACACAAACAAAAATGAACACTAAATTTGGCCAGTGTTTGTAACTAAGTGGCTACTAGAAAAGACTGAACACACCCCATATATAATACCTTGGGTTGTCTACTTTTGCAAATGTTATGCCATCATGGGGGTAATTTTCATTCCTGGGCTTCCATTTGGTCTCAAAAGCAACATAACCAATCTGGCGAATTTCAATGAGTATAAACTGAAAGATGTAACATGCTATATTTAACCGTGTAATCTCCCAAAACACCATAAAACCTGTACATAGGGGGTACTGTTTTACACGTGAGACATCACTGAAAACAAATATGTGTATTTTATTGCAGTAAAAGCAAACAGTATTATGACATTCACAGTTAAAAAATGTAAAACTAAAAAAATGTAAAATTTCTTATTTTCTCCCTTTTTTTATATTTTTTTCATATTAAATTATGTTTCATAGCTAAATATTTGATGTTAAATGAGAGCTCTGTTTCCCCTGAATAAAATGATATATAATAAGTGTGGGTGCACTTCATATAAAAAAGTGAATTACGATTGAACAGACATATAGTCAAATTCCAGGTTTTCTTTATGTTTTGTTTTGATCACAACGTGTACATTTGGCTCAGTCCTTAAGTTGTTAAAGCACTTAGTTTAGATTTGAAATATGAACTGATGAAGCAAATTTGGATTTCTTAATACACCTAATAATTTTTTTGTTTCTCTATATGTTATATTCAACTTGCCTTCTTACTTTTGTAATGACAGCAGGCTAGGACTGGCCATTGGACAAAGTGGTCAAATGCCCTGTAGGCTACAATGACCTTGGACCAAGGCCAGCAGGGGAGATAAAAGGAAGCAAGTCCCTACAGGGCTGTTGGTACTGCAGTGCCAGCCTAAAAGGAAGAATAGCCATGGTCTGTGGGGAGATCAAAGATCTCCCTCATATGCCAGCTCAATTTAATTCTAAATAAACATAGAAAAAATGAGGTCTGCGCTTTCAGTTGTAGTTTGCACCAATGTGCTACCAAGCATTTACTTGAAGGACCTAAAAGACAGGCAAATGTTTCAGGCACAAGCCCTTCTTCAATCAAATGTCCTTAAACATGCAGTACCACACACCAATTTTATATACAATATGCAATAAACAAGCAACCCAGGTGCCGCCACCCACAGATCAAGTACAGCTGTTTTTCATTAATTGGCTTCCCTCCACCATCTTGGAACTCTCTTCTGGTTTCTGGCAAGTGTGGGTGTAACGTATTGATGTTGGACGTCAGGCACACACACTGCATATGACGTCATGATGCACGGTTGCTAAGAAATAAGTATACAATACAAAAGTTCATTATACAGATCGCAATAAATAAAGCTGCATTTAAAGAGATATTACCTGTGTCTCTATTTCTTTTCTCTATGTCAATTTAATTATAGGAGGAGGACCTATAAAATGCTCCTGACACGGTATCAGAGCATTGCTGTGGGTAACCAAGGCAACGCTCTGATACTTTATATAGTGAAGGAGAAATACATGCAGTCTGCACCCACCAGAGGTGCAGATCAGTTGCTGTGTGCACCAGGCATGTCCTCCTCCCTATAGCTTACCTTGGGCGAGGGAGAATAAACGTTTGTGGTTTTTTTTAATAAATATGTTTATCACCTTGCCCCTTATCACACTATCCCCCTATATTCACCCCATACCCCTATACTACAGAACCTATCTATCATAATGCAGCCCCTATTCCATCATACAGCAGCTCCTTTCCCCACACTGCAGTGTCTACCCCTCTATGCATCTCCTAAACTCCCATACTGCAGCCCCTATCCTCTTATACTGCATACTCTAACTAATTCTACTGTGTAGCAAAAGAAAAGAAACCACACTCAATTCCACTTGACACCAGGTGCACTGAAACAGAACCAGTAAATCCAATATTGATATAGTAGAAAGAAAAATTCTCCAGGCACTCACAGTGTTCAAGCCACAGGCAGGTTTATTGGCTCAAAAATGCAGAGCAACGTTTCAACCTGCTAAGAGGTCTTTGTCAAGCTAGACTTGACAAAGACCTCTTAACAGGTGACCAATACTCTTAATGCTCTCAAGAGCTGCTCTTTCCTACTGGGATGCCTACAGGAAGAACACAGTATCTGGTGTTGATTGTCAGACTGTAGTGAATATGTGTGATATGAATGTGTTTGCAAATGACTGCAGGGGGAGGTGAAACATTCTTGTCAGTAGTATCAGGGGAAACAGAGTCAATCACATAGGCACATGAAGATCTCTGAATGCTATGTCATGCTGTGCAGGTTATAATGATGTAGGTTGAAGAGATATATGATGCCACACTTGGTGACATCAGTAGCCACCATCTGTCACACCCATGTATTGTTTGTGCAATGTGACAATCTATTCTCTCTAGCACTGGACAACTGAATTCATTATTATTATTATTATTATTGCCATTTATATAGCGCCAACCAATTCTGTAGCGCTTTACAATATTATGAGAGGGGTGATTTAACTATAAGAAAACTTACAGGAACGATAGGTTGAAGAGGGCCCTGCTCAAACAAGCGCACAGTCTATAGGAGGTGGGGTATAAAACACATTAGGACAAGAAATAGCAATCAAATAAGGTGGGAGTGAAGCAGAGCTGGAGGAGAGAGTAAAGTGCTACCCTTTAGGAGAGCGCAAGAGACAGGTATGTGAGGTAGAGGTTACTCTGGGAGGCCATAAGCTTTCCTAAAGAGCTGGGTTTTAAGGCCCTTCTTAAACGATTGAAGATAGTCTGATGACGGTAGGCAGGCTATTCCATAGGAAGGGAGCCGCCTGCGAGAAGTCCTGCAAGTGTGAGTTGGCTGGACAGGAGATGGTCACGGGCAGAGCGGAGAGACTGAGAAGGAGCATACCTATGTATCGGTGAAGAGATATAAGAGGGGTTAGAATTGTTCAGTGCTTTATAGGTATGGGTTAGCACTTTGAATTGACTCCTATAGGAAGCCAATGTAAGGACTGAAATAGGGGTGAGGTGTGACTAGAGAGGAAAATCAGTCTGGCGACCAATTAGAAGAGAGTGACAATAATCCATGCAGGAAATTACTAGAGCATGGACAAGCTCCTTGGTAGCATCTTGCAGAAGAAAGGGGTGAATGCAGGCTATGTTATTAAGATGGAATCTACAGGATTTTGCAACATACTGGATGTGAGGCCAGAATCAAGTATGACGCCAAGACAGCGCGCTTGCAAGGACGGACTTATGTGGATACCACTAGCTTGAAGGGAGAGCGAAAGAGGAGGATCAGTATTAGGAGGAGGAAAGACGAGGAGCTCAGTTTAAGAGAAATTGAGTTTCAGAAACCAGGAAGACATCCAGTCGGAGATGGAAAAAGGCAAGCAGTGACACGTTGGAGGACGGCAGGTGAGAGGTCCAGGGAGGAGAGGTATATCTGGGTGTCATCAGCGTACCGGTGGCAGTGGAATCCAAATGAGGTAATAAGTTTGCCAAGAGAGGCAGTATAAAGAGAAAATAGAAGGGTACAAAGGACAGAGCCTTGGGGTACTCCAGCCGAGACAGGACGAGGGGAAGAGGTATCATTAGAAAAGGAGACACTGAATGAGCTTTAGGAGAGATAAGAGGAAAACCACGAGAGAGTCACAGAGATGGAGTGATTGAAGAGTTTGAAGAAGGAGAGCATGATTAACGGTGTCAAGGCTATTACAATTTATGACACAAGTAAACTCATCTAATCAATTCATGATACAAGCAAATTCATCTAATCTAATGGTCTACTGGGACCATCCAACCTCCATATTGCAGGGATGACATTATTTAATTGAGCATTGCTTTCTTGAGGGAATGGCACCTGATCCCTATAAAGCTGGAAGCAGTCCAGTTCAGCGACTTGTTATATACTGGATACTAGCCAGATACATGAAACTTCACACCGGGATTCCAGACACTGTGGAAAATAATCAATATTAAAGCTGGAAGGCCTAACCTACCTATACTAAACATTTTGTCTAGTCATTGTCTAGTCATTGGTGCTAAGTAGTTTTTCTTTACTATGTCCCTGAATAAGAATTCATTGTATGTCATTCCTTCTACTCAGAGTATACGTTTACTTGTATCATGAATTGTAATAGCTTCATCCAAAGAACAGACTTCAGTTTAAGCACATCGTGACAAGCTGTGTGGTTGGATGTGAAAGGTAGCCCATCGGAGTGGCTGACTATTTATTTATCTCTCTCTCTCTCTTGTTTTTTTTTAAATATATTGGCGACAGATCACCTGGTTTAGATTTGCAGAAGTATTCCTGTTTATTCTTTGGTTTCTGAACTTGAATGTCCTATGAATACAGTAAGTCAAACTTACTTTCATTTTCCTAGAGTATTCTGTTTTATCGTTGATTTTCGTTTATAACAAATGCTTTTCTTTTAACATGTTTTTGTGTTGATGTTGATGTTCTGACTGTTCCACCTCAGTCATCACTGAAGAACATAAGTGTTCGCCAGTGAGATACCAAGGTAGAGCCAAGGTAGAAGCATGTTACATTACAAGATTTCATAAGGAATTACACAGTATTTTCTGTTTTCATAAGAATACAAAGTGTAATACAAAACGTACAATCACTGAATGCACTTACGGCATATTATCTCTGTGCTGTGTGTTTATGTACCTATATAAATATATGCATGTTTAATATAAGCGTGTTATACAATTTCATTTTTGCTTGTGTATTCTGTTTCTTTTTTGGGGTATTTTACTAAGTTGTACCATCCTCTGAAAAGGTAGAGTTTCACATGCATTGACTAAGCTAGTCCTAGCCCAGACCACGATAAGCTCTGCCAAAAGTAAGATAATTTTAACATAACGCACCATGATATTCTTGGTGCTCTTTCTTTCAACATATTGATGAAGATTCTGTACAATATGTAAGTGCAGCTTTCTAAATTACAAACAATTACTCAGTTCGCCACTTTCTTGACATACTATTTATTAGACTTGGATATTCATTTCAAGCTGAACTCCATTTTGGTCAATTGGGTGATCATTGAATTTCCGATTTTTGAATCTCCACATGGTAGAATCTCAGGTGAACTGGCTGATGTGAGCCTGGACATGTTCGGGTTGGTTCTTGACCCAAAAGTGCCATTCTTGCCACCTAAAAAGATAGGAATTGAATGGAGGGGAGGGGGCAATAATCAGCTTAGCTTACATTATGGACAAAAGCTCCACCCATTCATGTGAGCTGGATCTCCTGTCGAATCAAGAGGTAGCAAATAAAAGAAGATTTATGATAAGATTTCCACAATATTTTTTATTCATAGATTAAATGTAGTGACCAAGAGGGCAAAAGAGATGAGCCATAAAACAACTATACATCTAAGCTGGGTTCTTCTAGACACTTTGACATTAGCTACTGAGGATAACAGAACTACAATGATACAGTGTGTTCACCATTGCAGTGCCAGTATTGGAGTGGAAGATAGCCTGAGACTAGGTTTAGCTTTTGTTATTTAGCAGATAGTCCTGCCAGGAGCACTAGAGCAAAGATGCAGAACAGTAAAGTACTAGGGTAGGCAACGTGTCCACTGGTCTGATTCTGCGCAGTTGTCACAATCTACCATTAGAGATAATTCTTCTGTAAATACTACCACCATCCTTAGTCTGAGACAGATTAGACAGGAAAAGTTGCACCCTCTCAGCATCTGGTGAATTAAAGAAAAAAAAGAAAGACAAATCCCTTACCTAGCTGCTATTACCAGTGACACTTTGACTCTCTGATTTAGGATTGATTTACTGTTTTGTATTTTTTTTTATTTCTAGTAAGAAATGTATAATTTGGTTTGCAGCATGCTTCTGTACCACAGCTTGTGCTTTGGAAATTACAAGTTTCTTCACTGTGTGGCTACAGCTTACTACACAAGTGGACCCTGCATACACTAAGTGTGGATGTTTTTTTTTTTTTTTTCTTTTAACTTATAAAAAAAATATATATTCTAAAATGTGGTGGTGTGCTGGTAGCCATACCCTTGTTCATCCACTTAAAAAAATAAATAAATTGGGGGGCGTGGCCACGCGACGAACCAAGACGGATGTGTAAGCCACGAGCTCCTGCACACGAGACTATACACAGTGAATACACCAGCGTTATAAGATACAGACACGAGCCCCCCTGGGTGTCTGAAGATCATGGCACATCGTGCAACTAAAAAACCTCAACAAAAGCCGGCAGACCTTGCCGCGAAAAAAAATCCAAGATGACGCCGATAGCCCGTCCTCGCCGGCGTCCTGCTCAGATGGCAGCGACAACACATCCATTTCCACACATGCCTCTGCACCAGCCACAGACTCCTCTATCCAGAGAATGCTGGCAGAACTCAAAAGTTCCATGCAAATGGAATTTACTAAACTGGCAAGAGACATCAAAGCTGACATCCACGCAATAGGTGAGCGTACTACACATCTTGAAGATAAAACGGACGAAATTATAAGTGCACATAACACATTGGCTGATGCATATACAGATATCAACACCAAACTCGATTTTTTGATGAATAAAGTAACTGACCACAAGGATAGGGACAGGAAGAGCAACGTACGCATAAGAGGTATACCTGAAGACATACCCTCACAAGACCTGCCAAACTTTGCAGCATACCTCTTTCACGCCCTGTCCCCGGAATTGACACCAACTGAACTCCTAATGGACAGAATTCACCGCCTCCCGCGGCCTAAGAACCTGCAGGCATCCCTTCCAAGAGACACTATAGCAAAATTCCACTATTTTACGTCCAAAGACAAAATCATGAGGGCCTCAAGACTTCTTCCCAAACTGCCAGGCAAATACGCAAAAATAAAGATTTTCACTGACCTCTCTGCGGCCACACTCCTTAAGAGGAAATCACTGGCACCAATCACCATGGCTCTGAGAAATGCCAATATTATCTACAGATGGGGTTTTCCAGCCCGAATGATGCTCAGGCGGAATGGCGTTGAAAAACACATCCTCACCGTAGAGGAAGGACACCGCATGCTTAAAGAATGGAACATACCTCAGCCAACACCAGCTGGCGACGAGGTACAGAACCTACCAAGATGCTCCCCTACACGGATATCCAGAGACTGGAGTACAGCTAAGTGACTTTGCAGCACACTGCATGACATGCCAACCTCTAACCGTTATTACGGCCTGTTACCAATTCTTTACACCTAAGTTGCCCTAACTTGACTTAATTTACACCTGTATTCTATTGTAACAGGTTGGGGACAACGTTCTGTTAAACCCCCTAACACATAATTTGGCAACTTCACTTGGTCACTCACGGGTAGCACACAAGCTACACAACCACGCTATACAGAGTCTCTACACCCACAACTAGAATCTCTTGCAGGTTAACCCATCGACCCCCCACCAGGCCAATAATAGCCTCCTCTATGCCGTTTGTACCCCCCAGTACCACCCCTGACGGCACTGTGTCTATAGTTCAAAATGTTATATTGTTTATACTGTCTATGTCTCTGTATGTTAATATCATGCCACTAGTGTCACACCCCACCATAACCTACTACTTATCCGTGGGGCTCCACGCACGCGCATCACCCAAGTGGTATACAATTAAAGCCCACAACACCTTCCCCCCCACAGACAGCTGCACCATCTTAAATGCAGGTAAATCACACCAGAACATACTATGGCCATACCCGCAAAATCCCATAACGCAACCTATTGGGTACAACAGGGTGTCTACCTTCATGACAGATAGGAAATGGAGCATTAAGTTAAAAAAAACAATGACCTACGTAGCAGATTTCCTAAAAACTGTAAAATGACCCTCACAATTATATCATTAAACACAAAAGGCCTGAACACACCCCACAAACGATGGCTAGCGCTAGAAGAAGCCAAGAAATCCAAAGCCCAAATAGCTTTCTACCAAGAAACCCACTTCAAACCCACTTCATTGGGTAATAGACCCAAATTTAACTCTGTCCTATACCCCCACGATTTTCACTCATGCTATAAATCGAAGAAACGGGGAGTAACCACTCTAATTAGCAAAGATGCATCCTTCACATTGGTGAAAAAAATTGGTGACAAACACGGTAGATAATTAATTATTCAATGTTATATCAACAACAACCCATATACACTGGTCAACATCTATGGACCAAATGACAACCAGCATGAGTTTATAGTTAAAATATTTGGCTTACTTTCATTATATTGTTTCGGTGATACCATAATTGGTGGGGACACCAACTTCCTGTTGAATGCCTCCATAGACACATCTGCACGCCACCCAGTCCACACGAAAACAACCAAACAATTAACAACCCTCACCTCTAAGATTGCACACACCATCCTCAAACACGACTTCGTAGACCCCTGGAGAATACTTCATCCCACTAACAGGGACTATACTTTCCACTCTGCAGTACACAATACATACACAAGGATCGACAGATTCTTGATACCTACCAAATACATAGACAAAGTCCAGACAGCAGAAATAGGCCTCATAACGTGTTCGGACCACGCACCTATAATACTGGCCATCCAAGAACAACACACGTCCAAAGGAAAAGCCACCTGGAGACTAAATGACACCTTGCTCGCAAACCAAGACACAGTAGCCAGCATACAACACGATATAGAAGCATACTTCACGGAAAACGCAGCGGAAGATATAATATAGAGATACTATGGCAAGCGCATAAAGCAGTCATCAGAGGCACGATTATCAAAATAGCCAGTTACCAACAAAAACAATGCAAACTACACTACACAAAACTCATACAGGACATCGCAGATCTCACACACAAAAATAAACTACAAGCGGTCTAAAGACACATACGCACAACTAACCGTACTACGCAAAGATCTTCAACAACTAGAACTAGAAAAAACTACCTACCTATTGCAGAGATACAAACATAAATTCTTTGCCACTGGGAACAAAGCTGGGGCCCTACTAGCCGCACAACTCAAAACTAGGTCGCAAACCTCAAAAATAGCGTATATACGGAATTCCAAAGGTCACAAAATAACCAATCCACACGACATAGTGAACGAATTTGCATCCTACTACCGCTCCCTATACAATCTTAAGGATGACCTACAGACAGTACCACCTTCCCCCCAATCTATTATAGATTTCCTACAAACCATAGATGTCCCTAGTCTACAGACCGAAGACATAGCAACTCTCACCTCCCCTTTCACAGTAAGTGAAGTGGAAAAGATTATCCACGACCTACCCAAGCAAAAGGCTCCAGGACCAGACGGTATTTCCAATTTATACTACCAAACTTACACCAAACTCCTCGCATCCCACATGACGAACCTCTTCAATTCCTGTTACACTTCAGGGCAAATATTAGCCCATATATCGATCAGAGACATGCTATTAGCCCATATATCGACACTCCCCAATCCAGGTAAACCACCAACACACTGCCAGAACTTCAGGCCTATCTCCCTTATCAATGCAGATGTCAAAATGTACGCCAAACTCTTGGCCAATATGCTATCCCGAATTCTACCTACACTGATCCATAATGACCAGTCTGGGTCCAACAAAGGCAGACAAGGCTCGGACAACACGCAAAAAATCCTAAATATACTATCACACATGCACAAGTCACAAACAAAGGGTCTAATCTTAGCCCTTGATGCCGAAAAGGCCTTTGATAGGGTCAATTGGGAATATATGCAACAAGTCCTCCGCAGATTCGGATTTCCGGAGGGCCTCATCGCAGGCATTATGGCCCTTTACAATGGCCCACAAGTGAAAGTATCCAACTCAGGCTTCCTATCTAGACCCTTTCATATCACCAGTGGCACCAGACAAGGATGCCCTCTGTCACTGCTTCTCTTTATCCTATCACTAGAACCTTTAGCATCTAAAATCAGACACCACGACTCAATCACAGGTATACCCATAAAAAAACACACGTATTGTCTCCCTATGTTTGCGGATGATATTCTGCTCACGGTAAAAGAACCTGAAAAATCGGTACCAGCACTAATACAACTACTACGCCAATTTGGACAACTATCATACTACAAACTTAACCAGAGCAAAACACAAGCCCTCCCAATCAATCTACCGAGCGCACTACAATCACAACTCAAACAAGCCTTCCCCTTTGATTGAAGAACTAATGATATCACCTACCTAGGGGTAAAGCTTGGGCCATCCCCCACAACAATTTTTGATCTTAACTTTAAACCCTTAATATCACTCTGCACAACACATACCCATCAATGGAAAAAATGAAACTCTCCTGGCTAGGTAGGATAAATTCAGTTAAGATGATGCTTCTCCCAAAACTACTATACAAATTTAGAATGTTGCCTATCTACGCTAGCCCAAAGTTTTACAAACACCTCCGGGCTATAATCTCCTCCTTTGTATGGGAAACATGTAGACCACGACTAGCAATCTCATTCCTCCAGCAGCGCCCACAACAGGGAGGCCTAGGCCTCCCAGATGTAGCTAAGTATCACAAAGCATCACTTTTGGAGGCGGCAATTAAACTCCACGCCGCCAAAGGAACCTTCCAATGGGTAGATATGGAGCACGCCACTGCACCTGGGGGCTCACTAATACCGATTCTATGGACAACCCCGCAATTCCGACCACACACACCCCACATGTTCCACACCTCAGTCCTCACGATGAACCAATGGGACATCCTACACCACTCTAGGATTAAAATTTAAAAATTTCATCCGAGAGCCCCGATAGCAGCCCTAAGCTCCCTAGCCCCAGGATTGACGTGGAACTCTTGGAAGAAACAACGTATCACACACATAGATGACACTTACCACAACCAACAGCTTATGCCCTTCCTGGACCAAAAGAAATACGGACTATCGAATTCCTCCATTTTCCAATACCTCCAATTTAAAAGTATTGCTGCCCATAAAATCCTTACACAAGAAGTCATCGCACTCTACGACCACCACTCCCTAGACACCATATATGACAGATGCTGGCACACACCCACTAAACCCAAGGCCCTATCTTTATGTTATGCTTCACTACTACACAATACCGTCACCACACCTTTTCCCTACGAAAAACAATGGCAAGTGGATTATACCTCCTCTCCATCAGGGGACACCTGGCTATACTCTCTTAACGCACTCAAAGGGGTTACCAACTGCTACTCCCATGTGGAAGGTGGTACCTAACGCCCAGTAGACTACACAAAATCTACCCCACGGTCACAGTGGGGTGCTGGAGGTGCAAAAACGCAGAAGGCTCAATGACCCACATTTGGGGGGAATGCCCTGTCCTGACACCGCTTTGGCGACATGTGGACAGCATCCTCAAATCACTAAATGTCAAGAATGTTACTCTCAATCCATCAGTTTGCCTATTCTTACTATTCCCCACTCCCCTACCCAAACCTCTAAAACAGGTAGCAATACTTACCATACTGGCGGCTAAGAACCTTATAGCGACAAACTGGAAACAAGGCACCTGTCCATCTAGGCAGCAACTGTTGGATAAAATCCATCTATACTATACATATGAACGTATGGCCACAACCTCCCCCAGACAATCACAGGCACTACGAGAAGCCTGGACGCCATGGGCCAATATATACGCCAACCAACAGCGAGTACCATAACCTACCCAAAAATGTATAGGCCAAGCCTTTCCCCGAACATTATATGCCAATACCAAGAACAGAGCAACCCTCTACCGCCCGCAACAGCCAAATGCTGGTTATGAAGATAGGCTCCGCTATAAATAAATAGAAACCCACACCCATACACACATGCTCGCACTTCCCCAAGGTAGGTGACATGTACCAATACCATACGCATAAGTGACACTATATTAAGTTGTATCCCAACAAAGTTCGACAAGACATGTCAATACCCCTGGTTATTAACCCTTCCCTCACCCTCTTTCGGGCCCAAAAGCCCCACCTTATTTAGTCACCATCACAAACATAACCTGAGAAAATCTAACAGGATGTATGTAACTTGAAATCAGCTGTACGGAATATTGAATGACTATGTGATGTACCCCACCCTCCTCCCCTCCCTTTTTCTTTTCTGTACCCCACATCCCAATACTTTACTGAAAAATAAAACATAAATATAAAAAAAAAAAAATTACTCCTGCTTCTGCTGCTCTCCCTTTTTTCAAATGTCTTTTATTGTAACTTTGCCCTGCCTGAGTCTTTTTTTTCCATTTAAAATTACTTCTTCTCCCCATTTTTCATTAATACAAGATAACAAAAGGCAAATTATTACAATCGATCATTCTAAAACATTTCTTTTTATATAAAGATATATAAAAACAATCAAATTTTGGCAACTTAGCAACTTTGGCAAATTTCCATAGCAAAAATTGCAGATATTGTGTAGCCATTACGCCAGGCAATATTGTAGCCTTTTTTGCTTGTCAGCACAGTCATAGTGTCCATTTATGCTGCTGTTCTAGCTTTCCCAAAATATTTTCAGAACCAAAATTCAGCTGAACCAAACATCTGAAAAATTCTGTCAACACAAACATATTAAAAAAAATAAAAATCTGAAGTTTATGCCTTGCAAGTGTACTTAGTGTGAGGAATACTTCACTTCAGCCTGTTTAACTAGTCGAGGCGATATTTTCTCATTAATACAAAATACATTTATTGGCAATTTACTGAATATTGGATATAATTGTGCTGTTGTGTTGTAGTTTAAAGGACCACTATAGTGCCAGGAAAACATACTCATTGAGTATTACCTTTAATCCAGCGCCGGGCGGGTAGCTCTCCTCCTCCTCTCCACCTCCTCGCCTCCCTTTCGGCTGAATGCGCACGCGTGGCAAGAGCTGCGCGCGCATTCAGCCGGTCTCATAGGAAAGCATTTACAGTGCTTTCCTATGGACGCTTGCGTGTTCTCACTGTGATTTTCACAGTGAGAATCACACAAGCGCCTCCAACGGCTGTCAATGAGACAGCCACTAGAGGATTTGGAGGCTGGATTAACCCTAACATAAACATAGCAGTTTCTCTGAAACTGCTATGTTTATTTAAAAAAGGGTTAACCCTAGCTTGACCTGGCACCCAGACCACTTCATTAAGCTGAAATGGTCTGGGTGCCTAGAGTGGTCCTTTAAGCATTGTAAATTAAATGAAGTTGTGAAACAACCATAAATGTAGAACAAAAAATAAATGAAGCCAGTATATTGGGGAGGAATAATGGGAAACTGGAGAGATACAATGAGGGATAATTATAGGATAATTATAAATGAAGTAGCTGCAAGATTTTACATAGATGTTATGATAATTGTGAGATTATATGTAAGCATTAGATATTTTTTGGTAGTGGGGGCAAATAGAAGATGTGTGCCCCGGGACCCATTCATATTAAAGATGTCCCTGCATGCAGAATTTTCAAAACCACAGCTTGATGCTTCTGAAAAAATTGGACTAAGATATAATGTCCAATTATATCATGACATCATTACATCAGGGAATGTGTTATGGCCATCCCGATGGAGATGGATTGTCAGGGGGCGTCAGCGCTGGGCGCTTTAACAGCACGACAGGGCCCCCTGTGATGAGATCACAAGCTGGGAGGAAATGACTGCACGTCACTCCTCCCAGCTAACACACAGAGCCCGCATGGGAGGAAGCAGAGGGAGTCAGAGTAGGAACTCTGACTCCTATCAACCTGAGCCACCACTGGACCGGACCCCAGGAAAAGTCACCCTCCTGCACCTAAAAGGTAGGAAACAGAAGGATGACTTAAACATTGTGTGTGTGTTTGTTTGTTTGTATGTGTGTATGTGTGTGTCTGTCTGTCTGTTTCTGTGTGTCTCTTTGTATGTGTGTGTGTATCTGTCTGTCTGTATGTGTGTATATATTTGTGCCTGTCTGTTAGTATGTGTGTATGTATGTATTTGTCTTTGTATGTATGTGTGTCTTGTGTGTGTGTGTTTGTGTGTGTCTGTATGTATGTGTCTGTCTGTGTGTCTGTATGTATGTGTGCCTGTCTGTTTGTATGTATGTGTCTTTGTATGTGTGTGTGTGCCTGTCTGTGTGTGTGTGTCTGTCTGTATGAATATATGTATGTGTGCCTGTCTGTTTGTATGTATGAGTGCCTGTCTGTTTGTACGTATGTGTCTTTGTATGTGTGTGTGTGTGTGTGTGCCTGTCTGTCTCTGTGTGTCGGTCTGTATGTATGTGTCTGTGTGTGTGTGTATGTATGTATGTGTGCCTGCTTGTTTATATATATATGTTTGTCTTGTGTTTGTGTATGTGTCTGTATGTATTTGTGTGTATGTGTGTGTCTCTATGTATGTGTGTCTCTCTGTATGTATGTGTGTGTATGTATCTTTCCCCCCGAAGAGGGGGGAAAAGGGATTGTGTGTATGCCACTGAACAAAAGGCACATCATTATATGTTGATGAATACAAAGTTTTATTTCTCTTTGTGTGTCAAGCAAGTTACTTAAATCTGTCCTCATGATGTACCATGTATAAAGTCATGATTTACGAGTAGCTGCTAAAACATACATTGAACGAAGGGGCTACTTGTAACATCAAAGCATAATGAGACATTAGCTCTATTTTCCATAGATCACAACCTAAGAGCTTTCATGAGGAAAATATGCCTTTTAAAAGAAAGCCTTGCTAGATTGGGGGTATTTTACTCCTGGTGAAATAATAGGTTTGAAAGGTAATCTAAAAATTTGTATCATTGTTATGAGTGCTTCCCTTACTGAACATTACGTACACCGAGAATAAAACTGCTGCTTTGAACTAATAATGTTTGAAAGGAAGGAAACACTTTGGAAAAGCAGCTTTTGTTTTGCAAAGGCCCATTGGGCTGGCTACAAAAAAGATTGAAGTATGGTTTAATGTGCTCCCCCCCCCCCCATTTTATTCTGTCAAGCATAAAGCAGCATTTTGCAGCTTTTGTAACATGACAAAACAAACTTGGCATTGCTTGCTATTCTGAGCATTAGTCTTATTAAATGATGTAAATATTTGTAATAGAGCCAAGAAGATAATGTGAGCCCTTTAACACCTGTTTCGGCCGTCTACCTTTTCCAAGTACAATTGTAGCAATTAAGTGACTGGTATACTGGTTAGGAGAGAAAATGGGTGGCTTCAAATTGTTCCTTGTTATAGATATGCAGAATTTAAAATAAAATATAATAGCATTCAGAAGAAATAATATTAGAAAAATGCAAATTAGGTAATAATTGTGTTTAGATGTTCGGGTGTCTATTAGCACTAATGTGTCTGGGTTGTGATATCCACTTTGCTTATTTATACATTTCCTTGAATTTTCACAATAAATGTTCTAGAATAAAATCTACATCTCTTTCTCGGGATGTGCCAAAGTTATTGAATAAAAATACACACAGGAATATATCTTTAAAAAATTAAAAATAAAAAGATTTATTGAGTCCGGTTTTAAAAAAAATGGTGAAAAAGTTGTAGAAAGGGAGGAGTCACCAGTAGAATGTGCCTGCTCGTTCATTGATTTGTACGAGGATTGCCTCGTTTTTAGGAATTAAGACTTTTTATAACTGAAAGCGTTGATAAATCCTTCCCTTTGTATTGTTATTATGAGGAAAGCCATTGTGCTACTATAGTTCCATTTGCTGAACATAGAATATACATATATAATGTGTATGATTCTCTTTTTGTCTTGTGATCAGAAAAAACATTTACATGACTTTTCGCTAAACAGAATTTTAACAAATTCAATTTGAATGGAAAAACTGAGGCAAAAATAGTTGTTGCAAAGGCTGAGTTTGAAAACTTTTCCAGATCAGTTATTTTTGCCTAGGTTTTCCAGTCATTTTTAAAGAGACTGTCATGGCCCCGATGCCATCCATCGTGTGACCGGACCCGATTGGTGTGATCACTCAGTAGGCCCCACATACACACATGAGACACGGCGCATCACAGCCCGTTATGCCGGAGTGACCTTCCCCATCGAGTGCGGTGTTCTTATGGACACCGGCCGCTGCATTACCGCAATCTTTTGTAGCCCAGCGGACGTGTGTGTGCCACCACATCATAGGCAGCGCATGCATGTTTTGGAATCACCAGATCCCTGTCCACCAATGACAGATAGGATTAGGGAATTTAAAGCCCTTAATGTATTTCCTCTTTGCCTTGTCATGGTTTCCATCATGTTTGGTTATTCAAGAGCACATTTCTGTATTTGTTATTCTGTTTTTTGATCTTGTCTTGTTCTGATTACCCTTACTTCTGGCCTCCTGAGCCTTTGGCTTTTGATTACCGTTTTTGCTTTTGTCTGTATCCCTGACCTCGGCTAGTTAATGGTTATTCATTATATGTTAATTCCGGCCATTCTTAGGCCTGGTTTTACCTTAGTTTATTATTATTTTCTTGTTTGACTTATTTGTGCGTGTTAGCCACTGTATTGTCCTGACAGAGAAACTTTAGGCAACAAAATAACTTTAGCTTAAAGGAACGCTAAAGCATAAGGAATATCTTTTTCCATCACTGAAGCTCCCTCAGTGCTGCTTAGCTCTCTGCCTCCTATAACACCATGGAGGAGACTTTGCCTTCTCTGGAGTCAGTCCAATCCAATGCTTCTCATTAAGAAGCATTGGGGGCCTGATGCGCCACATGTGCATCAAATTTTTATCCTAGAAAAGCCAATGCTTTCCTATTAGGTCTGCTGTCATGTTTTCATTGGGTGCTGCAACAGGAAGCACCTCTAGTAACTATCATTATAACAGCCACTAGAGGAGGATTTAACTCTGCAGTGAAATAGTGTGAACATTGCAGTTTCAAAAACAACTGTAATGTTTTACATTGCAGGGTTAAACTTAAAACCTACAGCACCAGAATCAGAAAATTATGAACAACGGCATGGCAGGCAATGATAAACCAAAAGCATGCCGCTGGATTGGATACTTGTTTGCAAATTATCATTCACTTGCACCCCCATATAAATAATAAAATAAAGACTCTACCTACCCTCTTACCCTAATAATAGTGATTAGGGGGTTAGAAACATCTAAAATACATATATACTTACCATCAGAAGTCTTTTTTCTTCTAATTCTTTTAAAGGGACACTTTAGTCACCAAAACAACTTTAGCTTAAAAAGCAGTTTTTGTTTACTGAAGCTTCACTTCTCAATTCACTGCCGTGAAAAAAAAATCCACGATTCCCGATGCCACTAATTAATATAAAAAAAAGCCCTATCGCAAAAACAAAAAACAAAACGCAGCAAAAATAAAATCATGCTGGAGCAAAAAATATTCCATCCTCACCCATGGAGGGTTTGAGAATGAGCACAGGGAAAGCCCTTATGTAGACTTCCCACACAATGACTGTAACATTTCTCACTCTTTGCAATATGACCAAGAGCACTCTGATTGGTTGGCTAGTAAACCCACCAATCAGAGCACTCTGATAGCCAAGTGTTATGAGTCAGAGTGCTTTTTTTAAATCCAAAGTTGAATTCTCTTAGCCTGGGTTTGACACATTTTATCTATCTGGCAGAGTTGGCCCAGCTGAAACACAGACCAAATTCAGCATCGTTCATGAGCTGATTTACAAAGTACAGAAATTGATTAATTCCATCAACAATGTCCAGATTTTGCTGTCCAAATGAGAGGTGGCTAGGGCTACATCAACCATGTAAATTAAGACCTAAATGGCAGAGAATTGAGCTTCTTCATTAAGCTATATTTGTTTTTTTGCTTAGCATGTTCCTTTTGATATAGTGTTTTGAGAGTCCCTTTAAATGTTGCCTGGTTAAAGCAGTATGATATCATAGGTTGTAAGCTTGTTTCAGCGAGGCCTTCTTCAATCTAAGTATCCCCTTTGTATAATTGTAAATCACTGCAGAATATATTGGTACTATATAAATGTTAATAAAAAACTAGCTATCTTGCCATAATATATTTATTGATAAAAAATAAATATTAATACAATCATAGGGGAAAACTTTTTTTTTTACCTTAACCCCTTAAGGACCAAACATCTGGAATAAAAGGGAATCATGACATGTCACACATGTCATGTGTCCTTAAGCGGTTAAATATAGTCAAGTGGTCCATAAAAAGTTCTTCTCATGAATAAGCCTGTCTCATTTTTCCAGATATTTCTCTGTGTTTTACTAATGACCTTTACCTGGTTTGACCTTGAACAACAACGTTTACAATACCTATACCTAATTGCTACTTGGATTAATCATTCTCTTCACTACCCTAACCTGTCCATTCTTACTTTGTAACATTGTAAACATACACAAATTTATCTCATGCAATGCAACACAAACTCTTATATGCACAAATTCTTCCACTACTTACCTTATGTTTTTCCCATAAATTGTTCAAACTATTCTCACCTCATCCCTTACAATAAAGTAGAACACTTAACCCTATACTACTCTTTAGACCAGCAGAATCCTCAAATAGAAACCCATTGTGTTTTCTTCAGATCTTCAAGGTCTTCCTACTCCCATGTCCATCTTTTATTACTTCCATGATAGTCTACCAAAATTGAACCTTTTGTTTATGAGAGACTTCTCACTTCCATTACCTTCAGTGTTTTCTTTAACCCAACAATAAGTACGGCATTTCAGGGATTTCATACATTCAAGTCCTATTTTGCATTTTTGCTGTGTTTTTATTTCTGTGAGCCTTCTTGCTTTCCCATTAAGTACAATCTTATATATATATGGCTTTTAAGTGCAGATTGGACTTTTTGCAAATACCCCATATTTATGAATTGTACAATATTACTAAATAATTACTAAATACTAATAATAGTATATTAATAATAATTCTATTTTTTTTCCAACAAATTAATTTTGGAAGTTATAGAACAAATATTGCAAGAAGTGAATTATGGTTGTAAGTAAACCTTTGCAAAAATGTTGTCTTCAAATATTATAACTCATCAGCAGTTAAAAAATGTAAAACCTCTGAACAAAATTATACATTTGCAGAAAGTTAACCACCGAGGAAATTTTTACACTATCTAACAACCTTATAGCAATGTACAGGGTTTTTAATGAGGAAGTAATGCATTATGCAGTTGTTTTCTTTAGGATAAAAGATGCTACATATAAATTTGATAGCACTATATGAATATATACAGGGTCAGTATGTGCCAACATGTTCATTAGTAGGAATATACAATAGAGGTCACCCATTGAAACTAAAAGAAAGGGTTTTTTCCCTTACGGCAGAAGAAAGAACAATAAAGATGTGGAATTTTCTACCTAAAGAGGTTTTCTTATCTGATTTTATAGATATTTTTTTTTCAAGTCCTGGATGCTTTATTGCAAAATCATAATATTCAAGGATATAATTGATATGGTTGTGAACAGGTTATTTATCCAAGGAGTAATCTGACTGCCATTATGGAGTCAACAAGGAATGTCTTCACTTCTTTGGGATCAAGAGAATAAAAGGTAATAATAGTTTTCAAAGTGAAACTGAATGGACTTTAGTCTTCTTTTTAACCTAGACTACTATGTAACTATAGTGTATAAGCGCAGGTCTTCTGCTGTTGATGCTCTATAAATATTCATAAAAAGAAAATAGAATGTAAACAACACCTATTTACATCGTTACAATAATATGCACATTTTGACCAAACCCATATTGATTGTATGCAGTCTTAATAACAGTAATTAT
Organism: Pelobates cultripes; assembly: GCA_933207985.1. Taxonomy (NCBI): domain Eukaryota; kingdom Metazoa; phylum Chordata; class Amphibia; order Anura; family Pelobatidae; genus Pelobates; species Pelobates cultripes. The sequence continues at coordinate 290,272,647 of OW240913.1, forward strand.
ACTAACATATAAACATTATTCATTGGTGGTTTTGGGAATGTTTAACTGCTTAAATATGAGATACTGTTTGTAACGGACCGTTTTGCACCCAAGGGGTAAAAAACGTTTAGTAGATCTTCCCCTTCCAGATGCACAGGCACAGATACTGCAGAACACCAATCCGCCGAACAGGAAACCATATGAATGCTGTAAACAGCTGAATAGGAAAAACCATACGAATAGGTTTACACTCCTAGCAGTCAAACTGGAACAGCATACAATAAATCCCCCCAAGAACGATACAAAGCTCCGTGTTGAGGGTCAAGCAGTGAACAGACAGAGCTGTGGATTTATTGTGCTTATGTACACATTCTTACACATTAGTACCACCCGCAGGGTTTTGGAACACAACCAATAAACACATACAATACACTCAGACACTCCTACACAAATTCCTCCCCTCTGCATGTGATTCAATTACCTTACACAATGGGTAATGTAATTTAGCACAAGCAGAGAAATACATTTTTTTCACATTATTCATAACTTGAAAAGTATGCATCACATTCACATAAAACTTACATTTTCAGAATCAGCATACTCCAAATACAAACATACGTCAAAATCATACAAATTGGTCCAGTGGTTCAAAAGATAGATCGTAGTCCTTTGTGACCACAGGAAGCATGGCTTTTCTGCCCAAAACCAGTTCCACAGAGTCTTCTATCCTGGAGATAATTAGAAGTAATCCAATTATCTCCAAAGACAGAGGCAAAACTCCATTGAACACATGGCAGCAAAAAGACAGTAAAATACAATAAAATACACAAGGCTACATTTATGACATAAAATACAGACATGCAACATATGCCCAGATAGCTTAGGTCTGAGCGCACATTATTACTGAATGGCGCTCAAAGCACACACATACAGTTCAATTGCCATGGAGCCAAAGTCTTTCCCATAGTCTTTCATTATAAGAATGGGCTCCATGGCATAGCTATCTGGGGTATCACTGCTCAAACGGGGCAAGCACCAAATGACCCGGCTTTCTTGTCTTTGCAGGGGAAAATCAAGCCTTTTAACATGGGGCCATAATCCAAAGGCAACAGGCGAGCAACCAGGCTTCTCCAATGCAATGTGGTGAGATTGCTCTCGTCACACTGTTTATTCTGTAATACTAGTATATGTTTTAGAGTCACACTGACCCCTCATTCAGGTATGAAATATTGCTATTCTGCTATAAATTCATTCTTCTTATTTAGTGTAAACAATATTTTAGCTATTGCTCATCTTTCCTGCAACTATTTTCTCTTTAGAATGGTCTCTAAGGAACACATTAAAAAGAAAACATATGACTTCCATATTACTTAAATTGTCAGGTAGAGAGGATAAAAATTAGATAAAATGGTATTTCACATGAAAAATCATGTATACTTTGCAGTTAAATATTGTCTACTTTGTAATGCATTTAAATGTTCAATATAAGTATGTCTTTGGCTGTGGCGTAATACTATCCATCTTTTATCAATGTTTAACGTTTTCTTTGGTTATAACACTGCAGTTAGTCATAACTTGAAAAACTGCAGACTATGTTCATTTTGATGGAGATAAAAAAAGTTTGTTTTTTTTTCAAAATTAACACACTTTGGGTTTAATTAAAGGGACACTCCAGACACCTACAAAATATGTAAGCACATTTTAAAAATATCAGCTGTTTTTAAAAGCAGCATTTAAAAACATAGATTGTAAAAAATAGGTTAACAATTCAAATAATAGCAATTTGTAAAATACAATATCCACATCAGAAAGCATTTTTAATGCTTCAAGTTTCATTCTCAAATGTGTCAAGGGGAGATGGTTATTTTTAGAGAGTCTGAGTGATGGAGAAGTAGCCTTCTTTAGTTCATTACGGGACACTTGGTCTGTGAAAGGGATTTGGTAGATTTTCAGTTTTTTACTACTTTAGTTTAATTTACCAAACAAAATAAATCACTTTGGCTCTTTGAAAAATAACATTTCAAATGTTGAGTAAGGGTAAGTTATTACTTATGTCCTGTAATCTATTTTCTTTAATTAGGAAAGATCGTAGTTGAATAAACGATGCTGTTGCTGCATTTGTGAAAATTATATAAATTTTTTTTGGTGAATTATTAGGTAAATACGACAAATAGAGGCCATAAAAGCAAATGGTTAAACTTCAGGATTAGTAATGATAGATAAGGTTAAAATTGCACAAAGATAGATACCCACTGAATATTCCGACATTTATAAGGTTATAGAAAGGATTTAAAAAAAAATATTACTCAGTAGGCTATTTCCTCTTAGTGAATTATCTTTGATACTCCCATACCACCTTTTTCCAAGTGCATAATTTAAATTAATATATTTATTCACACTCAGTCTATTATGACATCATATAAAGTGCATAAAAGAATTTAGGAGTAATTTCAAACACAATTTTGGCAAGCTATAGGGTTAATGTTCTAAATAACCTTACATTCCACTACAAAAGGGAATGGGACAAGAAAGGAAACATGTTAAAATTCCAGGATAACTGGAAAGGTTGGGAACTCTTTTACCAACAATACAATTAACACAACATGTTAATCTGTAAATTAATGGTAATTTACGAATTAATGTTGTGCACAGGCAGTCAGTTATCAGCTTATGACATATAACATATTTTGTTCAGTGTACTATAACTACTTTATTATTACTTTTTACTTTTTTACTTTATCTACCCACTCCCCCCCTCCCTACTATACTCAATTCCTGCTTTATCAACCTTATTTATCACCTCGCAGTTATACTCCCTCTACCCGACCCCTAAGGTAAAAGCTCACGGTGATTTTAAACTGTAAGCGTAATTTTATTAGGATCATACCTGAGCAAGATATCAAAACCTGACATGTTATATATCTAACAAAACAGGAGCCCACCCCTGGGCATATCCATTGCAAGCATTGTTTCAGTAATTGAAAGTCTCTTCTGTAACACCGTTTACTCAAATACCTAATTGTTATCAGAATGTTTTATTTTCATAAACCATGCTTAGCAGCACACACCCATGCATCTTGTAACAGAAGGTTTTCTAATGACTGTCAAGCTTAAAATATGAATGTAACTATAGTTGATCCTATGATACTTTGTTTTAAAGGTGACCAAAGCTGGTCCGGAAGATATACATATGTTTATGTAGTTTGTTACTTAATAATACTCATATGTTAAAAATTTTGATGTAGAGTCTATAACATACATATGTTTATACAACTGTTTTTCAAATGAGGATATTTCCTCAATGTTTGTTACCTTTTACCAATTTCTTTGTTTTTTGTAAATCAATAAAAATTATATATTGGAAAAATGTTCTCAATAACAAACCAAAACGACACCTACAACAAAGTGTAAACAATCACACTAAGTAGAGGTGTACCCTTCAGACTGAATATAGTGGTATAATACAAATATACTTTTAAATATAAATAGTAAGGAAATATTCACAATGTCTGCAAGAAAATAATACAAAACATAGTGTATACTGTTTATATAAAAAAAATGAAAAAGGAATAAGTGGAACAACTCACAAGTTGCAGAGCCGTGCCAGGCTCTGTATATTAAGCCCAAGGATGCCTTTCAGAAAAATGTGATGAAACACTATGGTTTGCATATCTCCTCTGTATATTGCCCATGTGTTCTCGTATATGAATTTTAAAGGGTCTGGTGGTCATACCCACGAATTGTAGACCCCATGGGCATCAGAGGAGATACACCACATTGGAAGAATGGCAGGTAAGTACTGATTTGATGTTATATTGTTTACCAGTGGTTCTTGATGTAAAAAAATCCTGTTTATTCTTGGGGAACTTTGTCTTCTTACATGCATTACACATTTTGCATGGGTAAAACCATGATTGTTGAGCAAAATGGTTCACATTAGATGGGGGGTTAATATAACTCTTAACTAAGATGTTTCGTAAATTTTTGGTGCCACGGTACACTATTTTGGGTTTATCTTTAATTATGTCTGTCAAATCTACATCAGTGATGAGTATGTGCCAGTGTTTATTCACAATGGTCCTTATGCGATTTGCTTCATTACTATAATTTAGAATCAATAAGGGTTCTTCTTCCTTATTTTCTATAGCCTTCCTAGGTTTATATTCTAAGACAGTGTGTCTGGGGATCTGTTTAATTTCTTTAATTTGTTGATCCAAAAAGGAGGGATCACAGTTCTTCTCAATAAAGAAAGATTTGAGTTTCTCTGTTTGAATGTCAAATTGGTCTAATTTGCTGCAATTTTTTAGTACCCTAATTGTCCCTTTGGTACGTTCCGAAGCCAGGGATCATAGTGACAACTAATAGTGTTGATATAGCTGTCAACGTCCATTGGCTTGAAATGAGTCCTAGTTTGTAGAGTATGTTGTTCTACATAAATATCCAGGTCCAAGAACTGCACACCATGCTGACTAATGTGACTTGTCAGGATAATCCCTCTATCATTAGTATTTAAGAATTCCAAAAAAGAGTTAAGGGAGGCCAAGTTTCCCTTCCAAACGAAAAAAAATATTGTCGATATACCTGCGACAGAGGACCAAGTTCGCACCCCAGTCTCTAGAAACTGAAAGGAAGGATTCCTCCCAGTGGGACATAAAAAGATTGGCGTTGCTTGGTGCGAACTTGGTCCTCATCGCAATACCGACTAACTTCAAAATAAAAGGCTCCATCAAACCCAAAAAATATATTTTCTAATATAAGGCGGATCCCATGTAAGATAAATTTTATCTGTACATCACTGTGCCTACCGTAATTTTTCAAAAAAATGTTCAACTGCCCGACATCCCAAATCGTGTGATATAATGGTATATAAACTTGAGACATCGCATGTCACTAAATGATAGTCTATAAAGAAAAAGGATAGGGGGCACTCCCGGGACCTGAATTTTGCATGAAAGGTGCTGCCGCAGTGACCAAACTTCATACATAAGAAAATAAATAGTTGCAGCGCACTCAGACTACAAAAAAATAATACAAAGAAGGCTACTAAAATGCCTATCTGAGAATAAATATGGGGATTTAGTTCCACCATATGGCCATATGTTGTTAAGCCCACCACTACTTTCAAAGTACCCCAATATTGGTGGGTCCTACTCTAAAAATGTGGGGGACACATTACTAAATGATAGTCGACATGCCATTGCAATGTGTTTAGGATGTTGAGCAGCTGAGTGGAGTCCCTAAGATATGTCGGCTGTGTAATGACAAGAGGTTGAAGTTGCCTGTCAATATACTCCGAAAGTCTACTTAACAAGGATCCAACTCCCGATACTATAGGTCTACCCATTTTTTTGAGGGGGGTCCTTCTGGACTTTAGGCAGGATATATAGGACAGGAATACGGTATGTGTGGATATTTAAATAATTGTACTGATATTGATTAAGAACTTCGGTGGATATACCGTAAAATAAAAGTTTGACTATCTTATTTTTTATTTCTATAGTTGGATTGCCTTTTAATTTACAGTAGATGGAGGTGTTGTTCAATTGCCTATAGACTTCTTTCACATAATCTTTGGTATTAAGGATAACGATACCTCCACCCTTATCCGCTGGTTTAATAATGATGTTACTGTCTTTTTGTAACTCACGTAAAGCCTTGTTCTGCAACAAACTGCAGTTTGATTTCTTTGTTCTGGGTAATCTCTTTATATCTTTCATTACTAATGGTTCAAAAACCTTCATGGCACCGCTTATAAGGTGGCGTGGAAAGAAATTGGATTCTTCCCTTAAGTTGGTATGTATGGTAGTGTTTGAGGCTTCTTCCTTTTGACCATTAATACTTTCTTGAGAGGGAAACTTCTTAAAAAAAACGTCAAACAGAGTTTTCTAACAAATCTATTGATATCAATGTATGTATTAAATGGGTCATTATGACTAGTTGGGGCAAATTCGAGGCCTTGATTTAAAATTTCTATCTCTTTTTTTGTAAGGACCTTATCTGACAAATTAAAAATATCTATGGGTTCAATTTTCCTGCTCTATTTCCCCCTTCTCTTTTTTTTTTTTTTTAATGTTCTAAATAAGCACAGAATTTTCAGTAGCATGACAATTTTTATTGGTGCAATTCATATCAGCTAGGGGAGTGGTAATTTAGTCCAAGTGAAAAGAGATGTGTAAAATGAGGGCCACAGATTCAAATAATTATTTTAAAAAAAGAAAACAATCTGAAAGGGATTTGGAAAGCCTAGTTAAGAAATTGGATCAGTTTCCAGTCATAATTGAACTAGCTGTGGGCTTATCTAGTGTTTTATCTATGGGTTTATCTAGTATCTAGCTCATGGCTTAAGATTTGGTTATATTAAGTTTATAATAACAAACCTGTCTATATGGAGTAAAAGTGTGATAGAGTGGCGAGATAAAAACCAATGGGCTTGATTGTGTCAATTAAACATCATCTACAAATTAATTAGGTTTTATATTACTGACCTTTTTGGATATTATGAATGCCAATGGTCCTTCAAGTTTAGGTTCTAACAATATTATGTAGAAGAGAGAAAAGATAGGGCCATTCATTAGTTTGAATGTTTACAAAATAAAACTTGCAGGGGGAGGGGGAGGCCTGGCCTGGGACTGGAGATGGCCTACATGTCTTTGCATAGCTCTAGCTCTCTACAGCTAAAACTCTGGCTATATTGCCATTCTGTGATGCAGGAGAACTCCTGTTGCAACCACAAACCGTTGCTGTTCTCGTTTACACTACCAGCCTCTATTGTTCTGGTCTAAAGGGCTCTTGAAGGGGATGTACTTTAACTGTGTTGTATTTTGCAAGTGCAATTTCATTAAATTAAAAATCTGAATTTTATCTGGGAGTATTTCCATTTTTTTCCACATATATGAGCAAGAAAGAGGAAAGAAACTGGAATTCTTTGACCTTTTTCCCCCAGATCTCTGAAATGGGTTCTTCATTACAAATAAACATGTGGGTTTTACCTTACACATAGAATTTTCTCAGGTAACCACACTACAGGTTTTTTGTAACACCTATATACAAATAAATAAAATACACATAGTGTAACCTGTATAAAACAAATAGTAGTGTAAAGGAAATATTTCTTCAAACTCACAATTTTCAGAGCCCATTCAGAGTTGGCTCTAGACTTATAGCGCTTGTCATCTCATCCTTGAGATATTTGATAGTAATATAGCAGGTACATCCACAGGAACTTGGAACTAGTAGATTGCAGCAAACTCCAAAGTCCAGGGCAGGTATGTCTAAAAAGTTTTATTTAGACAATTTGTTTTAAAATAAAGAGTATATATACATACAAATAAAAATCAATAGGCAGCACAACACATTTCAACCTTTTAGTAGGTCTTTCTCAAGTGCATATAACTTCATACTGAGCTTAAAAGCTCTTATATATACACAGAACAATCACACAGTAAAATGAATAATGGCATACACCTGTATAGATTCCCACCCATATACAAATATGGTCATAGCTGGAAGTGTCACGCCAAACAAAGTATGGCTGCACCTCCGGCTGTGTGCCTCTGTCTCCAGCCCTCCCTAACATATCCGACAGTAGGGCAGTCTATGCAATTCAATATGATGTCCTCACTCTTCCGGTCCTGTTTTCATAACGTCATATCCTGTAGCAACGACTTGATGTGTTCCGATTTGTCATTTCCGGTCACGTGTGCCGCGAGAAGCTTCTGTGGTCTATTGAGGCTTCCAAATTAGTTCCGGCATGTGAAATGTCCATCATTGAAAGGGCAATTTGCCAATAGTTCATATTGTCAAATGACGAAAAAACATACAAAAAAGGAGGATAAATAAAAAGCGAGAATATTATTGTAATCCACTTTTGTAACATGCATACAATTTTTTAACTTTATGAATACATCATACACTAAATGTATACCTGTTCAAAATGAAAATGTGCAAATAATAGAGAAGGAGAAAGGGGTGGATTAAAATCAAAGTGAATTGTGATAGAGTTTTCAAGGAGGTTTCCTACATAGCAATATAAACACCTCTGGTAATATAAAACCAAGTTTTTTTTAACTATAGTTTTAAAAACCATATGTATAAAAACAGAGATAAATAAAAATGCTATTAATAAAATTATACTTTAATATAAACTTATATTAAAACCTTCATAAAATACTGTTAATCTCAAAATCAATATTGAGACCCAAGGGTGATAAAGTGCGCATCTCAAAAATCCACTTCACCTCTTGGGTACTCAATTTTTTGGGGAGATCCCCTCCTCTCCAATGGGACTCTATCTTCTCTATAGCAAAAAAGTTTAAAAATTTGGGGTCTGAATTATGTTTTTCCAGAAAGTGCTTAGATACACTATGGTTTGCAAATCCTTTTTTAATATTCCTAAATTGTTCACCTATTCGCACTTTCAGTGGCCTTGATGTTTTGCCTACATATTGAAGGCCACATGTACAGTTTAGTAGCTAAATAACGTTATTCGAATGGCATGTCATCATGGACTTGATTTTAAATTCTTTTTTGGTACTAAGAGACTTAAAAGCAATTACATTTTTCTATTTTATATCTGTGTTTTTACATGCATTGAATTAGGATGTCCCAATTCTTGTTTATAATTCTTCTAATCGCACCTACGTTGCTCGAATAATTAAAAATAAAGGGGATCTGTTTCTTTTTGTCTATCGGCTAATTCTCCCTCTTCTTATATTTCAAAAGGGGAGATCTATCCAGAGATGATATTTCCTGAATCTGGGTATCTAAAGCCTTCTTATCATACCCTTTTTGTATATTGTTCGGATTGTTCTGTATATATAAGAGCTTTTAAGCTCAGTATGAAGTTATATGCACTTGAGAAAGACCTACTAAAAGGTTGAAACGCGTTGTGCTGCCTATTGATTTTTATTTGTATATATATATATACTCTTTATTTTAAATTTTTTTGTCTAAATAAAACTTTTTATACATACCTGCCCTGGACTTTGGAGTTTACTGCAATCTACTAGTTCCAAGTTCCTGTGGATGTACCTGCTATATTACTATCAAATATCTCAAGGATGATATGACAAGCGCTATAAGTCTAGAACCAACTTTGAATGGGCTCTGAAAATTGTGAGGTTGAAGAAATATTTCCTTTACACTACTCTTTGTTTTATACAGGTTACACTATGTGTATTTTATTTATTTGTATATAGGTGTTACAAAAAAACTGTAGTGTGGTTACCTGAGAAAATTCTATGTGTAAGGTAAAACCCACATGTTTTTCTGTGTGCGTAAATCACCTTCTTTCTTACTATATCACATTTTAAGTGTAAACGGTGACATTATGCTTGGGTAATTTTAGCTGCACCAGATTTTAGAAATACTAGCGCCACTGTGTCCTTTTTTCTGTTTTATCTTCATTACAAATATTTATGGTTCTACACGAGTAGCATGACTGAATGTGTATAAACTTTACTGCATATTCAATTGGCACTGAAGGAAGCAAGAGTTTGTTGACCAAAGATACCAATATTAAATGTTTCCTTCCTACTCTATGGTGGAATACAAGCTCCTGTCTGTTTAAGTCATGTATTGCACCTGCATTATTTCTGCTGGTAAGTCACACATGAGAGAACACTGATCATTTTTTGTTATCATGATTGCTTCATTTAATTACTTTAGTACAATGAGTGTTAGCATGGCAGAACAATAAGGCCGCCAAAACTTGGAATCCAATAGGTTGGAAATACTATGGTAAGATAAACTGAAAAGGAACCTAAGTACAAATGAAACCTACTAACACTTAATTTTTATTTTATTATAAAAAATTACTGCAAAAAAAACTGCCATAGTGGACAACATGGGTTGCCTGGTAGTAACAGGTAAATAATGCATTTCTCAACAAAGTAAACATGCCTTGCTAGCACCTCTTAGCTCAACTTATGTAAAGGGGATACATTTTCAAACTCTCATTTTTTAATAGTATTTAAAAGTGTGTTGATGGGTTTTGTCTGGTGTCAATGCCTGGTGTCACTTAAATTTATTATTGCCTGTCAACTTCTGAAACTCTATTGTTTTCCTGGGGAATCTTCCTAACGAGTAAGCTCTTTTTGTGACTCTATATATATTTTTTTTCTACCTATTGATTTAACGCTAGGTCACTCTATCATCAGGTTGCCATAGACACCCAAGTGAGCTATTTCTGAGATATCAGAAGGTAGTAATGATTAACATATTTGATTAGAGTAATTTTATTATATCTTATAATTTATTTTATCATACATTATCTATTCTTGAACTGTATTATTATAGTATTAAACCAAAGCCTTTTAATAGGGCTTGTTTTTTCTTGAGGTATCCTAAGTCTAACTCTACACTTCACATAGAGCTGGTTTGATGAACCTGATAAGGTTACAGAGTTTTGGTTAGATATGAATTTGCTGTTAAGCCCAGTGGCTTCATAGTTTTTAAAAAGTAATGCATGACCTGCTTGTATCAACCTTATCTGGGTAATGAGTATGCACCGATAAACTGTATACAACGTTCTGAACATACCACTGTATTTATTGTTACCATGGGAGTTGTGTACTGAATGATGGGAGGGAACGTATAACCTGTACGCACATTAAGGTTCATAAAGATGAGAACATCTATCATGCATAGACATGTTGCTTATGATGGCCACAACCCCTACATGATACAAAAAATGATGCAAGGTTAATTGTTTATAAAATATTTTACCAGGAAGGATACATTGAGATTTCTCTCATTTTCAAGTATGTCTGGGTCTACAAAACAGTGCATTGTTACAATAGGGTACAATATAACAAAAAAATACAATAAGCACACAATATATATATATATATATATATATATATATATACACACACATATATACATTTAACACATAACAGGTGATAAATATAGTCAACCGTGACAGGTGCATTCTGTATTGAGGTATATTGCCATAAATCTCTTAAAAGATTTTAGCTTGAATGAAGATTTGAATGTGTCCTTGAGGTTATTACAAAATTATTGTGTTTTGTCAGGAATTACCCTATCAGAATAATTCTTAGGTCTAGCTTGGATTTCTGCACTAGAGTGTGGACATTCTTGTAGATAATATAGTGGATAAAATCTAGGTAGGCCAAATGACCATGTAGGGTTGATTTGACCCAGGTTCAAACTCATCCTCTAATATGTATAGGTGTAGGAAAAAAGTATACTAAATAATTGGTTATAGTATCCACTTTTAACATGGGGCCTGCCTTTAACCCCTTAAGGACCAAACTTCTGAAATAAAAGTGAATCATGACATGTCACACATGTCATGTGTCCTTAAGGGGTTAAAGGACCACTATAGTGCCAGGAAAACATACTCGTTTTCCTGGCACTATAGTGCCCTGAGGGTGCCCCCACCCTCAGGGACCCCCTCCCGCCCGGCTCTGGAAGGGGAAAGGGGTAAAAACTTACCTTTTTCCAGCGCTGGGCGGAGAGCTCTCCTCCTCCTCTCCGCCTCCTCCTGGGCTGAATGCGCACGCGCGGCAAGAGCTGCGCGCGCATTCAGCCCGTCGCATAGGAAAGCATTTACAATGCTTTCCTATGGACGCTTGCGTGCTCTCACTGTGAAAATCACAGTGAGAAGCACGCAAGCGCCTCTAGTGGCTGTCAATGAGACAGCCACTAGAGGATTTGGGGGAAGGCTTAACCCATTAATAAACATAGCAGTTTCTCTGAAACTGCTATGTTTATTAAAAAATGGGTTAACCCTAGAAGGACCTGGCACCCAGACCACTTCATTAAGCTGAAGTGGTCTGGGTGCCTAGAGTGGTCCTTTAACATCCAGACAGGTTTTTGTAATGCATACTAGTTCTGATGCTTCAAGTATGCTAATAATGGCACTTATAGCTAGATTTTTTCTTATTTAATTGGAATTATATATTTAATTTCTCTTACACAACTGATTAAAGGGACCTCTGAAATTGTTAACTCCATTTTCTTCTGCTAGAAACACCTGAAGAATTGAAGAGACATCACTATTTTAATTGAATTTTCCTTCATGCTTTCATTCCCCACCACAGATATTTATTCCGAGAGTCATTTATAAGTGTCGAAAACTCCCCTGATAAGAATTAAGAGTTAATGTAAATTACATCTGTTTGTTACAATCTGCACATTAAGCACTGTTTTTCCCAGTTACATTTTCAGTAATATATTGTAATAATGTGCTACGTACATCCTGTTCATCAGCATCCTCAACTACTGCCAGGGAAACTGCTCTTTATAAGTCAGATTGATAAATATGCAACCATTCAGTAATAAAGAAATGCCTATACTGAGCACACATTGTGTGATATATCCCCGACATCCACCTTATGTTCAATCTGCTTTTATACTGGTGGGATATTCGTCTTCCATCCTTAGCACATTACTAGTTATAATATGCGTTGTTTACCAAGGATTTCCACTCTCACTTTGTATTTTTCACAATGCATGCAAACACAATAATTTAAGAATCAGACGCATTAAAACTTTCAATCCCAGGAGGGGCTAGAGATCTCAAATCGAGAGCATGCAGTATTCTAGACAGGCATCTTAGCTTGGTTACTGCTAAGAGTAATAAACTTTGTTTTATTGCTGTTTACTCTGATATTGTACGATTACCCAGTATTTTTTATTAATAAGGAACAGTATCGATAATTTATGGCCTTATCAAATGCATATATATTAGACAGGGAAAAAAAATGCCTTCTTTCAAAACATTTCATCAGAAAAAAACTATTGCGTGGCAGAATTTAGTTCATGGCCTATTTGGCATGGCTGAATTTCGGCACTAAAAAAAATTCTAGAAGGTCTTTCGTAAAGCCAGAACAGCAGGAAAAAATATGCCCATGACTGTGTTGGCACTGCAAAAATGGATAAAAGATAGCCTAGCCATTTTTGCAGTGCCAACTCTAAGTTTGCAAAATCTGCAAAAAAAAGTGACACGACTTAGTTTTATGAATGTAATCTTTTTCTTTTTTTTTTTCTTTGTTTATTGAAAAATGAAAGCAAAAAATCCAGTCATCATTTGCCCACTCACTTTGTCATTTGAGTTTTTGAAAAATACCATTTTCAAATTAGATTACTCCTGCTGCAGCTGTTCCCCTTTTTTTCAAATGTCTTTTATTGAAGTGATTTTGCCCTGCCTGGCGAGCATTGTGGTAATAATAATACTAATGTTATTCATTTTTATTAACTGCATATTTGCAAGCTAGTCTCACACTAGGATCAAAGTAAAGATGCCTGCCAAGTGACAATCTCTGTTCTTCTACTTAAAGTTGCTTCAAGTACCCCTGTCAGTATCTGCTAGCTAGATACAGCAGAAACTGCTAATCCTAGTCTCACACGTAAATCAATGATCCAAGCTAGCTAAAAATAATTTTAATAACTGTGTATTGGTAAGCTTGTCTCACACTTGGATAAATAACAAAATGCCTGCCAATATCTCCCACTCAAAGTTTTTCCTAGTACAAGTTGCTAGATACAGCTTAGAGCTAAAGCTAGTATCACACTAGATTCAATGATCCAGACTATCTTCCATTCCAACACAGGCACAGCAAGGGTAAAACACCCAATATCACTGCTGGTCTGCCTCCCTCAATAGTTGAAGTCAAAGTATTTTGAATCATCCTGCTTACTTAAAGTATAATTGTTTTATTGCAACACTTTTTTTTCCTACTCTATTGGTCAATTCCCTTGATTTGTAAATAACATCACCATGGCCGGCCTTAGGAGTGTGTGAACTGTGCGGCTGCACAGGTTCACGGAACCAGGCGGCCGACATAGTTTGTAGTGCACAAAAAACCCTATACTGCATGTTGCACAATATAGCACAGCTGTGTGGCACCTGGGTTAAGGATTTCATTAACCTGCAACCGGGTCTGGCAGAGAGAAACTGGATACAGACAGTCAGGGTGGAGTTAAATAGGTGGCGATGCGGAACTAAATGGGCAGCAGGGGTGGAGCTCAATGTAGCATGAATCTGCTGCCTGGTTACTGCTGCATCTCCAACAACTAGACACATGACCTCCATAATGCCCGTAATGAAAAAAGGCAAGTGCTTGCCTGTGGCATGTGACAGTGACAGTGAGTGTGTGACTGTCTGCCTGTAGCTTCATGAGTGTGACTGCTTTTAACTGTGTGTTTGTGTCTGCCTGCAAATGTGTGTGTGACTGTCTACCTGTTAATGTGTGTGGCTGTCTGTTTGTAACTGTGTTTGTAACTGGCTTCTTGTACTTGTGACTGACTGCAACGTTTTGAGTGTGACTGCCTGTAACTGTGTGTGTAATTGTCTGTAACTGTGTGTGAGTATGAATGTCTGTCTGTACCTGTGTGTGACTGTGTGTGTATGACTGCCGCAAAAGAGTAGTGGAAGTTTGAGCGCAGGACTTGTTTTTGTGTATTTGTATTTACTTTTGTATCACACATCTATGTTACAATGCTGCCGCCCACCCCATGTGTTCCCTATTAAGGGTTAGTAAGCATGTAGGAATTTAGAAAAATACCCCTCTCTGTTTCATTAGAGATATATTTGCCAGAAGCTCAAGGAAGCAAGGTGAATAGTCAGTGTAGGACACACCTAAGAGGTTTGCCTTGATGTGGCAGGTGGGCATCCCTCTAATGTCCATTGGAGTAACTAAATAACCTCTATTTGTTTAAATATGCATAGGGATTTGGGAAGAGCGCAGGTAACTTTTTTCTTTGTTTCTTACTGTATGTATTGGGGCTGATGGGTACTATGGTTGTTGCTGCCGCCCAAGAGTAGTGGGAGTTTGAGCGCAGGACTTGTTTTTGTGTGTGTATGACTGACTGTCTGTAATTCTGAGTGACTGCCTATAACTGTGTGTTTGACTGAGTACCAGTAACAATGTGTGTGTGACTGCCTATAACTATGTGTGTGTGACTTTCTGCCTTTAGCTGTGTGTGTGTCTGCTTGTAAATGTGTGACTGCCTGTAACTATGTGTGTGTGACTTTCAGCTTGTACCTGTGCCCATAGCTGTGAGTGTGTAACTGTATACCTGTAACCTGTAACTGTCTGCATGTGACTGTGTGTAACTGCTTATACCTGTGTGTGTAATTGTGTGTACAACTGACTGCCAGTAACCCTTGTGTGTGTGTGGTTTCTTGTGGCTGTGTGTGACTGCCTGTCTGTATCTCTGTGTGACTGCCTAAAACCATGTGTTTAACTGTATATCTGCAACTGTAAGTGTATGACTGTCTGTCTGTAACTTTGAGTGTGTGACTGTCTGCCTGTAACTATGTGGTTGATTGTCATCCTGTAGCTGTGAGTGCATGACTTACAAAAGAGCAATGTATAAATACAAGTATGGATAAGTGCAAAGCCGTCAACAGTGGATCAGATGAGACAGCAAAAACTTATGAACGGGACAGACAAATCAGGAAGAAAAGCACATATTGCGCCAAATCACAAAAAAGTAATAAAGGAAATAGAAAATTATGAAAAAAAGTCCAACCAAATATAATCCCCAATTTTCTGTATCCAGCATTCTTGCTCTCAATGAAGTTGAGCTTTGATCGACAGGTACATACAAAAGAAACAGAACTAAAAAAACAATGGTTCAGATTTATGCAAAAGGAAGGACACACAAATCACATACACTTTGTGATGCCCACTCACATTTTAAAGAGCTTCAGATCAGCTCTAGTTTAAATAGAATTCACGTAGAATGATTCCAGTTGTAGGTATGTGTTCTTTGTGAGTAGCAGCCAATGGTGACCAGTGTTAGACAATGATATGGTTCTCAAAAGAGAAAATGGAGAACCATAGTGTGATACTGTAAGTACTTGTGAGGAGTGTTGTAATAAATACAAAATACACTCACAATGGGAGAGCGTATAACATAAGCACAATGTATCAGGCAGCTGGTGGTATAATCCTCATCATATAGATATATGTTGGTCATATGATCCTCAATCACGACAGTACATGTAACAGAAAAGAAACACAAAAGAGTGCCCCCTATATTAATAAAAGTGAATGAAATAGTGAAATCATACTCACAATTTATTGAGCAGTCAGATTTACTCAAAATATTCAGCTTTGATAGTATAATCCCCACCAAGGATTAAATGATCTGTTGCCAATGGTAGGATTCTTCATGAAGTGCCAGGAACATAAAGAATTAATGAAAATAGCTTAAAATACAAAAATAATAAAAGTACCTAAAAAGTATATGGCCAAATACAGTGCAGGTATGAGCCACACATACTTATACTATTAGATAACCATAAAAACAATAAAAAATACACACAACACGTTTCACCTTAAAACTGCTTTTTCAAATGTATTTACCCCTTAAGGACACAACTTCTGAAATAAAAGGGAATCATGACGGAATATTTCCATCATGTGTCCTTAAGGGTTAAATAATTAACTGCCATTTCTTCATTTATAAGGAGTTAAAAATCGATATTTGTGGCAAAATGATGTCTTGGTCACATTATCACAACTGCAGTCATGTGACCAATAGTGTATTAGGTAGAAAGAACCTTTATTCGAGCATCAACATGAAAGAACATAATTGTTTCTTAAATAAATATGCCAAAAAGTGCAAGGAGTAGTAGAAATAAAGCTTCATGGCTGTATATGGTGTGCGTGTCACTTGACGATCAACGGATTATTGTATGATTGGCCGGTAGATAATATAAAGAATATTAAAAAAAAATTATTGGAAATGTTAGTAAGAGAAAAAGAGTACACAATTATAAAGAATGTAAAAAAAGAAAAAGTATCTATAATAAAATTTTGTCAAAAATGAAGAATAACAAAAATAAAATGTATAAAAAATCTTTAAATTCATAAAAAATTATACAAATCAAACTCAGCATTGAGGCTTTCTGGCCCTACAGTTTAAGATTGAACACCCAACTAATTTCAATTCTCCAGAGTAATTTCTTCATATCCCCTCCTCTCCAAGATTTTTCAAATGTTTGTATAGTTGTAACTTTGAGAGTTGTAGATAGAAAAATGCTTTGATAATGAGTGATTTTGGAACCCTTTTTTTATGTTCCAACAGTGATTTTCTGTCCTATTTGTTACTGGCTGTCCCCTAGTCAACAATCATCTTTTTTTGCTACCTCTTCATTGGACAGGAGGTCCAACCCACATTAATTGAGAAGGCCTCTTGTTCATCATTGGAAACTAAGATACCTATTTGCCTCCACCTTAACAAAAAACCCAGCCTCTTCTCCATTCCATCCCCCTATTTTCATGGTGCCAAGTATGGCACTCTGAATCAAGAACCAAACCAAACATGTTTTAGTTCATGCAAGTTAGTTCTTTGGAGATTCTGGTATGTGGTGTCTTGGCAATCAGAATTTCTTTTTTGCTTATTTGATATAGTTTAGTGTTCTTTTTTTCTACTTCAGGCATCAGAAAAGAACCATACTTTAGAAAAGAACCATACTTTACTTATACACAGTGGCAATATCTCTGCTACAAAATATGCAAAGGTTTTCACACTTTTGGGTCTGGTTATTGATCTTTCAGACTTAACTATACTTCTATTGTATCCCTTCCTCACTTTTTTTTTTGCTATGCTCCCTATACCTTATACAGAATGCCTGAGACTATGACTCCCACCTAATTAGAGGGAGTCGGCCTCTCCCTCTAATTTTGTGAATTTATACTATATATGGCATTATATGCCTGCATTTATAATAGCTATAAAATAATTTACCTGATGCCTAATAATTTTATTTTATTATTTCGATTTAGGTCTTTTGCTGCCTTGACAAGGTGTGACATTTTCATTTTGAGTTTTGCTTTTGTTTGGCCATTCCAGGCCACTGCAGTGCTCCCTGTTGGTCCAGCCTAATGCTGAACACACACTTGTGATTGCGCTTCCCTCCTTTTTTTCTAAATTGTTTTGCATATATCATTGTATGAGCCACCGAGGTGGGATAAGAGCACCTGTACCTTGTTATTTTGCTGACTATTTGGAATACTGTGGTAAGTCCATCCTCTATCTTTTTTCATGTGATCACATTAAGCTTTTCACTAAGTAGCAAAAAGACCAGGGCTTCTGCCCAATGATAAATACATTTTATGGACTCTCCCATACACATTGACTTGAGCCTTTTCAAAATCCTGCTCTATACAACATTCTATATCAAACATTGAATGTTCTATGACTCAAAGTATGACACCAATTCATGGATTAAATTCAGAGGTTTTTTTTTTATAAACCTACAATTACCAATATTTATAAATGACACCTATGGTCTGTTAACTTCTTACTATACTGTATTAATTCAGTATTAATAGACCATTATACAGCACCCACACTGTGGTGTATAGTTGCAACAAAGCTATATTTACATTACCTATAATTTGATTTCATTCTATTCTTTTCAAATTTGACACATGTATTCATGATTAATGGAATTTGGGTTTTTTTCTGCATTGAAGAATATTTTTTATAAATGAGACACTAAACATCAAATAACATATGTTTATGTTACTAAACCATTACTTGACCATTTTTCAATAGACATATCCCTTTGAAAGCAAAAGAGAAGAGGAATACATAAGTTTTATTATACATTTTATTTAGACCAAGACACGCTATGAGATATATTTATCTATTCTATAAATTTTCAATAAGACCTATAATACTCCATTCTGGGAATATTGAAATCCTTATGTATTCAGGCCTCCTCAACTGACAATACTCATATAACCTTATAGTTGTTATGCCATTCATATATAATTTATCATGTACATTTAAAAAAAATCCATGACAATTTCCCACTGTTACTATATCATTATTGTCTTTTCTAAAACTAAAACATATGCTATTATGTTGTACGAAGGGGTTATAAACATTCAGCACGATGGTTAATGATTTTTGAATAGAGAATAAATGAAATGTTAGACTTTCTCCTAGGAACTTGTAGTTTAAACAGGAATAGAGTTTATTCACTAAGCCATGACTTGTGAATTATTTTTCCAGTTAAATATTTTGGACTAAAATGTGCAATATAGAGAATATAATCATTGTGCTGTAAACTTACTAATGGCTTTTAAGTACTTTACGAGAGTGAAGCATCACATTATTTTTTTTCATTTATTTTTCTATTTATACATTTATAACATATTTCATGTTTTTGTAAACCAAAGTAAGATAAATATATTAACAGAAAATAAAAATGAACCTAAACTGAAATGTGGTGATAGCGCTATATGTAAGATCTTCCAGGCAGATAAAATATACACGATAATTTAATGATGAGTTAATGCGTCCAACAAGGAGTTAATTTCTGATAAGGTATAAAGCACTGAGTTCATTAAGTATTTTGTGTGTACTGTGTTTTTCAGAGCAGGGCACAATAATGAGCTAATGTTCAATTTTTCTATCAACTCTAAAACATTGACCACAGGGGGCAATGCAGTTTCACGTATAGGAGTTTAGTCTCTGACTTACATGGGAGTAAAATGTCTAGAGTTCAAGTACAGATAGATATATCTTTCAGGAATACTTCATTTTGTGAGAAGATTACCATTCTGTAATCCTGGACTTACTTTTCGCTTTTTATTACATTCTAGATTTAACTTATACACACAGGTAGGTGACAATTTAAAGATATCTGAAGTCAAAGTAGGGTAAATCAAAATAACGAAATGTACAATGTCAGAATTAAATTAAAATGGTTATCTAAGCACCATAACGACTACATGCTGTTGTAGTGTTTATGGTGCTACAAGGCTGTGCGCATCAGCCGATTGTTCATGTTCAAATTTTTAGTGGTTTGACCAAAACTCATAGTTCATTAGTGTGCCAGCTAATACACTATCAATCACATTTATGTATTTATAGGAGCATAACAACAGCTGATGTTATTTGACATAATTAAATATCATCCTGAGGAAGATGTCATCGACAAAAAGGCAAGTTTATCAATGGCTTGCCACAAACACTTGCTGAGTGGCGTTGAGAAGAATGCTGACTCAGAAGTACCACAACACATATTACTCCTTTATGTGAATTCTAGGGAATTGGGATGAATCAGCTTTCCTATTATCAAGGGTCATGGTACTTGCTGAATGTCTTGTGATCTTGAACCAAAGCGATTGGCTACTTATCACACTGTCAGACTTTTTCACTTATTTTAGATAGTTTATTTTTTAACCAAATTGTAGTTAAAGACTTGGAATAGAAGATACATGTGTGTGTATATATATATATATATATATATATATATATATATATATATATATTTATTTTATATCAATATGCAGGGTGTACATACCCACATTTTTATTGTTATTGTTTGATTGGTTATGCATTTACTAGTGTAATTTTAAGGTGGTTTTACACAGAGCTGTCTTCTGTAGCACTCTCAGTTCTGTATTTATCCTATTGAAATAAACTCAGGAATTGTGGCTAATTAAAAATCTGAATGGCAAAATTTAGGCAAAAATTGCTGATTTGGAAAAATTGGCCAAATAATCACAAGTTTACTATTTTAGGCTTAATTCTGAATTTAGTGAATAGCCATATGTGACAGCATATGATGCATTCTATGAAGGCTATTTATAGTTGACATTATGTGGTTCTCTTTTTGTATGTTGTGTATGCTAATATTTTTTATGTTTCACCGCATAACACTCGGGCAGCTGACTATTGCAACACTAACAGAAAAGGTATAATAAGTGTTTTATTAAGTACAGCATTAAATAACCATTTTAATACATTTGTGGAATGTTGAAAATGATCACTCTCCTTTCTTTTATTGTATTAACCAGATCTGACACAATGAAAAACCTTGAAATGTTCAGTAAATGTCTAAGGTTTCCTTTTATTCCAATGAAAATTGCACCTGTGGTCAGTTACTCACATAACACCACTAGAGTGTACTATTTATATGTCTATTGACACATTGTTCATCGTATTTATTTTAGTTTTTTGTTCTACATTGTTTGGGTATAGGGTAAAGAAAGAGTTGGACTACTATTTATTTTGTTGTCTCTGATAGCACTAGAGTAACTTAATATTTATTTATACTTTAAAAACCTTTATTGATGCATTTTCTTTGTTTATTTTGTTTTTACAGGACCGAATAGTGATTCAATTCATTCATGAAACATGAAGGCTGTTACCTGGTATTTAAATCCTTGTGGAGAACACTTTATGGTACTTCAACACTCGATCTATGAAGGTCCATAACTGGGATAGGCAACATTCGGCACTCCAGATGTTTTGGACTACATCTCCCATAATCCTCTTACAGCTATAATGCTGCCAAAGCATCATGGAACATGTAGTCTACAACATCTGAAATGCAGAAGGTTGCCTATCCCTGGTCTATAATGATGTTTGCTTTCCCTTCAAAGTAGAACTATCATATGTGAGATTTTTGCACAACTGAATAGTTAACAAAAGGCAGCTTTTGGCTGCAGTGCTTTTTTTTTTTTAAATCTCACGTGTTCCTATTTGAATCCTTCATATGGCACACCAGGAACACCAGATATGTAAATCAGATGAACCTCTTCAATTCCACATATTGCCGAAAAATGGTGCAATGCTATGGTACCACTAAAGGAATGCCACGGATTGCATGCGCTTGAACTTCACTGCTTTATTTGTCTAAATAAATATTTAAAAAATGTTTACTGGGGTTGGGAAAGAAGGAAATTGTACTTCCAGAGAATGTGACAGTGCCACTTTAAGCCACTAGCATATTTGCCAACTAAATTATTATAACCTCTCCAAGTATAATGAATTCCATCAACATGGTAACAAACCAGTAGCTGACAGACAAATAAAGAGGTTGCATGCATTGTTAACACATAGGTTCCTGTAATATTACTAAACTTCAAAAGATAGCTGGAACCTATAAATTACTATGTAGGATCATTTGGGGACATCATTTCACTGTCCATCCTCCGGCCCCCAATTTGCTTAGTGGGTCAGGACTATGTAGTAAAACATGGGGAGCATAGTATTGTCAATTACATCTCATGGTGGGGGTACTAAAACAAAAAGAGAGAAGGCATGCAATTGTCCACCCACACCTATAGGTTTCAGATTGGGGGGTATTAAAACAAAGTGGTGGTGGGCATGTCATTGTCCACCTTCCCAATGAGGGTTTTATCTCCCACTATTGGCATAGAATCCCAAGTCAACCCCCCTCCAAAATGTCCTTATGTACCACCCTCACCCTAACTAGTGAGGGGCAATAAATCTAATACATGTAAAATAAAAAATCATACTTAACTTCAGAATTATATTTTCTTCTTAAATATTATTTTATTTTGCCCCACTAAAGGCCAAAAACCAGTAGCAATAGACACAACTATTAAAAAAAAAAACTAAATAAAAAACCAAAACCAAAAAAATGAAAGCACATTTTCAACACATTTATAAGTAATATATAATTGCGGGGGGGTTGGACTCTTATTGGAAGGATTGAAGAATGGGGATATCCAATCCCTCTTTACTTTATTATCACACACTGAAAGCTGCCTATGAAGGGTAGTTAGGGGGAGCGGACAAGGGCATGTCCCCTCTCAGGATAATTAAATATCCACCACCACCTACGGGTGGTGCTGGGGGGATGACGACCCACACCTGCCCCCTGTTGGTAGGATCTGGTTGAAGACAGGCATGTTTCCCTGTTAATATATTATAGCTCCCATCCCCTTTTATGATGGTGTCTGCACGTAGGTCACAGATAAGGGCAGGAAGGGGGGCACTTATTTGTCCACCGCATTAATGATACCCACAATTAAGGGCACGAAGAGGAACCAGTTTTTTGTATAGAGTTTGAATACAAAAAGCACTAATTTTAAACTACACCCTAAATTCATTGTGTTGGAGTGAGCTGTTAAGAAAATATATTCGCAGGTGCCAAATGCATTGGTTAACATTTATCCCTGAACACATTTTGCTTAATTCACTGTATTTATTCTGTACAAAATGTTGTTTATTTCTATAGTTTTGGAATATTTTTTTTTTCAATTTTTTTTTTATCTTCTATAATTATACACCTTGAGTTTGACATACAACTTAAATGTGAATGTGTTCTGACAACGTGTATCAAGTTCATTTCCATTCAGTAAATGCCAAGTTCTTTTGGGTTCAGAACTGCTTCTACAATCAGTGCTCATAGGGATGTATTGGATTAAAGGCAACTTTTTTTTTTTTTTGCATATAAAGCTATTCTTAGTAAAACTTAAATTATTAAAAACATTTCAAAAGTGATTTTTGGTGCTTTGTTCTTTAATGTAATTCTTATCTGTTTCAAAAGTTTTATATTGTCATTTCTATTTCTGCCAATAATAAAACAGTTTTATTAGTCAACTAAAGAAACACTAATTTTGGTAAAAGGTTGCATTCTGCCTAAGGGTAAACATTAGGAATAATATATCATTGCCATAAAATAAAAAAAATATAAAAAAATAAATAAATAAACTATCTCGCAACTAAAATGGCACTCTTTTTTCTTCATCCGTATTTTAATTGTACTGCAATAAAAATAGCAACACCGATTATTTTCTGGAAAATGGAGATTTTTTTTTTTTCCGCTGTTTCTTTTGTTGTTGAAACAGCAGCAGCTCTGTTTGTATTTACATTCAGTCATTTATTGCCCATTAAAGAAGTAATGCTATGTTAATGTAAGGGAAGAAAAAAATCAATGCTACTCA
This sequence comes from Pelobates cultripes, assembly GCA_933207985.1. Lineage (NCBI taxonomy): Eukaryota > Metazoa > Chordata > Amphibia > Anura > Pelobatidae > Pelobates > Pelobates cultripes. Next base: position 290,296,322 of record OW240913.1, read on the forward strand.
GATCAGTAGCTGTGGGGAAACAGAGTAGCAGCTGGTTTGCAAACAGAAAGCCCACACAGATCAATGAAATTACAAGCTAAATCTGCTGATGTTCACAAACTGCTCCAGCGTTGTGATGTCTAACCTTTCTCAAGTTCAAGATCTCTTTGGCAATACAGCAACAGGTTAAACGAGGGGGGGGGGAAATAACAGCGCAGGGGAAAAAGATAGCATTCTAGTGGTGGAATGTTAGTGAGGTATGTACTAGAGAGCTAACTGCCGTTCATTTTATTGCTGCTCTAGAGTCCACCATAATTTCCTGCCGTTATATGTAGATACCTTCATTTTTATTTCCTTCTTGGCTGTCACGGAATGCCTTGAACTGTATCACTGACTTACTACAGAGCTTGTTTGCAATGGATTGGTGATGCGCTTTCCCGAATATAATTTGTCAGAGAATGGAATGATGTCAGAGTTTTATTTAACTCCTAATGCTTTTTTTAATTGAAAATTAAAGTGCACAGAAGTAGCTTTTATAACCATGGGATTTTAGAATAAGATTTATTTATTTTTTAAATATTTTTTCAGGAATACCTAAATATTTCTACAGACTTTTATCTAATTGGATGCTTATTAAGTATTCCCTAAAGTGGGCATTTTTAAATTCAAAAGTGAATTTCTAATTGTTGGCAGAAATAACCAAATTGTAAAAATTCAGGCACATTTTAAGTTCAGATATTTTTGCCTTTTAGCAATCTAATCCTTTTTATTTGGGACCTTCTTTGGTTGAGGTATTGAAAATGATGCCTTAAATATATGAGATTGAAATATAAATATATTAAACGTGCTAAATATTTATTCATAATTTACTAAATCTGAACAAGATCTTCATATTTGCTTTTAAAATGGAGAAAACACCATGGTAGATTCAATAAGATTCTATTGTGCTTGAGTATGAAGATTGATTCTAGGGAAACATTATAAAACTGAAGCATTTACCATTTTACTGAAGGTATGTTTTTATTGATCGCATCACTTTTTGACCCTGTGCCACTCATAATAACACATAATAATTCCTATTTTAAATTCTACGGTAAGCAAGAGGGTGCAATTGTAAGTCTTAAAGGAACACTGCAAGCACCATAACCACTTTGGCTCAACATAGAGGTTATGGTGCCAGGAGTGCCCTGATGACAATCCCTATTCTAAGTAGCCAAAAAAATAAAATAAAACTAAGTGCTGTGTAGCTTCACGCTCTCTCTTTAGTGGAAATGGGGAGCGGCCCAGGCAAAACCATTCTGAAATAGTTTCACTACATACATTGAGGGACACCAGAGCACTTCTGACACCATAACAACTACACCTTACACCCTTACAAGATGTCAAAGTCAAATGCTATGTTCATGTATATTATAGTTAACCCCTTAACGCCGTTACGGCGTTCTATACCGTCGCGGCTTTAAAGGGCATTAAAGCCGTTGCGGTGGCATAGAACGCGGTAATGGCTTAAGGCCCCAGGACCTTGGCGGTACTTACCTCCACCACGATCAATTATTTTATACGTATGAACTGTGACATTTTTTGTCATACTAAATGTTCCTTTATAAAGTTCTGCCTTTGTCTGGTATATAATTTTGTTACCTGAACAAAAATATTTAGTGGTATTTTGATTTCATAAACATTCTACTAAACTATGGGTTGCATGATAACAAATTAGATAACTATGGTTATCTAATTTATTGGGGTAACTCAAGATGCTCCATTTTAAATTGTCTCAGTGGTGACAGCTTTTTATTCTAGAGATAACTGTGGGTAGTGTTAAGAGAGGTTACGTAGTCATTATTTTGGATCTAGTGTAGACAGTTAATGACCCTTTTACCCACCCGTTTGCGAGCTGTGGTGTTAGTGAGAGAACAAATTTCAGACAACCCAAACTAAATTGATTCAGCCAAACCAAGGTTTTTTTCGACTATGCACAAGTCTATATTAAATGCAACAGTGCTGACAGACTCATAAACATTATCTTTTGCAACATAGAACATTTTCTAACCATCTTGAAAGGTGACATTTACATCTACGAGAGAAAAGAGAGAGAGGAAAAAAGAAGTAGGGAAGATTGAGAAAGAGCAATCAAAGATAAACCATAGTTGGAGGTTTATCAAGGCAAAGTAGGTTCTAATGTAAGTGCATAGTTCTAATTGTTGAGCAATAGTGATTGCTCCTTGTTAGCACTTTACCAAGGAACAACACCTGTTTTGCCTTAGTAAATCTCATCTAAGAGAAGAAAAAAACCTGTACAAACCTGTACAATGTCATCAAAGAGAAGAAGTTTAATAAATATTGAACATTTTAAAGATTACAACCTCTTACTTTCTGACAATCTGCATTCAACTCTGTTATTTTAAGATCACCGTAATAATAAAATTCTTTATAATAAAATTTTAATCCCCCCCCAGTTTAATTCTGCATGTCCTATATGCAGCGTATACATTTGATTATACCTACTTGTTATGCTAGAATAGCAGTAACAAATAAGCTCTGATATAAGAAAGAGTTACAACTTGGTAAAAGCATGACTTATGACATGGAATCTAAAGCAATACTTGCTCATTGTGACCTACAGTGACTTAAACAGAGAGATGAGACTGTAAATCGCAAGAGACAGGAAATAACTGTGCTGATAAAATCCTCTACATTGCTGCCTACACAGCAGGATCAGTAAACAGTATGTATGTGTTTTTAAAAGTATGAAAAATACTATATTGTACTCAGATTGGTTTTATTATATGGTGGTGGGAGGTACTAGAGCAAGAATATGGGTCATTTAGCTCTTTTTGGATTGGAATGTAACTGTCGACAGATTAAGGCTGACGTTGATAGATCTATGGTGGTGGAAGAGATGTTCAACAAAAGATGGAGAACTAAATGCCAACCAAACTCATGTGTGAAAACATGATCATCAAACCAAAGTAATAAATCTTCAGTTTTGATATGTTAATTTTGATATGTTAACTATGACTGTGATCGGGGATGGTGGGAAATTATAAAAATGCAAAGGGAAGAATTATCGAAATGTCATAAACAGTTTTGCACCTTTTTTTGGCATAATATTGGTGTGATTTCTATCGATTTTTAATTTTTTTTTGCAACTGTGCCATTTTCAGTGCTGATACTGTTATTTTTATTTCTGTAATACTTTTATCTGTGGCACAAGAGTTATATCAATTTCTTAGTCGGCTTTCCTCTCAGAGAAGAGGTCTGTTTTAGTTTATGGAAAACGCATTGGTCTCACTCATTCTGTGCTTCTTAGCTTCTGATCTCTCTCACTTTTCTGATCAACTGTTGACTGTAAAACATAATTCACAGATCACTTGATCCGTGTAAAATTTGCTCATTAGAAAATAAAATTGCAATTATATAGTTGCATCCTGCACAAATACGCCATAGGAAGCATAATGAGCAAATGTAGAAACAACTTGGAATAATCACAAGAAAATTGCAAATGGAGGAATAATGGTGCAAAAACAAGGTCAGAATTTAAGAGATATCACTTTTAGATGAATTTAAGGTATCTTTGATAAATACAAACAGATTTCAGGTCAAAAATTTAAAAAAGCACTTTTCAGATCACTTAGATAAATTTCTTCCTAAAAAAACCCCCATCAACTGGATAAATGATGGATAACCTAGCTAATGCCCCTAAAGGGTGAAGTCCATTGCTATGAAAGAATTGCTCCCAAATAAGTTATAAAGTACCTCTAAGAGTTCAGGAATTCTCAGTTATAATTGAAATGTGCTACTAATACAACTTGAATGTGGGACATATTGGCTGCATTTTGAATTACTATTTAGAGTAGGTGTAGACAACCTTCGTCACTCCAGATGTGCTGGACTACATTTCCCATAATGCTCTTACAGCCAACCAGCTGGCAAAGCATCAGGGGAGAAGTAGTCCACAACATTTCGATAGCTGAAGGTTGCCTACCATTCGTTTAGAGGCACCAGGAAACCTTTTGCTGACCTTACGTTGAAATCATATAATAATATTAATTATGATTATCTATCACAAATAATGGATTTTATAGCTTTATGTTATCAATCTTTCACAGTTTGCTTGTTTGTTGCTGAGGCAGAATGTGTATTAACACTAGGAGGAGGAGCAGGAGTGATGATTATACAAATAAACTTTCAAATAAATCCCAGGCAGAAAGTCCAGAGAATTTATTTTGTAACTTTCCAAAACACGATAAAACCTGTACAAAACCTGTACCTGGGGTACTGTTGTACTCGTGAGACATCGTTGAACACAAATATGAGTGTTTTAAAACAGTAAAATGTATAATGACCATGCTATCAGCTGTGAAAGGGCAATTTTTGTGTAAAAATGTAAAAAAAAAAAAATGTGAACTTTAGTCAGGGTTTGTGACTAAGTGGCTACTAAGAAAGACTGGACATACACTATTCTGAATACCCTGGGTTGTCTACTATTGCAAATTGTATGCCATGATGGCGTTCATTTTCATTCTTGGGCTGCCATACAGTTTGAAAGACAATAAAGGAGCAGTAAACCAATCTGTCAAATTTCAATGTGTATAAACTAAACAGGTGAAGTCCCTCTAGTTTGCCCCTGTAACTTTATAAAACCCCATACAACCTGCACATGGGTGGTACTGTTGTGCTTGTGAGACATCGCTGAACACAAATATGGGTATTTTATTGCAGTAAAAGCTAACAGTATTATGACATTCACAGTTAACATGCCATGCAGAACATGGAAAATATTATTTCTTAATTATGTTTCTATCATCTATAAATATTTGATGTGAAATGAAAGCCCTATTTCTCCTGAACAAAATGATATTAAATAGGTGTGAGTGCACTTTATATAAAATAGGTAAACCATGGTTGAACAAACATATAGTTCAAATTCTAGGTTTTGTGTTGGTTTTGTTTTGGTCAGAACTTGTACAACTGTGTCCGTCCTTAAGGGGTTAAAATAAATGTTTTAAACAATATAAGCCAATCATGTTCAACCGTCACAAGAACCTTTATTTGTAATGAATATGAAAAACAATCACTGTTGGTGGAATTTTAGTAGAAAACATATTCCAGCTAAGGTGAATAAAGCAGGGAGATTTGTTAACACGTAAAATTAAATATATAAATAAATAAATAATAATGTGCCCTCAGCAAATAAATCCTAATTAATCGAGTATGTAAATCAATACATATTTAATACTAGCATAAGAGGCAGAGACAAGGTATTAATGTTTGTGAATTTTCTTTATGTATCGCAAATATACTTTTAATTATCCAATTAAAACCTGAAGTTAAATTGAATAAATAAGAAAAAGACAAATTCTCTACCTTAAAAGCTAAATATATTAAATAAACAAGATAAACACAAATAGAAAGATAAAGAGAATACAGACTGATGAAAACAACATTTAAAATTAATTTATAAAAGTTACCTTTGGGGGAATATTATAAAAAAAAAAATTCAAGTGCTATTTTGCTGCCTGTGCTAAATTCAGAATGACATTCTATTGGCTTCTATGGTGATTTGGTCATGCATTTCTTTGTCAAGTATGTACATATTGTAGTTTATCCATACTGCATTGTGTTACATCATATTGTTATAGATTTTGAAATTATAATCTGTCAGTTAATATAACAGTACAAATAAAAGTAGAGGAAAATAAATAAATATATATATATGTAAAGGCTTGCCTGGAGTTGTGGGAGGGGCGTGGTGATCCTATTTAAACTCACCCCCCTTTCTCTGCATCACTGTGTAGTTTTGACTTCGGCAGGCATCACTTTCGGACTTCCGGGTTACGATTACTTCCGGTTCGCGGTCTGTGTGTTTCAGTTCGGCAAACAGCTGCTGTTTTCCCACACGCTTGGGGGCACAAAAATCGTGAGTTTTGCATACCCCGGTCACCTCACCATTTGCCACACGCTGGATGGTCCATAGAGGTGGGGGGGCTGGCAGAAAAATGCACGGACACAGCAGCCAGAGACCACAAAAGTCTCACCTGGGAAAGTCTCAGGTTTGCAATAACTTTAATGTAGGTACATGTGGTTATAGTGCCTGCAGGTTGTTTTAGGGCACACACTAAGTCTATGTGTCCCAATAAAAGTCACACTAAACCATACTTGACATCCGTAAAGATTGGTTCTTTGGCACACGCATTAGCCTCTCATCCATCCAAACACCTAGTGGACTTTTTGATAGATAGTTTCACGGAGGGATTCCATACAGGGTTGGTTCATACCCCCGCTGGCATTTACGAATGCAACAATTTACAGTCAGCATTTGCAAACGTGGAAATGATCGATGCTCTATTACACAAAGAATTAGAGGATGGGTTTTTATTGGGACCTTTTCAATTGGCGAACCAACCCCATAGGATTAGTCACTGGGAAATCCTCAGGGAAACACAGACTGATTTTAGACCTATCAGCACCTCACTCCTTGGCCATACCAAGCCTCAATTCCCTAATTCCATCCGAGGAATTTTCACTCCAGTACACCACTATAGACAACGCTATACACACCATCATCACAGCTGGCGTAGGTGCTTGGCTCAGTAAAACTGACATCGTCAATGCGTTCAAGGTGCTACCCATTCGCCCGTCACTATGGCATCTGCATGGTTTAAAATGGAAAGGTGTCTATTATTTTTTCACAAGACTCACGTTCGGGTCAAAAAGCAGCCCAAAAATATTTGACTTCTTTTCCGAAACCTTATGTTGGCTGCTGTTAAACAATTGCAGATGCCAGGCCGTTATACATTATCTGGAAGACTTTCTGTTCGTGGAGAATAATTCCTCTTCCCCCAGTGATCTGACAAAGGCCATATCATTTTTTCATTCTTTGGGGGTGCCAGTGTCCCCCAAGAAAACAGAAGGCCCTGACACATTAGTAAATTTCCTAGGTATCCTACTCGATTCAGTAAACATGGAAGCGAGCTTACCACCAAGAAAAATTGACAGCATACTACAATCCATTAACAAATTTTTGGTCAATAGGACATGCAATAGGAAGGAATTGCAATCTTTGTTGGGATTTGCTATACGAATCATCCTGCAAGGCAGGGCCTTTATCTCTAGACTACTTTGCCTCCTCCCTCTCATACCAAATTACATTACTCGTATCAGCTTGGAGGCGCAGGCTACAGCTGATTTGCTAATGTGGCGCAAATTCCTGTTGCAATGGAATGGCAGAAGTATGTTCTTGCCTCCATTGTCTGTCCACTCTCCAGTCATTTGGACAGATGCGGCTGCATCAACGGGTTTTTCGGCCATATTTGGAAACGAGTGGTTTTGGGATGCTTGGCCAGAGGAGGTCCAACACATTGAAGGTTTCTCACGCACCTCGGCCTTATTTGAGATATACCCCATTGTGGCGGCAGCGGCGGTCTTGGTCAGGTAGCTCGGTACGCTGTTTTTCCGACAACCTAGCTACCTGCCACATCATAAACAAAGGCCGATCAGATTCTCTAACGATCATGAGATTCATGAGAAGACTGACCTGGCTGGCGGCCTGCAATCACTTTTATTTGGTGTGTTCTCATGTACCAGGGGTCTTTAATACTGCAGCTGACAAATTGTCTCGCTTCGAATTCCAGGCATTCAAAGAGACGTTAGACACGGCCTCCCCCACAGCCACTGCAGCACCATGTTTTCAGGAGCTGGTGATGGACTGAAAGAACTGGCAAAGCATGGGCTCGCCTTGGCTAGTCTAGCCCTGTCCGACAATACTAAACGGTCTTACGATAGGGCCTTCAAACTATACAAGAGGTTTATGATGGAACACAACTTGGTGCAGTTTTTTGCCATTTCCACACTGGTAGCTTTTGTGTCATTTTGTCATCTTAAACTCAAATTGTCACAAAACACCATAAAATTATATTTAACCGGCATACAACACCACATGTATACCTTATACCCAGATAATGCTAGTTTCTTATCTTCTTACCCCATTAAAAACATTCTTAAAGGTGTACAGAAATCCAGTACCACTCCTCCATCAACAAGATTACCGATACATAAGCAGCTATTTAAGGATATGTCCGACTTGTTGGACACGGCCCCATTTGAACACTATACAAACATGATAATCAAAACAGCCATCTACTTGGCATATTATGGTTTACTTAGACCTGGCGAGTTTACCATACACGGACATAAATACGCACAAAACTGCCTCAAACGGTCCCATCTCACCAAACTACACAATCACTATATCTTGTCACTACCAGTTACGAAAACAAGCCAGCTGGGCAAGATGGTACCAGTCACATATTATCCTACTGCAAACAGATGGTGCCCGGTGAAAGTATTGGATACATACCTCCACTTATTACCACCGCAGTCTGACATCCCGCTGCTAGTCTTACACAAAGAGGTCTTAACAACAGCCAAATTCATGCAATACGTCCGCATGTTACTAACCAGACTAGGTCTGAACGCTGGCAACTTTTCTGGCCATTCATTTCGGATAGGGGCAGCCTCCACAGCCTCCAGCCAAAATATTCCAGTACATATAATCAAGTCTTTGGGCCGCTGGAAGTCCTCAGCCTTTGCGTTGTATATACCTCAACCTGTGTTAGAAAGTAGGGCGGCATTTGTTAAACTGTCATCTTGAGGTATTTTCTTTGCCCTATGTTTTCTATGCAATAAATATTTTCTTTGGCAAAGACACTGCTTATTTTTGCCCTCTTTATTACAGGCCTACCGCATACGTCGGTTTCGGCACACTTCAACTGACTTTTTCATACCTATGGTTACACCATACGATATATACGTTACGTTACAAGAATAGCACCGAACACAAATATAAAGGCTTGCCTGGAGTTGTGGGAGGGGCGTGGTGATCCTATTTAAACTCACCCCCCTTTCTCTGCATCACCATGTAGTTTTGACTTCGGCAGGCCCCACCCACCACTCCCTCAACTCAATTAATTTATTATTTTATATCCAGGGTGGGCCCTCTTTATTACAGGCCTACCGCATACGTCGGTTTCGGCACACTTCAACTGACTTGTTCATACCTATGGTTACACCATACGATATATACGTTACGTTACAAGAATAGCACCGAACACAAATATATATATATATATACGGAGGCTCATATTGCATATATATATATATATATATATATACTGGAAAATCCTTGCACTCAAGCTGTATAGTTCTTGTAAGTAGACACAAATCCAAAGATTAGGCTGCACTCATGGTCTTCATAAAATCCAAAATGCTTTATTGTCAAATTATTAGACATATGCATTCATTTTCGGGCGAATTCAATTTCGTCCAAAATTTCAGACTTTTTCGTATTTGTTTACTAAAACGTAAATGGAAGTCTTACATACGAAATATAAACAAAACAAAAGGACAAATGCTGAATGCATTACCTTTTCATTTCAGTTCTTTCATTTAATAGTCTCCATGCTACAGGAGAATTAACCCCCACAGCACGGAGGAAAAAAAAAAACGCTGGTTCTCCCTGCAGCATTAGACTTAACCCGTGCAGGGCTGCAAGGAGACTCTTACAAGCAAGGGTTAAGTGACTTAACCTGTGCTTGGGGAAAGTACCACTGTGCATGCGCAAAAAGAAAAAGCAGGGAGGGAGCCGGCAGCACTACCATCTACCTCCTTGTTATAAATAATAATAATTCCTACTGGGAAGTATAAAAACATTTTATTTACAGGTATTTAGTTTTTTGTTCTCACCTCAATATTTTTAAGGTGAGGGGGTACGTAGGATTTAATTTTATTGCGAAGGGTGGTGACTAGGGATTTGAGGACCCCTAGTCACTTATGGGGGGTATTTTTTATATTTAGCCCCCACCCACCACTCATGGGTGGGGGCTGAGGGGACACTAGGTCCCGCCATTATTTATTTAATTACGGTCCCCACCCAACAGTCATGGGTGGGACCAGGGGGGACATTAGGTCCCCCTTTTATTTAATTAGGGTCCCCACCCGCTGATCATGAGTGGGGGCCTGGGGGAGACACTAGGTCCCCCTATTTATAGTAATAGTCCCTACGTGCCCCCCCATTTTAGTTATTTGGGTTCCCCACCATGGGAGAACAGGGGGACCTGTGCCAGATTGTCCAAGATTGTCAGGCATTATGCTTGTGGTCAGCAGTTGCTATTTGTAGCTATTGTCTTTAAAATGCACTTGTGATGATACACATGGATTTTATTGCAAAACACGGAGGCTCATATTGCATATCCCATTCTTTACTGTCCATCAATAGCAGTAAAGAATACAAACAGAATGAAAAAATAATGCATACATAATAACACTCCCTGACCAAGTCCCAAGTATAATAGTAGGCATCTCCCTAAGACCTTCCTCTTTCTTTGCTGCTCCACAGTCAGATAAGTACCCATTTTCTCTGTTCAGTGGATTTTGGGTTTATCTGTGAGTTGATTGCTATTGTGCATTTGTTTTGCAGGTGTTATAGACTGTTGTATTCTTTTGTTTATTCGGAACTCAGGGACCCAGACCAGCTGAGAGGTCTCTCCCCTATGCTTTTGGGTTTTGTTACATCCCCTGTCTTTTTCCCATTTTCTCTGTGCTTTGTCTCTGCTTGGGCTTTTGTTCTCTTTTCTCTCCTGACTAGTTTCTTGGCCTGTTTTTGCCGCTATTTGCGGTTTGCTCGCACCACCATTCAGCTCCATTTGAGTATTTTGGGGCTTGCGTTCGGCAGTTTTATCGCGCAAATGCCAACGTTTCTTTTTTTTCTCACTTGTAGTTCGTGGCAGCGTTCGGTCTGCCAACGCTATTCATCGTTCGCAGATTTGTATCCAAACATTTGGCTGTTTTTGCTCCGTTTATGTGTTTTGCCTTACTTGATGCGTTCTGTGTGCGAACTCGATTCATTCGCAAACCGAAGGCGCCCCTTTGGTAGTTTTTGACCACATTCACAGGGTTTTTCCTCCTGCGGTTCTCGCGAATTTTTAGGACTGTGCTCCATTCCAGTTTTCTACTCCCCTTCCTTTCTCTCTGCCTTTCCTAACTCATGTATCTGCTGCTGGTGTGGTCCCTGGTGAGATCTATTTTACCCTTCACTGGATAGTTTAGTTTGGGATGTGGACTTTTCACTATTTTGGATGTAGCTTAATGCCTGTAAGTTATCTGGCCTTGATGTTGGTCTATGGCACCGATTTAACTCTTGGGCTCCTGTTTTTATTTTTTCACAGCCTGATCCAGACCTGTTTGATGTTCTTTTAGTGGCCTTTGAACAGTTCCAACGGCTTCTTGGTTGGAGCTGTCCATTGCTGTTCCAAATTGATTATCTGTTTTTGGTTCCGTGGTCCTGTGTTAACAGTTATGGACTTCTATGTTTCATTTGCTGATGGATTACGTCTGCTGGTTTTCTGTTTTGCAGATTTTATGTATATGGTGTGTTGCATCTTCAAGAAAGAGGAAGGTCTTAGGGAGGTGCCTAATATTATACTGAGACTTCGTCAGGGGGTGGCCTATGTTATTATGTATGCATTATTTTTTCATTCTGTTTGTATTCTTTGCTACTATTGGTGGACAGTAAAGAAAGGAATATGCAAAACTCGCCTCCGTGTCTTTAATAAAATCATGACTTTTCGTCATGTAATAGCAAAATCATATAATTAAAAATATTTATAGACGTAATAACAAATGTATAGATATTTCAATAATTCTAGATAAAAATAGACTCTCCCTCACCTATCTATCAATTCCTTGGCATACAGGTGTATTTTAATGGCATGCACATACCCTTATGATTGCATGATGGGAAAAACAGAGGTAACTTCCTACAGGCAGAAGGAGTAGTCTCCTGTTCCCCGGCACTGCAAAACTTATGCATGGACTGCTCTTGCTGTAAGTTATTCTTTTGCTTGAGTACATCTTCCTCTTTGCTAAAGAACTATAGGAAGTAAGTGACAGATGTCACTGAAATCTGCTGTAGGTGAGCTGGTAATGAGCCATAATGGCATGAGAAGGTACGCCCTAGTTGGGGAAGATCTCAAGCAAGTCTAAAGGGCTTGGAAGGAGCTGGAGGTAGGAAATAAACATTAGTAGAACTCTATAGGTTTTTATTAGGTACTACTTTCTAATACTTTATAGGAACCCCATTTTTCTCCAAAACAAACTGAATTCTTTGTAGCATAAGTCAGCAAGGTGCTGTTTATTGTACATACATACCCTTATTACAGTGTGAAATGAATGTCTTAGACACTTGAGGTGTCTTTGAAAAAAAATTTCATTTTCATTATTTTATAGCTGTCCCAACTTTGTTATAATGAAGTGCATGCAAGAAGGACAATATGATCGTTGATACATTAATATGCTATCTATGATTGCAGCTTTGCCCTGTACATTAGTATACGCATTAGCCATGAGCTTATGGCATTTTAATTATTAAAATCCTAAGTGTGTTTAATCTTTGAACTGTCTGACGAAAAAAGAAGCAAGTAAACAGGTCTTTCAAACTTTTCTTGCCAACCTTCAAAGGTCAAAACCAGTTGTGGCACCTAAATTCAAAAGTAATTAGTTAGAGATTTACTAGGATTGCATGCCAATCTTCTGGTAGCTTAGATGTGACATAGTGAATAACCTTTGTCAATCCCAAGAGATGTGCAAATAGATGAGAAGATAAATAGCAAGATATATATCTTGCTTAGGGGCATATGAGCACTTTGCCCACAGAATAAAATGTCGATGACCAATTCACATGGAGAATGAAAAATGGCCACAAAGGCCTACATAAGTTCTCGCTTAATGTCACATGCATTCATTGCCAAGGAGTTTGTTCACAAAACAGTGAATGTGGGTGAACTGAAAACTGAACTACATAATTTAGTACAACATGTAAGATTAAAAAATAAAATTTAAAAAATCAATTTTTTTAATTCCTGTTTTTCAACATTGCTAGTTTTCCCCAAAATTCACAATGACGCAAAATATATCAATTAAGCCCCTGAGTTTCTTATTTAACAATCAGTGGTTCATATCATGTATTTTAAGAAGCTTTAGTTGGAAATTTAAATAAGGTGTATCTACAAGGACTGTTTCATTTTTTTTTCTTTTTCTTTATGATATCAAATGATTGTTTGTTGTTGTTGTTGTTGTATGCATTTGTCCCAAAACTGGTTTGATGGTGTCTAAAAAAAAAAAAAAAATCTTTCTTTGTTGGTGTGTGAAATCAGAACTGTCTACTTGGTTTGATTCTGTTTCTTTGTTATTTTCTTTTTTATTGTTTCTACGTATTGTTTGCTGTCTTTAATTGTAAAAATATCTTTATCAGGCATATTGGGAACTAGATGTCTCTCTTTTTTAAGAAATTTCATGAAACTATAACAGCTCAAAATACACAATTATCTAAAATAGAGTTATTATCATCATTATTATTATTTTTATTATTATTATTATCATCATAAAATATTTTAAATGATAGCGTTTACAGATCACAAATTTCACTGATATGCATTAGCAGAGCGGCTTCTTTATTTGATGTTGAAAATCACATTGCGTTCAGCTAAATGACTAAATAAAAAGAATTGTATAGATATTTTTAATGATGTGGATTTGAATTTTATGCTAATTTAAAAACCACTCGAATCAAATGAAGTGATCAAAGTCCCTATGATATCTATTGGTGTGTTCTAAAGATTTCATATTAATGTACACTTTATTCATTGCAATTTTTACTACAGCCTTTATAAATGAAGCTGTGCAACTATATAAAAATAAAGATATTTCATTTCAAATGCTGTGATAGATGGCACCGTGTGTCACCATAATAAAACTTGAAGAGACAGTGTCCTGAATATACTCACCAATCAATGCTAGGTTTTGTATTTGACAGAAAACATATCTTGTTTTTTTATCTGTTAAATGCGTGAGCTTGGGGCAGTGATATGTCTGAAGCAGTTTAAATCTGAAATGTGATGTGCAGTAGGTGAATGACATTTTTGTTTATTGAAAAGTATCACATGTGCAGTAAGCCACGGATAAAATGTACCACAAGACCTCTTCATGGAACATCTGTATTCATTTCTTCGTTCCTTTGATGCTTATCAATGTTAATAAACTCACGTTTTGCAGAGCAAACACAAATACCTGGGATTGCAAAAGCACTAAATTAGATATAAGTGAAAGAGAATGAAATGGAATAATTATTTTTTAATTCTTTTAGTGTCATGTGTATTCTCTGCTTTCTGCAATTATTGACACAATATTATATTGTATGGCTATATATAGTGAGGGACATCAGAAAGCAATAGATATTTTTTTTCCAATATGTTTCAATTCAGTAGATTTGTTTATTATTGATTAAATTGATTAAGTCAGAACAATCCCAAAATGACCAAGTGTTATATGAAATGTTGCACTTTAGAAATATAAAAAAATTATTGAAATAAATAATATGACTTTTATAGCTTTGCAATATATATTAATGCTAATAAAATTCACTTTTTATGAAATCTAATTGTATAAAAGGTATATTAATGTAGCTGTTTCTTTTTGTTAGTCAGTGAAAAAACTCAACCTTTATGCTGTAATATTGACACCAATGCCATAGTCATTCTCCAGTCTATCTAGGTACCTTATTCAGCTGATTAAAATAAGTTAAAAAAAAAAAATTAAAAAAATGAGATGGAAGACCTTCTCTTGACAGCATGGTTGTCCTTCTCATCACCTGCGTCATCATACCTTATCAATCAATAAAAAAATCAAGCCAGGTACTTCCTCTGCAATTTCTTTTTATACATTTTATTTTATTGTTATTACTATTATTATTACTGTTCTGTTTGTTTACACATTTTAATTAGGCTGGTTTTATTATCAGTCACTAAACTGCAGGACGTTCACCAAGACCCATATGACTGTAAATGTAGAAATGGAGGAAATTAAGCATTTGCTTACACCAGTGGCGTCTCTAGGATTCATTTTTAGGGGGGGCACATGGTGGGCCAGGACAAAAGTAGGGGGGTACATTTAACCCTGCCCTCACCGCATTTTGACCCCGTTCCTGCTGCATGTTAAGCCCCTCCCCTGACACAATGTGTTGTTGTTTTTTAATAATCCCTGGTGGAGGATTCATTATTGTCCACCAGGGATTATTAAAAAACAAACACATTTCCCTTGATACAGTGCCATAGTTGCCAACATTTGAAAAAAAATTCCAAGGGCATTTTGCAGCATAGCTATCAATTACTGTCTGTGTATAATATCCCTGGACAATCAGTGCTCTCTGTATAATACAGGGTTGTGTGTATAATAAATTGGGACAGTCAGCGGTCCCTGTACAGTGCTGCACTCTGTATAATACATGGCTGTGTGTATAATATCCCGGGAGAGTCAGTGCTCCCTGTATAGTGCTGCTCTCTGTATAATACAGGTCTGTTTGTGTATAATATCCCAAGACAGAGAGCAGCACTATACAGGGAACACTGATTGTCCCAGGATATCATACAGACACAGACTTGTATTATACAGAAAACAGCAGTATAGTATTATACAGATAGCTGAGCATATACCCCATCTCCCAATCTCTAGACTACTAGTACCTGTCAACAGCAGCTCCCAGACGCGTGTAACAGGGCTAAAGTGTGCGGCAGCTCACACAGATGATTCACACACACAGACATACAGACTGCTGAGTCCATATACACACACAGACACACACACAAACTACTGAGTCCATACACACACACACACACACACAGACACACAAACACAGACTGCTGAGTCCATACACAAATACAGACTGCTGAGTCCATACACACACACATACTGCTGAGTCCATACACACACACAGACACACAGACTGCTGAGTCCATACACACACAGACACACAGACTGCTGAGTTCATGCACACACACACACACAGACGCACAGACTACTGAGTTCATACACACACACATACAGACTGCTGAGTCCATACACACACACAGACTGCTGAGTCCATACACACACACACACACACACAGACTGCTGAGTCCATACACACACACACACACACACACACACACACAGACTGCTGAGTTCATCCACAGACACACACACACACACACACATACTGCTGAGTCCATACACACACACAGACTGCTGAGTTCATACACACACAGACTGCTGAGTCCATACACACACACACACACACAAGCTTCCTCACTAGCAGAGACACACACACAAGCACATTAAGCCTACCTGACACTGGAGCCTGTTATTGGGGGTCAGACAGCCATATTCCATGCTTTCCAGCAGTAGCAAGGTCTGCTGCTTAATGGCGGGGGCGGGGCTTATGTGCGGGAGGCGGGGTTTCATTTTGGGGCCGGGGCCTGTGCCAGGCAGTGCTCCGTTCCAGCCCCTCTGTCCTGCATTCCCTCAGGCTGTAACACACTGTTACAGTCTGAGGGTATATAATTTAAACACATGGCCAGCAAGTTGCCGGCATTTGGGGGGAGTTTAAAGGGGGGGGCACAGCACAGTAGGGGGGCCATGGCCCCCTCTGCCCCCCCCCTAGCGATGCCACTGGCCTACACTACAGACATTATATGCAGAAGATTTTAATATTGCATTTTATTTTATTCATTGTATTTGATTTTTTTGTTTTATTTACATTTTGTTTTGTGTTTGTTTCCTATATTTTCTTAAATTGTTCTGAGCTAGGCAAAATCAGATAACCTTGCTTGGAGTATATACGATATATTAGCATAACATAGGAGATTTAATTTTTGATATTAACCTGTTATTATTCAACTAATGCGTGGTCAAAAAATTTGATTTGTCCAAATCAATTTGTTCCGAAATGTTTTTTTTTTTATTTAGATTGTGTTTTGGTTTGGATAATTTCGTCCATGTGATCCTTACCAAAATTGATTTGAACAAACCAAAATTGTGCTAAAAAGTGTGCATTAGTTCATTGTAATGGAAAAATGGCTAAACTATTTCCTAGTCTAGTAGCATTTTGAAATGTTAATTATGAGTGGTCAACTTGTCATATGAATTAAGCATTAAAAATTATTCAGTTTTATAATTGTAGTTTTTTTTCTTTTGCAATCAATAAATAAATTAATGAAACAGAGTAGAGGCTGTATGAGTCATTTTATTTAAAAAAAAAAAAAGGGGGGGGGAATTGAAGAAAAAAAAAGGACAAAAGTAAATGGGAATCAAACAAACAGAAGTAGATTTTGTCCAAATAGAATTGATAGTATCACAATAATATATACGTACACTGTTTACTTTGTATTGCCAGGTATCTCAAAAAGAAAAAGAAACAAGATATACAAAATAGTGAAGTATGTTTTAGCAGCAAGTTAAAATATTAGTGTAACATGGATAAACTCACACTTTAGAGAGCTACTGAGAGCTGTGCTGTTTTCAGCATGGACGGTATAATCCCTGTCTAAGCATATAATTCTGCAACAATGGTATTGCTCCAGTAGGTGGATAATGTGGAAACAAAAGTGGAAGTATCCAATGGTACAATATAGCAGCAGACAGTAATTAAAAATATAAAAGTAGGTATCCTACTTACATTTCCCAAAGCATGGACCTGCTCTGCTGTTTAGAACGTTGGCGGTATGATCCTTGCCTGGGATTTGCAGGACCAGGAAGCCAATGGGTAATAGAGTATAACATCCCAAATAAATCCAAAGTAAATTACATTTAAAAGGATTAACTTTATTACAACATAAAAAACAACAAAATAGTATATAGAATAAAAAAATACTAAACTAACCACACTGTTTGTGTTTCACCTTGGGGTTTCAACAGAACTGTGGGGTTTCTGTTCACAGGGTTGGTTTATATAGGTAAGTTAATTATATTTTGTTTGTATCATTTGCTGCTAAAAATGTCTGATTGGCTTCTCTAATTACTTCCGGTTCAGTTTGTCCAAGACTGATGACATCATAGTACATACTGTATTTCTATTGGTGTGCTAATTAAAAAGCTCTAAGGGCATGTGTGGGTGTCACCGGAAGTGACGTATCACATATGTCCTTAAGTTAAACCCTATTGGATTTATTTAATCTATACAATTTATGTAACATGTATAGGATGACACCAAATAGAAGCTATTTTATGTCCACAGTAATTCATATTTAATAATATACATAGGTAGATCGAAGTTGACAGATATTTTCGTCACCTGGAAGTGACGTTCGATTGCGGCTACCGTCGATGGTAGTGTGGGTATTGTAGTTCTTCTTTTCGTTGCGAATGCGCAGTACTCATATCCACAGGGCATGCGCACTTTAGTCATCTCATGATGTAGTGTCACGCCTACCGCCAACAGTAGTATGGGTATTGTAGTCCATCTCGACTTCACACATGTGTAATGATCGCGTCCAGTGTGCTTGCGTACCGCTAATCATTTTGGGAGTAACGGCAAATTAGACGGGTGGTGGAATACGTTTATGAACTCCACCATCTTTGTTGTAGGAACCAGGTCTCAGTCCATAATAGATATAATTGTGGAAAAGAGGGCAATAAAAACTTATATATGTGTAATTAATAGCAAATAGTGATTAATACTACATACACAAATGTATGCAAATGATTGCATGTCTTATTATGAAACAGTAAATACATACACATATATAGAGATTATAATGACAAAAAAAGAAGGTATAGCTGAGAGCTAAAATAATATGGACTCACTATGAAAATATAAAAATATAAAATGGATTATGTAAATTGTATAATTTAAAAATAAAAATATATTTTTAAAAAGATTCCCAATAAACACTTTTTCTAAAAAAACTTATAAAATGTGTTTTTTTGTTATTTCATAAAAAAATTTAATAAATCAAAATCTGCATTGAGTCCATTTGGCTGTAAAGTGTTAAGGTAATAACAACAGAGATTGACTTCAATAAAGTTGTTCTGTACAGCTGGAATCTCTGTTGAGGGTGCAGTAGTCTCCATTCTGAAATCTTCAACTCTTGACAAACCCAGGTGTTTTCAAGCCCTACTTGACTTTCAGCAAATTAGGCAGTGTGGCGTGGTTACAACCAGCTTGCTAGAAGAAGCAGAGTGAAGATTTTGCTCAATCACCTGACATTGTATAGTATTTACTACTATTGTTTAAAGGGACAAGATAGTTACCAGATCAACTTTAGCTTAATAAAGCAGTTTGTGTGTATAGGTCATGCCTCTGCAGTCTTACTGCTAAATTCTCTGCCATTTAGGAGGTAAATCACTTTGTGTATGCAGCCATAGGCACGCCTTTCTACATGTGACTTACACAGCCTTCTTAAACACTTCCTGTAAAGAGTCATCTAATGTTTAAACTTCCTTTATTGCAAATTCTGTTAAATTTAGAATTTGTTATATCCTACTCTTTTAATAGACTTCAATAAAGTTGTTCTGTACAGCTGGAATCTCTATTGAGGGTGCAGTAGTCTCCATTCTGAAATCTTCAACTCTTGACAAACCCAGGTGCTTTCAAGCCCTACTTGACTTTCAGCAAATTAGGCAGTGTGGCGTGGTTACAACCAGCTTGCTAGAAGAAGCAGAGTGAAGATTTTGCTCAATCACCTGACATTGTATAGTATTTACTACTATTGTTTAAAGGGACAAGATAGTTACCAGATCAACTTTAGCTTAATAAAGCAGTTTGTGTGTATAGGTCATGCCTCTGCAGTCTTACTGCTAAATTCTCTGCCATTTAGGAGGTAAATCACTTTGTGTATGCAGCCATAGGCAAGCCTTTCTACATGTGACTTACACAGCCTTCTTAAACACTTCCTGTAAAGAGTCATCTAATGTTTAAACTTCCTTTATTGCTAATTCTGTTAAATTTAGAATTTGTTATATCCTACTCTTTTAATAGACCCTTCAGGATCCTCCAGAATGTCATTAAAGTCCAGTTTACAGGGCAGGAGATAAAAACATACATCTGATTGAAAGTAAAACCATGTTTTTTTCATGCTAGCTGTGTCAGTCACAGCCAGAGGAGGTGTGGTTATGGCTACATGGACAGAAACAAAGTGATTTAGCTCCTAAATGGCAGAGAATTGAGCAGTGAGACTGCAGGGGCATGTTCTATACACCAAAACTGCAATATTAAGCTAGTTTTATTGGTGATTATAGTGTCCCTTCAAGTCAATTGCAAATAAGGTACATATCAACCTTGAGTGGATAGGTTGCAATTATGAATACATAAAGATTGTTACAGCTAGGTGCTAATGCATCATGTAACAGTAAACTGTAAATGAACAGTGTTTCTCAATGTTATAATCTAGTACAGGGAGTTATATAGGATGTATCCAGATGCCAAGATGCATAGAATAGTTAATCCCTATATCAAACCATTACATTGTCTGAAATGAGACACAGCTCATGATGTCAGGTTAATAATATTATAAAAATGTAAAAATAAATACAAAAACACTTGGGTTTTGATCAGATTTACAAAACCCTGTCTTAGTCAATTAACAGACAGTTAGTGATTTAATTATTCAGCCTTTTTAAGAGAATTGTCGAGAAGGTGCTCATTAAACAGGTGCTTTGTTACTACACTGTATATTAATGTTTTGCTTGCTAGAGTTTCTGACAGCATTACCTAATTGAAACCTACAGCTTCCTGTTACAATGCACATTTCTACAATTATTTTCCAGATAATCTCTTAGACAAAAACTGTCATGCTTAATATATTTGCACAAAGTAATAACTAAAAAATGTATAGAGGTATTTTTGGTGTACCAATTTATTTATTTTATTGGAGTTGTATCATAGGAAGCCATACTCAAGGGAAATTATTGGTATTCCCTGATGTCATGTGCATGATGGACCTTTGAATGTCCACACATCCTTGGATTGTAATGGGGGGAAAAGAGAATTTATAGACAGGAAGAGACTAAAGATGGCCTGGATCACCATGACAAATGCCATGAAACCATTCGAAGCTAGCACTGCACCACCATAGGTACACTGTTGGTCCCAGTCTTTAGTTCTCTACTGATCCCCAGTGGGCCCTCTCATCCCTTCAAGAGAACCAATTCCAGTTTGCTCACCTGGGGTAATATGGCCAAACGAATGACACCATTCAGCAAGTCTACAGTATTGGATATTTATCCACATTGGCAGTTAGCATAACTCCCTAAAATCATAAATTAGGGGCAGCCTCATCACCTGGAGAACTAGATATGTAGTTCAATATGTTTTCAATGTTACACCATTACGTTATAAAATGTTACGATAATATGCTTACATTAACTGTGAAATACTATCCGAGCGTGTGACTCCATGGTCGAAAAAACTTAGCAACTACTCAGAGGTATAACCAATGTTATTCCAGCACCGATGTATGCTGTTAATAAATACCACTGTTATACTGCCTGTTATATTTATACTATTTCTGTATGGCACATAAAACTATAAATAAAGAATAATAAAAAAAAAGATGGCGCACAAAGCCTTCTTCAAGAGCTAATCAATTCTTTCAAAAATTTCAATTCCCCATCCAAGGATATGAGGAAAAGCAGATATTTTCTCAATGATTCTATGACTTTACTTTTTGTACTGTATATTTCTGGGTTCATTTTCCTGCTTCCCTAAATATTAATAAATATTACTTTGTTATATTGAGAGAGAGAGTGCTGTTAGTACTATTTCAATCCACATCCCCTATTGGTGACTACCCCTGGAATCACATAATATAAATACAGGATGTCTTTGAAAAGCAGAGTAAATACTTGCCATCCCTCTGTATCTCTGGACAGGTGTTTTTCCTGTTTCAAACATCTGAGCAAAATACTTTATTTTATGTTGTATACAATAGATAAATAAATACTTTTAGTATTGTATATGTTTTTATTTATTGTCTCTGGCAAACTTCACACAATTTGTTATTCATTAATCATCTTTCATTTTCATTGTTTTATAAATGGCATATTATACCGTCAAAGATCTTACATTTTCAGAGCTTCTATTTTGCTGCAGTGTTGAAAGTTGGTTCACAATTCTCCACAATTCTTCATTTGTAAAACAAATGGCCTGTGTGGGATGAGCTTTCCAAATGTTTTAGTATATTTGGATAAACTTTTAAAATGATTTAATATTCTGAACAAATATTTTAATCTAGGGAGATTAAGATATTTTTTTATATGGGAACATCAATATAACAAAGTGGGGGGTGCAGTTCAAAGAGAAAAATTACATATACTTAGTAATTGAAGATCTTTGAAGTTAATCTGAAAAATATAATAATACATACATAGTATAATACTGTATATAACAATAAAAGGTATGACAGAGGTAATGGGTCACTCATAATATATAGAGCATATTACATTATTATTTTGTTTATTGATGTTTATTTTATTTTAAAGTAAACGTTTTTAAACTTCAGTATCCTGGTCTGCCATTCATCTTTCCTTCATCTAGAAATAGACGCCAGTATATATAGGAAGATCGTGGAGACAACCTGGAAAAGCTTGGAAAAGCTTATTTTCCACAAGCGATTAAGCTAGAGCCTGCTGTCTTAGGCTCTATATATTGTGAGTGACCCATTACCTCTGTCATACCTTTTATTGTTATATACAGTATTATACTATGTATGTATTATTATATTTTTCAGATTAACTTCAAAGATCTTCAATTACTAAGTATATGTAATTTTTCTCTTTGAACTTTGTTATATTGATTTTCCATTATTTGTTAGTGTCTTTTAGTGATTTTTAGACACTGGGGGTAGTTGCTACTTTGTACTATTCAGCACCAATCTACCTGCACTTGTTTCTTCTTTTTAAGGTGAATATTTTGTTTTTGTTTATACTTTTTTTATATATTGATATATTTGTATATGCTATATGTTTAAGTATTTTAATATGTTGAATAAAAATATTTGAAAACTTTATCCAAAAATATTTTAAAAATTTAAAAAACGCATCAAGTAATATTAAATCAAGATCCATGTTGGACATATGCACACATTCCTTCTGCAAATATTTTGAAATATGCCCAAGTATGCTGTGCAAGTAGAACATTACATTGTGGAAATAATATGCAGTTAACATTACAGTACACTAGTTAAATGTAGATACACTTCTAAAAGCCAGAAGCTATGTGGATATAGTAAGTATTGCATTATAGGATTCAATTAAAGTTATGGTACTAAAAACAGTAAAATAAATAAATAAAAACAATGGAAGTAAAGTGATATACCCTTCTTTTAGGATCTTTTCTGAGAAATAAATGTATATTTAAATTATTATTTCTGTTTAGCTGTAGGGTGTGAATCCATTGGTTACATCCTAGGTAGCAGGGAATTAAAGTGTGTCTACTCAATACTCATAGTGTAGATATGTGACTCCTATTAAAACGGAAATATGTAAAGTAGACAGGCAATTGCAACTGTTTCAAGAGCATGTTAATGCATTTGAGATGATATTATAGCTTAACACAGAAAATAGGTCTAGTGGCAAAATGTAAATCTGCTTAACAGAATTATACTATAGCTGTCTTGCTACATGGTATAAGGAACAAAGATTTAATGTTAAAATTCAGAACAGACACATAGCCTGACTGTAATGGCAGCTTCTGTGGTTAAGATTTAAAAAACTGTCTTCCATCTTTTTTACGGGAAAAATATGTGAATGCCCTCTAATACTAATGCAAGATACTTTTAGATTTTGTGGGGTGAAATAAGTCATATCTGATGGTTTTGGATTCTACTTTCTTTCTTCGCTATCCATTATGTTCCCTAATACATGTTCGCTTTAATCCGTGATGTTAAAGTAAAATACCTTATGTATCAGAGCAAGTGCTGGATTACGTTAGCCTACAAAACCATAAAGGTATAATGCAATGTAAGAGTATTTAAATGTCTCATGCTAAAATGAAAAGAAACAAAAATATGTGTATTAAACTTATGCACTTATGCAGCACCTTTGCATTATTGAGCCAAAGTTTTGCATTGTCAATGATCCAAATTGTCTGCATTATCAATGATACTAATTGACTGCATTATCAAGATACCCAAATCAGGTTATGACAAAACCCATGTAATAGTTATAAAATACACCATTGGATACCTATCTATCTATCTATCTATCTATCTATCTTATTCTATATTGTGTGCAGCTATTTACATATTTTTGACAAAGACTGTTGATTCTTTTTATCTAATGATGTGTTGGGGTGATTGCAAATTGTGAAGGAACAGAGAGAGAAAAGCATTAAAACATTAATCCAGGAATTGTCTGTTAAACTATATTTCATCTGCTTTAATCTGTCTGTCTGCCTGTTTATATATCTTTCTCAAAATACATAAAATAAACCTTTTAATATCTAATTGGCATTAATATATCCTGTATTTTTCATACAGTAACTGTAATTAGTGTATTTTTCATACAGTAACTGTAATTAGTGTGATATTAGATTATGAGTGTTTGACATTCTGAAATTCCTGTATCTTTTGGCATGCATTTCAAATGAATGCAGGTAATTAGAATTTTGAGCCGTTAAAATTTTCTTAACATGACCAAAGCTATTCATGAATTTCACATTTGTTTGCTATGTTTAAATATTATACCACAAATATAGTTACATAAAAGCATATTGATTGGAAGAATCTCTTGTCTTTTTGTGCATTAGTTAATCAGTCTACTGTTTTGAAATCTCTCCAGAAACCCACGGAGAATCTCTTCCTAATCCATCTGTTTAAGTCTCAAATGGTTTCTCTGCTCAACTCACTTACTAGCACTGCAGGACTGTTAGTGGTTTATGATTAAAGGATACAGTTGTTCTATTCATCCATCATCCATGAGTTTGCTATTAATATTCCAGTTCCTCTTATTTATTTTTTTTCACTCCATGACATTTCTTTAAAAAGCCATTTAGACATTCTGCTAGTTTGCTCACTCTAGTCATCCTTGTGAGCACATTTTAATTCCAAGAAAATAAATTAGAAGAGGCATGCTTGGGGAAAACACACATCCTCACTATGATAAGTGATCTTTTTGTGTATTTTGAGAAATCATTGAAAATTAAAGCTATAGGGACATAAGAGTATATGTATGCATGTTTGAAGAGGTCCCAATACATAGCGAATTTTTGAGAAAATGTAGCTAAAAGCACTTTTAGATTTTGAAATCTGTTTGTGTTTCAATATTATAATTTTTTTCTTCATTGAGTACATGTTAAAACATATATTAATTATAAACCTTTTTTTTCCAATAATCTAGCCTGAGGCTTAGCCCCTTTAAGATTCTCTTTACTATACCAAGGTTGGCATATCAAAGATATATTTGCTGTTTATCTTAGGACCCCAAAAGTCCACCAGCTCTAGATTATAGTGTCATGTGAGTTTATTAATTTATTTTTATTTATTGAATCCAAATGACTTGGGTATTCTTTGAAATTGAAAATTCAAAAAAAGTCAGATACTTCTGAATTTGGGGATAGAAAGTAGCTTCAAATAATTCCATATTCTGGTTTCAAATAAGTTGTCTTTGTGTGAGAAATATTCTGACTGCTCCAATACAGTCTCTAATAGTTTCCAATGGCTACTTCCAATCTAATTTTCTAAAATTAATTTAATAATTAAAGTTGCTATAACCTATTGCCAATATCAGAAGATAACTTCAAAAGTTAGTATATTGTTTTGGAAACTTAATAGTTTATTTACAAATCAATGCACTGTCGTAAACAATTTACTAAATTGACCAATGACTACCAAACTATTTAAAAAAACATTTGCATAGCATGTATTTGAAACATTAGTAAGAATATTTACTGGTGCTATTTTGGGGCAAAGTGCAAAATCACCCATGGAACTAAAAGAATGTATATCAACATTTAGCATTAAATGTACACAGTTTTAATGTTTCATTTATTTGCTTGTCTGTAACATAATTATTTTGGTACTAATCATGTTAGCCTCAATGGGGTATCCCTTATCTTTCAATATTTTAGAGCAAAATTCAAGGCAGCCCAATCACTGTCCTTTATTATTTAGCATGAATCAAAATTCTATACAAATATATAATGCAGTATTTTCTTGCCCAAAATAAGAATTATTATCTGAAACACTGGGAGTATGGAGAGGAAAAAAGACTGTGGATTATTCATTAAAGTGAATTCAAAGTAAATTTCGAATTTAAAGTGAAGTGATTATGAAATTCACTTTGAATTCACTTTGCATTCTAAATTTAGAAAATAAAGCTTTTGTATATACCGTTTTTTACTGAAAGACTGGGTCTTATATTAATTTTGTCCCAGAAAAATGCACTAGGGCTTATTTTCAGGGGATGTCTTTTGTTTTGCTGGGAAAAACGGTAGCAAGCATGTGCAAGAAAGTAGGTCTACATTCCCTGAACAAAGATTAGCTTACTAGCGCATGGAATCCCGCAAATCTATGTTCAAGGAAAATTCCCCAAACACAGATTAGCGGACAAGCGACTAATGACTAGTTCTTATTTTTGGGGTGTTGGGCTTACATTACATAATGCTGCTCCAACCTACCTATGCTCCCTAATACACAAGTATGTCCTGTCGAGGCCCCTACGCTTTGCCAAAGACCTACGTCTATCCTCTGTCCATACTCCCACCTCTGATGCGCGCCTCCAAGACTTCTCCAGGGCTGCACCTCTTCGGTGGAAGTCCCTTCTCTTCTCCGTAAGACTTTCACCCAGTCTCCACTCCTTCAAAAAATCATTGAAAACACACTTCTTCAAGAAAGCATATCAATTAAACTGTTAGCATATTTTTATCCCCCACCCCCCATGACTCCTCTCCTGCAACTGTCAGAAATTACCTACTAAGCCCTCAGTGAAGACTTTTCTAACAACCTACTTCATACCCCTACTTTTACCCTTTGTGTCACTATACCCCACTCCCTCTAGCATGTAAGCTCATTGAGCAGGGCCCTCCACCCCTTCTGTACCAGTACTCCAATTGTCTGGTTACAATTACATGTCTGTTAGTCCACCCATTGTACATCGCTATGGAACCTGATGGCGCTATATAAATAATAAAATAATGATACTAATGATACTAATAATAATATTAGGAGCATCTCCCAAAAATAAGTTGGGCTTATTTTAGGGGATGTATTATTTTCGGGGAAAAACTGTAGTTTCATCTTCTACTTTTATATAAATTAGAGGTGCTACTGTCTAACCAGGAAGATATTTTATGAAAGGAGATGGCGTGGCTGAAAGGGTAGCATTATGCTTTAGATTTTTGTCCGTTTATTTTTTAGTAAAACTAGAGAGATTTGAACAGAGGAAAAATACAGCATGTACTCTGTCGGTGCATGGAGTGTTCCTTAAAATTGTATTTTATTTGAAGCATATATTTTAATAAGTAACAATATTAATTCAATAAATAGCAGCAACAAAATGATGTATGTGCCTTTTCGCAGAGAATTTTGATCTATTGTAAGTGCATTTTATGACAAAGGCAAAAGCTGACAAGTGGACTATTTAAAGATTATAACTTCACAGGAACTACTGTGTATATATAAGCAAACACTGAAGTTTTATGAGATTATATGATGTTTAGTTATACGATGATCGATGAAAAGTTAAAATCACATTAAGAGGGTTATTCACGAAAACGAGAATTCAAATGAGTGCCAAATTAGCCAAAGCATAGCTGACTTAGAGCATTTGCTTACAAGGCCTTAAATTTGACATTCAATGTTGTGGGCTCTAAATCCATATTTCCCTTAATCTTTAAATAAAAACTGGTTTAAAAAAAAGTCAAATGATGTCTGCTCAAGAAAGATGCTTGAATCCGGTCCATGCTCATATTATCCACAAGTTGTATGAAGAAAAAATAGTCCGATAGAAATGTCTGATAAAGCAGTGTTTAAATATATTAAAGCAGTGTTTAAATTGAAATGCTCATTGAAAGTGACTGACTGTCCAAGGAGAGATAATCATTATGAAGAATGCAATATGTAAAAAAAGTCGACAAGCTGCTAAATGAACAAAAAAAAACCTTATATACGAAGACACCCACAAGGTTCTCTGTCACATGTGAGTGTCCCTATTCTAATAACTCATGTACATTATGTATGGGTGAACAATTTCAAGGTGGGTGGGGAAAGGGTATAACAGGTGTTAACAATACACCACACTCTAAAAACTTACAAATGAATTGATGCAAAGCATGTTCTTGCTATGCAGGTTTATTAAAAAACATATGCTAAATGGCACATCCTGACCCGAATATGTGGCAAAGACAGAAATACAATAAAGTAATTGCACTGGGTAGGAAGGGGGGATGGAAAAACCAAAATTAGGAATTTAGAGAAACACTGAACTGCATTTCATACACATAAAACTTCAAACTATCACTGTGTTTTAAAAAGACTAGGTGGGGTGCAGATACCCCACTCCCTGCTTAATAGGAAATATAATGGGAAACAACGTTAATTTGCCAACTCTCCATTTACTTACAAAGAAATCCATTTTACTTTTAATAGAGTTTAACAATTTTTCGACACTTTCGGTATTAGCTAATGAGTAAACACAAACATTACCCTTGAAATCGTAGGGACCCAAAATTGTCCACGTGCATTTCAATCACCATAATCAAATCGGGGAGACAACACAAGAACACCACTGCAGATGGAAGCAATCAATCCTAATAAACCATAATGCTATCCTTCACCCTGATTTTCCATAAAATGGACCTGTACATGTTAACCCGTTAACGCTGTTACGGCGTTCTATGCCGTCCCCTTTATAATGGGCTTTAAAGCCGTTGTGGCGGCATAGAACACCATAACGGCTTTCACCCCCAGGAGCTCAGCGGTTCTCACCTCCGCCGCGATCCTCTTCGGGAGGACTGCCTGACAGCCCAGGCAGCCCTCCCCCGGCAAATATAAGACTTGCATTTCATTTTTTCACATTGAAATTTGCCAGATTGGTTACGTTGCATTTGAGACCGTATGGTAGCCCAGGAATGAGAATTACTCCCATAATGGCATACCATTTGAAAAAAGTAGACAACCCAAGGTATTGCAAATGGGGTATGTCCAGTCATTTCTAGTAGCCACTTAGTCACAAACACTGGCCAAATTTTAGTTTTTTTGCTTTTTCACACAAAAACAAATATGAACGCTAACTTTAGCCAGTGTTTGTGACTAAGTGGCTACTATAAAAGACTAGACATACCCCACTTGCAATACCTTGGGTTGTCTACTTTTGCAAATGGTATGCCATCATGGGGGTAAATCTCATTCCTGGGCTACCACACGGTCTCAAAGGCAACATAACCAACCTGGCGAATTTCAATTTGAAAAAACTGAAAAATGGAATGTGCTATATTTGACCCTTTAACTTTCCAAAACACCGTAAAAACGGTAAATGGGGGGTACTGTTGTACTCGTGATACTTTGCTGAATCCAAATATGTTTTTTTTTTGCAGTTAAAGCTAACGGTATTATGACATTTACAGCTAAAATGTCTACAATTTTTTTTAAAAATCTTAATTTCTCACAGTTTTTTAAATTTTATTCATAATAAATTATGTTTCAAATATGAATAGTTCATGAGAAATTAAAGCCCAGTTTCTCCTGAACAAAATGATATATAATAAGTGTGGGTGCACTTGATATGAAAGAGGTGAATTACGGTTGAACAGACATATAGCGCAAATACCAGTTTTTGTTTACATTTTGTTTTGATCAGAACTCCGTCCTGAAGGGGTTAAGTTTATAAGTACTATTGTGGCTTAAATTATAAACCTTCTCATGGATGCGTTCCATAGTCACAATACTCACCTTTCTTCCAGGCTAAAGCAATCCATCCCTAGAAATTAAAGAAAAGGAGAAAGAAAATGGAGGGAGAGAAAAAAGGAACCATATTATAAGCAACACTTATGAACCTGTTGGTGGGAATTTTTTGGATTTATATAGCCATAATTGCCTTCAAACCCAATTTACCTGTGAATCCCAAAATGGATTCTAAATCCACAGTTTTGAAAACCAAAAGAGCAATGGATTCCACTTTTATGTACTTAAGAACCGTTAGTGATACAAATTGCTTACCTTGTAAATAAAAAAAACGTTCACTAGAGATACAAATGAATACATTTTTAAAGCAACATGTGTAGATACTGAGTTATGTGAGCCACTGAAACAGACTCAGTGTTAATATAGAAAGTCGTCATTTGATTCTGCCTAGTAGACCATAACAATTGTATTAATTACTGCTCTTCCAATTTTTGCAGCAACTTAAATTTCTTAATCCATGAGATATATGATAACTCTAATAGTAGGAACACATGCTATTTAAAAGGTTTTTCCAGGGAGTTCTTGTTTTGCTAGTTTATGAGTAGGCAATGTTCGCCACTCCGGATGTTAAGGACTACATCTCCCATGAAGCTCTTTTAGCCATAATACTGGCAAAGCATCAGGGGAGAT
Source organism: Pelobates cultripes (assembly GCA_933207985.1). Classification (NCBI taxonomy): domain Eukaryota; kingdom Metazoa; phylum Chordata; class Amphibia; order Anura; family Pelobatidae; genus Pelobates; species Pelobates cultripes. The sequence goes on from OW240913.1 coordinate 290,326,696, forward strand.
GCAGCCCACAACATCTTGAGTGCTGAAAGTTGCCTACCCCTTCTTTAATTTATCAATGTGCCTCTAAACTACTGAAGGCCAAATTTTACAAGTCAGATGGAATTACACCACAAATCATTAATAGCAACTTAGAATCCACTAATACACTATTATAGATCATAGGAGAGGCATAAACAACCAATTGGCACAATATGACCACAAGTGGTTGGATCAGATTAGCACAGAATGAACTTGAGAAGCACAACTGAACACGCACTATCTATTCAATACAAGCAGCATTAATTGGTATGAGGATGGAACAATTACATCCTTCTGAAACATTAGCTCAAATAAAATAAACTCTCGACTTAATACATATTCATTTCAAACCATTTAAAATAAAAAAGATAATATAATAATAAAAAAACTTTAGCAAATGCATGTGATTTTTTTTATAGGCATTGATTGTTAAAATGTAATCTAGTGAGGTTTGGGGGCATGCCAGTACAAATTACGGAGTACAGTATTTCCTCTCCGAGGATATACAGAATATCATGTCTCATCTAATGTTACCTGGTCTCCAGCAGAAAACTGATAAGATGTCATGATTTACATCATGGTTGTGCATTTTTTAAAATATATTGGTACAATGGACACGTAATTATGTATTTCTAATCACAACCTAACTCTTTTTTGCAGCTCTAGTCAAAATGTTTCCATTGTGTAACCATCGTTTTTCATTTCTAATCATTATTTGATTCCCTGTGGCTGTCTGCTACTTATTTGCAGTAGCACCATTCATCCATTGAGACCTTTCCATCTGTCACACAGCTTTGCCTTTCCCTAGAAGCTTTTTTCTCATGCTGTGACATATTTGCTGTATCTTGGTTTGGTTCGATATAAGCAGGCCTTTTTAATTTTTCGTTTTCCTTTGGATAAATGCCAAATTGGTGTTGTTTTGCAACATAAATGGTTACAAATGTGATATTTGTTCGATTAAAGCATTCAGAGTTGGAAATCATATGTTTAACCAAAAAATATATAAATATTTATATATATATTGATTATATTAATATATTAATTATCCTGAACCAGTACTATGCATACAGTGTTATGTAAGTTACTATAAAATAAAATATGAATTTTGTCTAGATCACTCACCTTTATTTGTCTAGGTGTCTAAAGGTCTTCGTCCTCTTTCAGTACCCTGTTCTGCACCTTTACTGACCCATTTTCTCTGAGTCTGCTTAACCCTCAAATTCAGGTTACTTGACAATCCCTCAAATCGTATCCCAAATGCCCCCCCAAAAATCCATTATAACTGGCTTAACTAATAAAAACTAATAAAGATCCAATTGGCACTAAAAATGTAAAACTGTGGTTGGTACTCTATGCAATTTTAGTCAGAATGCTCTGTTTGATTGCCTTGTAAGTGCTCCCACGCTGTGCAAGCTCATTCTGCACCAATTCCTGTATGGGAGACAACTAAAAAGAGGGATGGGAAGAGAAGATACACAAGCATGGAGCTGAAGAGACTACACTGGGTTAGGGAGGGACAACAACACTGGGGGACACCAAAACTGTGATGGATGGCACATGCAAAAAAGCTCAGAAACACATAAATTTGAGGACACAGCCACACACATGAGGCCAGGCAATGCAATCAAAAAAATCGGAGGGACATGGGCACACAAAATTGAGGGACACAGAAAGCTAGAGACACAGTCACACAAAGCTTGAATACACAAAAAAACTTTGATACACATAAAGACACACAAATCTTGGGGGCAGTATTCAAAATGTGATAGAAGTAGTTTGTGCATTAGTTTGATGGGTACTAATGGGTAGTGGGTAGTAAAAAAGTGAGATCAGTTGACTGGTTGCTCAGCGATTTGGGAATAAGAGAAATACAGGAAATTCTCGAATGTTTGATGTTTGATTCCTCAAGGTCTGCCCAATGTTCCTTTACAGTAGGAAGAATACACCATATGCAAGATTCATTGATTATGAATGCATGGTAATCCTGATTGTGAACATGTACCACTTCTCAAGTGATCCAAGGTCCAGGAGAGAGAAGAAAAAAAAAAAGCAATGTTTGATATCTGCTGCCGATAAATGCTCTTCTCTGTTGTGTAATTCCAGTTAAACAGTGTTCAAGGTATCCTTCCCTTTTGCTGGCTACATAATTCATGTTCCTACCACTTGGCCTGTCGTCTAGCTAAGTGGTGCAAGTATTCACCCGTTGAACACATTACTTACAAAACAGAATGTCAGTTCTTCAACTAGAAGGCCAAAACATTGAGAGTGCTCTGCAAAAAATATTACCTTACTTAAAGTGTTGTGCATATATGGAATAACTATTTAGAAATAAACACACTTAAATATGTAGGGAATTTCAACATGTAAAAAAATAGACATTGAGATATCTTGGACATTAGTGAAGGTCAAGGACTTAATGATTAACTAACTTTAGCTCACAAGACTAAGAGTGGTGCAAATGTGCCCAGGTCAGTCTCATAAATCATACGACTGCAGCTAATTGATTTCTCTTAAATCCTTGTATTTTAAATGAACTTGGGTAGATGTTAATATTCTTCCACTGTAAAACTCGAGATGGTAACAAATTATTGTAGAAGGCATAAAAGCATTGACATAGATTTGCTTCTCCTCTTTAAATTATATTAATAATGATTGAAAGGAATAGTGTCAGGGACAGTCAGTAGGTAGTTCTCAACCTAGTGTACAACTATGTTTTGCCAGTCATAGGCGTAGTAGCCATCTACTAACATTAACATGGTACAAACCTTTACGAGAAATTATTACGGTTCAGGAGTCTTCCCCAATCTTAAAGTGTCACTATAGTCACTTAAACAACTTTAGCTTAATGAAGTAATTTTGGTGAATAGCTCATGCCCCTGCAGTTTCACTGCTCAATTCACTGCCGTTTAGGAGTTAAATCCCTTTGTTTATGCAGCCCTAGGCACATATCCATGCATGTGACTTGCACAGCCTTCCTAAACACTTCCTGTAAAGAGTCATCTAATGTTTATACTTCATTTATTGTAAATTCTGTTTCATTTAGAATTTCTTATCTTCTGCTCTGTTAATAGCTTGCTAGCACCTGCAGGAGCATATTGAAAGTAATTAAAGTTCAATTTACAGAGCAGAAGATAAAACCTTTTACAGTTAATTACATCTGATCGAAAGTGAAACCATTCTGTTTCCATGCAGGCTGCATGAGTCACAGCAAAGGGAGGTGTGGCTAGGACTGCATAGACAGAACCAAAAGTGATTTAACTCCTAAATGGCAGAGAGAATGCAGGTGCATGATCGATACACTGTAACTGCTTCATTATGCTTAAGTTGTTTTGGTGACTATAGTGTCCCTTTAATTTATAAAAAAAAAGTGCTAAGATGACTATCAAGAAAAGGATAGAAAATAAAGGACCATAGGAAAAAAGTGAGATACAGGGAAAGAAAGAGAAATAGAACAACTGTGGAGTATGAGACAAAATGTTTTTACGTTTACTTTTATATTTATATAAAATATATATTGTGAAGACGTATATTACATTTTATCACAGGGTCTTTAATTTTCAAAGCAATAATTTACCTAACACTTCAGGAACATGATCCTTAGGGGTAAAAGCAGAATAGGTGTTATGGTGTGATGTCACAAATGAAACTACCTGCTATAACTGCTCAAACATTCAATTTTATCTGATATATACTTCACGTTCTGACAGACCTTCACCATGGTTCATCTATGGTTCTCATTGCAAGTACTTGGCTATACAACATGCAATATAGTATCTATATTGTATGCAATAAAATATCCAATATAGTATGGTTATATATTGCAATTGCGAAAAGAGAGGGGGGAGGAAAAGTGCCTTGTGTACAACATTAATTCAGGTATTCTTTATGAATCTATGTTTAATCTGTCTGTCTGTCTGTCTGTCCATCAATTTATCTCTCTTTCAGTCTGTCTGTGAGTCTGTTCATCTTCCTTTCCATCTGTCCATCTATCTGTCTGTTCCTCTATAAGCTTAAATATATAAATAGATCATAAAAAGCAAGCCCGGTTTCTAATTAACTCTCTATACTGTATTTACCTCCTAATGCCCAGGGGAAGGTCAGCTCTTCAAGCCATAGGTTTCCTCCACAGGAGTTTTTTTTCTTTCTTGAGTACTGAAGGATGACTCTTAGTGAGTCTAGATGTATCCTATTTCTATTCTGTTTTTTTTTGGGGGGGGTTTTCAGCCAAATCTGGAATAATATCCAAGACATTGTGCTGCCTGGGTCCAAGGCTGAAATGCTGCCACCCAATACACTAAAACCACACTCACCAAAACACAACCACATCCATTATGTGATATCCTAATAATAATTAAAACTAAAATGAAACTTAATAATAAGCTGATTCATTTAGTCAAGTGCTGTCATAATGCTTCCAAAAGGAATCTATTCGTTATCTCACAGACAGGAACTGTTTTCAAGCCAAGGGTGGCTAAATGTCAGTATGGTAGACCTACAAATCCCATGATGCTTTTTCCAGCTTATGCAGTAGTTCCACAATATTTTGATAAAGGGACACTATAGTCACCAGAACCACTACATTAGAACTTCCCTATGCATGTATTAAAAATCTATCACCTTCTTGTCCATGTCCTTGTTTGTGTTGGACATTGTTCATATACTTCTTATACAGAACCATATCAAATAAATCTCTAGCCAAAAGCTTCTGCAACTTTGCATTCCCATTAGTTTGCTAGTCTAATTGAAGCTACTCTTGAAATAGCAAGTAACGTGCTGCAGATGTATGAACACAGCACTTGATCTTCTATTAAAAAGTAAGCTAACACTATTCACAACATGAATGCAAGGGAAGAATTGATTTTATAATACTTGGTTCTTACATAATTCTTAAACATCAGGTCAATATTTAATCAATCACATTTTTTAACATGATGACATTTTCTTAGATGTTTCTTCCTTCTCATAACTTTTCCTCCTTCTTAACCTTGAATGATTAAAAAATAACATGGTAATCATTGCCTGCCTAAAGAGCATTAAATAAAACTCATATTGCAAATAATATGCTGGTCTCAGTTGAAACTCATCAATCTTTAATCTAAGTTTACCATTAATATATACAATATTAGAAAATCAAAGCACCATATATTATGTAAAAGTATAGGAAAATCATCTAAAAGATTTTCTAAATAGTGTATATTTTTTATAATGTTTAATTATATATTGTTTTGTTAAAAAAAAAGTCTAAATTTACTTAGGGTCAAGTCTCGATTTGTCATTAAGCAAACTGGGAAAATCCTTGGAGGATTGCTATGATCATTGGCTGAGAGCTGGTTTGCGAGATCAGTGAAGCTCCCCAAACATCTACTGCAAATGGAGAGGCTGCCCCCAGAGAGCTACACTCAACATCATCAGTGACTAGGGTGGCCTTAATGGTGTGAGACCTGTACAATCACACATGGCACACAGAGAGAGGGGTTACCACCGCACTGCTGGCAAAATGCCAGCTGTGAAGTTAGAGAAACCTCCACAACTGACTTGCATGCAGGACATTGACTGGCAAGCTGCCCATCTTAATTGCTCTGGCCATACAAAGGAGTTTATGTAGTGTCACCAGTCAGAGATTACCAGTGGTTGTGCTGTGCCATTATTCTTAAATAGTGATGTCGCGAACCCGAAATTTTCGGTTCGCGAACGGCGAACGCGAACTTCCGCAAATGTTCGCGAACCGGCGAACCGCCCGAAACGCCATTGACTTCAATGGGGAGGCGAATTTTAAAACACACAGGGACTCTTTCTGGCCACAATAGGGATGGAAAAGTTGTTTCAAGGGGACTAACACCTGGACTGTGGCATGCCGGAGGGGGATCCATGGCAAAACTCCCATGGAAAATTACACAGTTGATACAGAGTCTGGTTTTAATCCATAAAGGGCAGAAATCACCTAACATTCCTAAATCACAATCAATATGGATTGACACCTGACATATGACATATTGACACCTTGACATATGGATTGACACCTGTCCTCAGAGCCCCTGATGCACACGGACACAGAGCAGAATAGAGACTGGTCCACCTACATAGGGTCACTTGGCAAATATGGATTGACACCTGTCCTAAGGATCCCTGATACACACTGACACAGAGCAGAATAGGGACTGTTCCCCCTACATCGGGTCACTTGGCAGATATGGATTGACACCTGTCCTAAGGTTCCCTGATACACACTGACACAGAGCAGAATAGGGACTGGTCCCCTACATCGGGTCACTTGGCAGATATGGATTGACACCTTGTTACAAACTGCTATTTGTAACGGGCCCTTTAAATGGCAAATTGCCCTGTTTCCCTGGGTTGTGGAGAAGCCTACTTTGCCAGCCTCCTCCCGCATGACTATGGCCCCTGGGAGATTGTGAAAATGTATGCACTTTTATTTGGTGTGTATGGCCCTTTAAGACTGTCGGTGGGCATATTGGGGCTTATGGACTCTTTATGTGACTGGTGCTGGCCCTTTAAACACCTTTTTTGGGACATCAGGAAGATTGGGACACTGCCCCTTTAAGGCCGTGTCCCCAGACTTGTTGGGGACACGGCCCCTTTAAGACGGTGTCCCCTGTGTCCCCAGACCTGGTGCAAACCCTTTGTGCCTGCCTTGCTATTTCCCACTTGGTTCAGTAAATGGGAAATTATTTCAGCTGCAGAGACTAAGTCCCATTCGGCGATGGGACTTAGTCTTTTTTTCAGCCGTTTTTTTCAGCCTTATTTCAGCTGCAGAGACTAAGTCCCATTCGCGATGGGACTTAGTCGTTTTTTCAACCTGAAATAGACCGACCTCACAGCCCAAATCTATGGAACTGTTTTGGGCAGGAAAATGTGCTTGCGGTCGGTCATAAAGGGACCTCCAGCTAACTTTTTAACCCCTGAATGGATTTGGCTGATTTTTGGTTATGTTTATGTTTTAAGTGTGCTGATTCCAAATATGTAATTGTTATGAAGATGGGATGTGTAGTTTTAAAGTTACAGTGTATGGCCAAAAACTGTATTTTTACTGCCTGTGTTTAATTATGTTAATCTCTTCCCAAGCGTCATTTAGTTCAAAGTGGAGAATGTTAAAAAGTATATTTTTGTTAGTGTGAAGTACTTTCAGCCCGCTTCTAATCTTAAGCATCATTTGAGGGAGCCATACAGGAGAGAAACCTTATTTGTGGTGTGTTTAGTATTGTTCTGATCAGTTTAATACCTTCGGCGTCTCCTATCAGTGGGCTGATGTATACTTAATAAACCATTTTAGGAACCGTACACCTGGGACCGAGCAAGGTCACCTCGTTCAACAGGCGACAACATTTGTCCCTGGAAAACTATCCTGGACATTCTGTACAATTTGTATGGATATGGCAGTGATTTCTGTAACAGGGAGATGGAAGAAGAGGCTTGGTCGGTCCTCTTGATTCAAATTTGGGGCACTGCGCGGTCAAGCTAATGTGCCACCAGATAGGAGTGGTGTGTTTAGTATTGTTCTGATCAGTTTAATACCTTCCACGTCTCCTATCAGTGG